>VBSK01000303.1:0-15706 GCA_006112555.1 Tuber indicum
CGGCCGTCCGTAAGGAAAGCGCAAGATCGTCCCAGTCACGCCAATGACGCTGCCAAAACTGGTCGAGGCTCGCCGAGAGGCAACCCGGGTTGTTATCGAAGTGAGTAGAGAAGGAGGGCGTGTGGAGGTGCTTGGTAGGTAATCGCCATGTCGCAAGCTCGGGCAGCGCGTAGCGACCGAGTTCGGAAGGAAGAACCACTTGGTGGGAAGATGCTTACTCGGAAGCACACACTCCCCTCCAGGATGTTTCTTTTCGCATCGGAGACAATTATCAGGCGTCCCTATGCACACTCGCTCCGTCCCTCTCCACCGTCAGTGTACCATCAAATGGGTTTCTGCGACCACCAAACCCCCGTCCACCTCCTTAATATGACGGGGGATCCCCAGTCCCAGCCACCCGTGTTCAGCCACCAGTCCTTCCACCTCGCGATTGCCGAGTCCTTGAACAAGTCCTCCACTGCCGGCCGTTTCCAACTATACCGCTGCAAGAAGTCCAATGACGTCTCTCCCGCGTCCCTCACACTCGTCATGTCTGACCAGGCCGGTACCACTGCGAATCCTAGTCAACACATAGGAATCTATCCTTGTCAGCCCGCGAAGGTGTCTGGGGGCCCAGGCCCACGAGCATAATACCCGGGCCTTCATTAACATGCCAAGCCTCCCATTCCTCCTTCCTCAACTCACGGGCCAACGGCAGCGTGCCCTATACCAAAGCTGACCCCTTCCCACCGTAATGGCTGCAGCGGTAGGCGTGTACTTTCCTTGGCCTTCCTGTCGACTAACTGGTTGCCCTGAACGCCCATGTGCCCCGGAACCCAACCCAGGCGTGGACGCACA
The DNA here is from genome assembly GCA_006112555.1 of Tuber indicum. Classification (NCBI taxonomy): domain Eukaryota; kingdom Fungi; phylum Ascomycota; class Pezizomycetes; order Pezizales; family Tuberaceae; genus Tuber; species Tuber indicum. The sequence continues at coordinate 838 of VBSK01000303.1, forward strand.
ACCTCCATCAAAGGTGCCATGACTTCCACATCTCAGCCGAGTTCCCTTCGGGCAAATATTCTCGATCAGAGCAGGGCGGGGACGCAGTCCAAAAACACATGTACTCCTCGTCCCTCCACACCATACCCTCGACCTCCCGCAGGGCACAGACCACGGCAAACAGCTCGCATTCGACGATGCTCCAGGATGGAGGCATGAACACCCCCTGTCCTAAGCGAGGCTCCCCGTTCGAACACAGCCCAGGCGATACCAGCGCCCTCGGCCATCTTGGATCCATCAGTGTATACCACCAGATCCGAGCCGCTACTGAGCTCCTTGACTTCCCCGGCATGCCTGAGGGCCATGGTTCCTTCCCTTTCCCAATCAAACCGTGGGACGGTAGGAAAGCACCTTGTCCGAATGCTGTCGGTGGGCCACCATGCCTTCCTTCTTCCAGTCCCGCCTGATCTGCCCAAACCAGGGATGATTCTCGCAATACCAGTAATTGACGAACCGGCTGTAGACCTCCGTTGTAGGTACCTGCCTGTATAGCGACAGGCGTCACCCCGTACTCGGCCAGCAAAATGTTGTTAGCTAGCTTCATTGGGGTCCGAAACACTGAGCGGAGGCAATCGTTGACGTGGACCTGAATCTGCTTCACATACGACGGGTAGTCGGTTACAAACTCAAGTCGTAATAGACGGTCGGAAGGTAGGCTGCTTGCACGAAACGGTAAGTTCTCCCACGCTCCAAACCCACCAACACTCCCAAACCTCCTCCCTAGCGCTGCAATCCTCCTTCTCACACCCAAGCCCCTATCCAGCCAATACCGTACATGAGAAGAAAAGTTAAGAAATACATTAAACCTATATCCAAGAACCGCAGGTCCTCAGACGGCAACACCATTTCTCCCAACAATTCCATTCCTTCCCACGCTCTATCACCAAACCCAACCCCTGCGTCTTCAACGCACTAAACCCCATTCCCGTCTCTCGCAATACGGTCACAATCGCGCAACCAGTCCCAGCATGGTATCGGGCAGCATCAAAAGAGTCAGCTGCAACCATGATAACCCCGTCATCGACGTATGAGGCCCACCAAATGTCGACACCAGGGGAGTAACGCATCGCGGTGTGAAAATGTCAGCCACGTAAGCGCCGAAAAGAAAGGGGGAAAGTGTGACCCCTGGGGACCCCTTGCTAACATGGTACACGCGGGAAACACACCCGTTAAACCGAAGCGAAAAACAGGACCGGCAGCCTCCATCTCCACCCACTGACACAGGTTGGGAGGGCACCCCGGGCCACCAGGAAATCTGACAGGAGGTTGACGTCGATGTTGTCAAACCCTCCCTCTACGTCCATGACAGGATCAGACGTCTGTACCCCTCATTATGGTGAAAGAATCCTGAACGACGCATGGCATCGTGGAAACCCGCCTCCTATGGGAGCCAAACTGTGTCTCACCGAGGTCTAGACAAGCGGCCAGCCGGAGTAACACCACCTCTCCGCCACCTTAGCCGTGGTCGGGAGCAGGTGTATCATGCGCCAAGATTTGACAACATCATACCGGGCTTGTCGAGCTTGGTATGAGCACTACCTCGGCCCTTGCCAGTCCGGAATGTCATGTCGCAGCCCATAGTTAACGAGGCGTCGTAGTATCCTGGCATCCCTCCTTTCAAAACCTTAGGAGGGATAGCCGATATCATCTGCGCCGGGGCCCGTGTTTGTGGGAGATCTTGCCAGCGCCGTTCCATTTCTTGGGCACTGTCCATCTAACCATGCTTCTGTCCACCGGGCGGGATCACCAGGATCAGCTGTTGGCAATCAAGTCACTGATCTCGGCGTGGTGGTAGCCAAGGAGCCATCGGACCGCACCATGGAGGCAGCGTGCGCTTGCCTCCAACTTTCTTGCCAGCCTGAAGATGTCGGGGTCCTTGCTTTCCGCAGCTTGGTCCTGATGTGGTCGAAAAGAGCCCTCAATAGGCAAGCCCGGTAGACACACCTTGCCAGCCTAAAGTCCTCCGTCCGCTCCGCCGTGCTTTTGGAGTATCTCTTTAGCCGGGCACATCCACACTCATCTTTTCCATCTCAGGTGTCCACCACTCGCACCGACTTTGCCAACGGAAGCCCGTGGGAGTGCGTCCACCACACTTCTCACTCCTTTCCACAACTGCTCACCATCCACCTCTTTCAGGGTGTCCAGCTCTTTCCCGACCTTTCCCCACACCGCCTTCTTCCAAGCAGGCTCCTTCTCATAAGATTGTCAGGTAGGTCCACATGGAGCCGGATAGTCTGGGCGGCGTGTTCGCAGCTGACCACATCAAGGTATCTATGCTTTAGGTACGGTCGTCGGTACAAGCAGAGGTCTATCATTGATATATCGGGGAATGTCGGCCGGTCAGGTGGAGTCATAATTCAGCAAACCGTGGCGATCCATTCCCGCAACCATCGTCCGCAATGTTCCTGCCTGGCCAGCTCCGCCCGTGGGTCCCAATCTCTATGTCTGGCATTGAAATCACCAAACGCGATATCCGGTTCCCGACGTCCCTCAGTCCTGACTGATATTCGGCCCTGGTGGTGTAGGTGGGATGTAGACGCCTCGAGCACCCTCTTCTCACCCTGCTCCCAAACCAAACCTGAGCACAAGCGCCCCCATGACCAACAACATCAAACAACCCGCCACAGATGTGAGCGAACCAAACACCCCAGCCCCGATCCAACAACAAAGGAAAAACAAAATCCCAACCATCAACCTACACCGGAACATGCTGTCCCTCCCAATCAACCGGAGGTTCCAAAACAAAAAATAAATCAACAAAAGAAAACAAATCAAACGCCAGCGCCCGATTCTGCCACTCTTCCCACGTTCAATGCTATCACGTGATACGCATTAAAAGGGGCCTCGACAGATCCGCTCGGGCCACAGGGGCCAAAGCACTCAAAAAACCCTCAGATCCTGGGCGAACCACATGGTATCGCCTTCGTGGGAATGGTTTCTTCTTCTTTAAGATACCACGCTTGGGGGAGGGGGAAGGATGGGGTTGCTCAGGTTCCTTACCCTTAACCTTGGCAGACTTCTCTCGTGACAGCCTCCTCTTCCTCATCACTACTCACACCACCACCCTGGGAGTTGGTGACCGTCCCCTGTCCGGCGTCGGCCGTCTTCTCTCTCATGTCCACCACTAGTAGCGTCAGGACACTTCGGATGACGAGGCTTGGTAGTGGCCGCCGTCGTCACGGGTGGGGAGGATAAGGAGTCCTAGAGTCGCTTTAGGCAGGACACCTCTCATACCCAGCAAAGTGATTGGTCCTATACATAACCAACAATCCTGGGGTGGCCCACACGCCTCCCCCACGCCTCCGGGCACCCCAGAGCCTACACATGTGCTCTCTAGACAGGTGCTCCACGTAACAAAATCGACACCGGGAAGGAAGGGCACAGGTGCCTGAAAGGGCCCACTTGCAAGCACTTACCGCAAAACCTTCGCCGTAAGGTGGTTAGGGAAAAACACCTAACATTCCGGTTCCTCCCGAAGGAAATCCTCCCAGCCTCCCCAAAGCAGCCTTAGCCGCCTCATTCTCCTCCACCACAAAACGAATACCGCAAGACAACGGCATTGGCCTGCCTCATGGCGTGAATGGACCCCATAATGTCAGGGCGGGGACACAGTGACTTGCGGGATTCCCTAGTGTAACGAGACTCCACTGAGTACTATTACAAGTAGCCAAACCTACACCCATACCGGAGTCAAGAGACTACCGCGGTAGGGCTGGCGGTAGACTTAGGTCTACCGGGTGGAGGTACCGGTGGTTAGGTACCTCAGTCGGGCATGCTAGGCCATACCAAAGGTACATAGGTCCTAGTAATGGTTGGGGGTTACCCTACTCTGTAGGGTAACCCAAGTAGTCAATTTGGGAGTTACCCTGAATTACTCGACGGAGAGTCCAGGTAAAGTTACCCTACTCTGTAGGGTAACTCGGGGTACAGTTACCCTACCTTCGGACTAGGGTTACCCTGCCTTGGGCCACGGGTTACCCTGCTATGGAGTCAAGTTACCCTACCTTGAAAGTAACTTGTTACGCAGGACTTCGGGGGAAGTTACTAGATTGTTTGTCACGCGAAACTACATAGGGTGTTCGATTCTCAGGTTGTGCGGATCACTCCCGCACAACCAGTTGAGCTCCGAACAAGCTGTAACTTGGAGGTGTGGTTGCTAACACCCCCCTCCGGCCCCGTTATAAGTCCCTAGCGTCATGGGCTACAGCCTGAAGAGTTGCTGTAAGTCTAGCAAAAGTCTCCCGGTGGAGATGCTTCCGTAACTCCGTATGCGCTCACGCCGTCCGTCCGACCGGAAGCTGTCCGCAGGATATATGAGGGGACAGAGGAGAACCTGGAGAATAGCCTCCAGGTGGTTTCGTGTAAAACGGACCAGAACTGACGGAGTAATACCACTTTGAAGTAAAGAGTAGTATGTGAGGTTACCGGAGGCCAGTAGGCGAGGTAACCGAAGTCCGTTGCCCCGAAAGTGTAATAGTATTGGAGAATCGTTAAGGACTCTAAGACACTAGTCTAAGGTCACGATAAGACCTACTTCTAGGAGGGTTGACTGTGGGTAGCGCCTATTGGTAGTCAACCTCCGAAGGGGTCTATCGGGGGAGCTACGTGGCTATCATCCGGAATGATATTGAAATGAGTAGAACCGGATAGATGTTCAGGGGCTGCGAATGCTTGTAGAAGACTAAGTGTATATGGGTAGAGAGTTCCATATTTGGTATAACATCCGCTCGGGCATGACAGCTCGCCACTGGCATGACCACGATATGAAGAGTTTTTACTCCTGCGGTTGCATTGGAGATGCAGCGGCTAAAACACTTCTATCGGGCAGATGTTAGAACACCACCGAGTGGTCTAGTTCGCTACGGAGGATCGTTGGTCCGACCCGTAGAGGTTGGCTAGACAGCCCACGGGAGTTGGGTGCTCGCGAACGCAGAGTAGTGATGGGGAGTAACTGGCAGCATACCAAACCTACTTAAGTATATGCGAGTTCTCCTCTACTCTGGCAATCAACTACCTCTCGAGATCAGGACTTAATTGAGTAAAGCTGTGGCTTAACGATATTAAGTTTTACCGTTTATTTTTTCAACTCTACTGTTGATTATCTTTATCTTACTTCTGAAAGAATACTTCGGTGCGGTCGCAACCTCGGGATCCATCTTCCCAGAGGGAGCCCCCGTTACAGTATATCGTTAAGCGAAGACCTCGCTTAACTCTTCCTACTCTTGAGATTTGTTGGTATTGACCTCCTTGAATTGACATAGTTTGAGTACGAGTCGCTGGTCTGGTACCAGAAGCATCGGGTGGAAATTACTATGTCGAACCAAGCCGGTCACTTCGATCCTGCCGCGGCGGCAGCCCACCAATGGCATATGCGGCGTGAAGCATTTGCGGATGCCAAAGGCCTTGGTTGGGAACCCATTGAACTTGTCCTTAATGCTACCAATATCGACCTTCCCGACGATGCCGAGGAAATTGTGGTCGAAGACCCTGCGCGGTTATTCGAATCGTTTACACAGCAGAAGCTTGCGATTCCGGTAGTGCCAGAAAGGCAAGGTCAAGGGTTTAGTCTTGCGGATTTTACTAGGGAAGTCATGGAACCCTACATCCTTCTTGAAGTTACAAAACAGATGAAGGAAGCTCAAAGCCAGATGCAATACTGGAATGAGCAGGCGCAGACTAAGTTTAAAATAGAGATGGTTACGGCGGCTACGGAGTGGATGCGGAAACAACAGAAGTTGTTCATACGGCAAATTAGTGACACACGTGCGCTAGCCAAGAGGATAGCGGCGTTGGAAGAGGCTGCCCGTACAGGGCATCAGATTGATCATGACAATGATACGATCATGACAGTGGCACCTCCGATGGAGAAGCGTCCCGCGGTCAACTTTGCGGAGACCCTAACCGCTATGTTGACCAATCCCTCATATCAGGCATACTTGACTGAATTAGGAGTACAGATAGCGGGTCAACAGCCACGAGCTCTAGTCTCTCCTCGTCGTTCCCCCTTCCACGAACAGCTCGAAGAAGCACTCGCCCCGGTATCTCAAAGGAGAAACCGACGGACTCCTAGCCCTGCTACAGGCTCTCGTCCGGGCGATAGTGGTCATAGGGTGGATAAGTCCAGAGTCCCTCCTCCACCTCCGCAACCTGGTCGGGATCAGGTAGACTTGACAGGAGTCACTGATACCCCGACACCCTCTACCAATGTCCCTGTGCCAGACCGACCTTACCAGGCGGCTGTGAATACACCTCTCCCAAAGCCAGGACAAGCTCCTGTTATCATTGAACCTGCTCCCCTGCCTCCCATGCCTTCCATGCCTAAGTTACCTGGTGCGCCCAGGAAACCTACTGATGCAAATGAGTTTTTTGACAAACTTAGGCAAGGACAATATAACAAGTCCGGGGGTGAATGGGGTATGTGGGGTGCTCCGGAGAAAGAACGGGTCCGAAGGCCTTTGTCGCCGGGGGTTACGGCCTTCTGTTACACTGGTTGTACGGTCGTGGGAGGACCTCACTTTCCAAAGGCCACACATGCACTCAACTGTCCTAACAGTCGTTCGAGTCAAGTGTACCGGAAGCCTGAGGAAGTGGGTTCGAAGATGAAAAAGCCCAAATGTTCTTATTGTGGTTCACGGTTGCACGTGGGACCTCCGGCAATGCCGGAAAGCTGTCTGGAATTCCAGCAGTTTGTTCAGGGTCGGTATGGGGTAACTCCGAGTGCTTCTGGAGCTATTCCATTACCTGACCCACCTCCAATGCCTTTGTCTCGTCAGGGGGTGGTTCCCCAAGAGGACAGACAACAGGAAAGGGAGGACTCCTTTGACGGGTATGATAGACCCTCTGGAGGCCCTGGCAGAAATGCCGGTGGCGGCGGAGATCAACTCCCGCCTGGCGGAAACGTTGGTGCTGGCGGAAACCCGGGTGATTCCAGTTCCTCCAGTAGCAGTGATGACGATGATGCCGACTCCATACCCGATTTCTCTGAGTTTCTGGGGAGGCGGAAGCCAAACTGGAGCGAGAAAAAGAAGAGACGCTATGACCGCGGAGCACGAAGGTTGCTACGAGCTTTCTTGCAGATGAGTGGGGCAGCTGGAGCTAGTCAGCCAGCCGGTAACTCCACTCCTTCAGGGGGAAAGCCAAGAAAGCCCGCGAAGTTAGGTGATGTAACTCCCTTCAAAGGAGATACAACCGATACCCAGCGGTTCATTAGCGATGTGGAAATCAAGTTCGAATACTTCCGAGAATCAGTCACGGAAGATATGGACAAAATCAGCTTGGTTATCCCTCTTCTTCAAGGCACTGCCAAAACTTGGTACATGGGCCTACACCGGTACGTCAGCGAGGACGGTGCACGCCGGGTGGGTATGCCGTTTGACCCCAACCATGAGTTTCGTACATGGGAAGGATTTAGGAAACGGCTAATGGCAAGTTTCGGTGCCCATGTTGATCGGGACCGCGCTCTAAGCGAGTGGACGAAGCTGCAGATGAAGCCTGGTCAGGTTGACCAGTACTTAGACTCGGTAATGGATCTGATTGTCCAATTGGGTTATACGGACCCTACGATGATCAAAGACAAGATCCGGATGACAATGACATCCCAACTACGGAATGTCTGGGCACAAAAGACACCTCATCCTACCGATGTGTCCGAGTACATGGACCTTCTGCGGAAGACGGGCCACGCCCTCCAAGACAATATCACTTTCAGCGAGACAGTTACGAAAAGCCGAAGTGATAACCAGGGCAAGAGCGAGGAGAGGTTGTCAACCTCGAGGAAACAACCGAAACGGAAGGAAAAGGGTTCGGGTAAGCCCAACCCTAGGCGCTCCTTATCTTCTGCGGGTACATCCCAGAAGCAAGGGAATTCTGAGCATGCTAATGCCCATAAGAATATCCCGTCTACGCTTATCGATAAGCGCAAGAAGGAGTCGCAGTGCACACGATGTGGAAAACCGGGTCACTTTTGGCGGAAATGTTTCTCCACCGACCCTGTTGTTAGTTCAGCCAAAGGGGTTAAAGCGATAACCAAAAAGAGGAAGGCTGAAGATGCAGAAGTCAATGAAGCATCAAACAACAAAGTCCGTCGCATCGAAGCACCACCTTCAAAGAAGTTATTGGAAATCCGAAAGTCATCTCCCGAGATTATGGAGGTTGATACGGATGCTGAGGAATAGGTAAGTTCCTTTCCTTGCAGCGAAATAACAAGACACTGACATAACTCTAGGAAGTTATGTGAAGGGCTCCGAGAGTAAGCATGCCCCGAGAAATCCTGCAGTCAATACATAGACTGACCAGGCCTCTTAGATGTTCTGGGCCGCAGCGGTCTGCGAAGGAACGAGGCAGGTGGAGGATTTGGGTCAGCACGGGAATTCTCTTTGGGTGTTTGTCTTGGTTTATTTCTCCTTTGTATTCTTGTTATGTTACTGCGGGAATATATCATTTCCTTACTTCGATGGATTATTTCCTTAGTATTGGAAGCGAAATTGTTTTCTTTTGTTAGACTAGTTCTTTTCACATCAAGCAGGCCTTGATTCGAGCAATGAAATTTTGTTATCAAGTTTACCTGAGGAGGGTTCAGTACCCGAAATCATGCTGGCGTGATAGTAAACACCCTAGCTATTGATATACCGTGATTTGAAACCTTAACATTTTGACCCGTTGTGGCCACTCTTGTGTCGAAAGGCAAGAGACTCCGTTAAACATGCTTCTAAAAGAAAACTCAAGAAAGAAGGCGCGGCTTTCAGGCCCCCCAAAACATATAAAGTCTATCCGAGTTCGAGTTAGACTAGAATGGCGTTGTGGCGCGAGAGACAGTGCAGCCGAGGCTGTGTTATTGTTGGATAGTGGCGCTACTGGCGCAGTGCTTAGCACACGATGGGCTAAGGAAACACAAGTTCCTTGTGTGCGGAGAAAGGTTGCTGCTCCAATAAAGGATGCTAGCGGGAATGACATTCCTAACTCAGGGCTTCATTACACTAAGACCCTGAAGATGCGTATTGGCGATCATGTCAATGACATGAGATTTGAACTGGCGGACATGTCCGATAAGAAGATTGATGGTTATCTTCCAATGTCATGGCTCCATGAACATAATCCCGACATAGACTGGGAAACACGCAGCTTCACTTGGAGGTCTGTATTGTGTAAGGCTAGATGCCTTGTGGGCCAGAGACGGTTAGAATTTATAACCGAAGAAGAGCTATTGGCAGAAGACCAAGCTCAGGTATATCTTCTTGGATATGCCCAGTTCACAGGAGAAGACGGGAAAGACATTGCCCTAAGTCTCCTCCCCGAATATAAGGACTATGGCGATATATTTAGCCAACAAAGGATAGATGCGTTACCAGAGCACTCAGAGTATGATCACAAGATCGAGTTAATGCCTGAGACAGCACCTCCCTTTGGTCCTATATATCCATTGTCTGAAAACGAGCTCAAGATTCTGAGGGAGTATCTCAATGAGATGCTGGCAACGGGAAAGATACGGAGATCTAGTTCCCCTGCCGCAGCCCCAATCCTCTTTGTACCCAAACCTGATGGGTCATTGAGGTTATGTATTGATTACCGAGGGCTTAACAAGATTACGGTGAAGAATAAATATCCTTTACCACTGATGAATGAGCTGCGTGATAGACTTGGAAAAGCCACTGTCTTCACTAAGTTGGACTTGAAGAATGGCTATTATCTCCTCCGAATGGCAGAAGGAGAAGAATGGAAGACAGCTTTCCGCTGTCGTTATGGGTTGTATGAATATACGGTAATGCCGTTTGGGCTATGTAACGCCCCATCTACTTTCCAGAGTATGATAAATAAAATCTTTCATGATTTATTAGACGAAGGAGTCATCGCCTATATAGATGACATCCTAATATACTCAGAGACCATCGAAGAACATGTCTCACTCGTTAGGCGAGTTATGGAAAGACTGCGCAAGGCTAGGCTTTGTGTAAGCATTAAGAAATCTACATTCCATCAAAGAGAGGTAGAATTCTTGGGATACCGTATATCCGATCGTGGTATTATGATGACCACGGAAAAGGTGAAGTCAATTGAAGTTTGGACTCCACCAAAGACAGTTGTTGACGTTCAAAGCTTTTTGGGTTTTGCAAACTTCTACCGTCGGTTTATTGAAGGCTTTAGTAAGATAACAAAGCCGTTAACTGACTTAACGAAGAAAGATTCCAAATGGGGATGGGGTCCTAGACATGATGAAGCCTTTAGTCGCCTTAAAGCGATGTTCATGGCAAGCCCCATTCTAGCCCATTTTGATCCAGAACGGTTGACCAAGTTGGAAACCGACGCAAGTGATTTTGCATTAGGAGCCATACTCTCACAGTTATGTGAAGATGGTAGATGGCATCCAATAGCCTACCATAGTCGGAAATTCTCGCCAGCTGAGATAAATTATGATGTGCATGATAAAGAGATGTCCGCAATTGTTGCAGCTTTTAAAGAATGGGATCATCTCTTGCGCTCAGTATCGGATCAGATAACTATTTATACTGATCATAAGAATTTGGAGTACTTTAATAGTACTAAGATACTGAATCGTAGGCAGCATCGCTGGGCGGAATTCCTACAACCATTTAATTTTAAGGTTGTCTATCGGGAAGGGCGCCTTAATGGAAAGGCTGATGCGTTATCGAGGCGTTCGGAGTACCGCCCTGAAGGGGGGAGTAATTCTGCGAAATTGGGTCAGGAACAGATGTTTTTCCGTCCGGGACAGTATTTGGATAGTCAGGAGCGGGACATCTTGCGACCACAGTTGTTGCAACTGTGCCAAGGCTTCCGGTTGAAGTCCGGAATGCTTGATGACATGAAGGTCGCTATAGCAAAGGACAATACTTATCAAAGTATTTACAAGTCCATTGTCCAAGGGGACAAGAAGGTTGACCCTAATTTCTCATTAGAGAAGGACTTCCTACTTTATAAGAAGCGATGGTACGTACCGGAGGATCAAGGGCTAAAAGAACGGATCATGCAAGCGGAACATGATTCCCGTCTAGCTGGACACTTCGGGACTTATAAGACAATAGGCAAGGTTAAAGCCAACTTCTACTGGCCTAAGATGGAGGCCTATATCGAAGACTATGTTCGGTCATGCGATGTCTGTCAAAGGGTAAAGACAGTTAGACATAAGAAGTTTGGGCTATTAGAACCTATAGATGTTCCTATGAGGCCATGGAACGCAATATCAATGGACTTCATTGTGGCGTTACCAGAATCCGAGGGTTTTACGAAGATCTGGGTCATTGTTGATAGATTCTCAAAAATGGCGCATTTCATCCCCCTCGCTACGGAGGTACCTATCAAGGAACTTGCTCTTATATTTCTCAAAGAGATCTGGAGACTGCATGGACTCCCAGAATCGATTATCTCTGATCGGGATACTCGATTTACTTCTAAGTTTTGGGTTAGCTTAATGGGACTACTTGAGGTGAAGCTCAATGTCTCTACCGCGTTCCATCCCGAGACCGACGGCCAGACTGAGCGGGTGAACCAGACACTGGAACAATACCTAAGGAGTTATTGTACCTACCAGCAGGATGATTGGGTTTCGCTACTACCGTTAGCGGAGTATGCCTATAATACATCCACCTCCGAGTCAACCAGGTTATCTCCTTTTGAGATTAACTATGGATTTTCTCCGAGGACAAACTGGTCTGGAATTGTTCCTGACAATAAGGGGATTCATCCAAGTACGGAGCTGTTAGTAAAGGATTGGGAGGGTACATGGCAAGACATACGGGAAACATTACAAAGTGCTCAAGAGAGGCAACGGAAATGGCATGACAAGAAACGATTACCATCTCCAGAATATGCCACACTAGAAGATGTCGAAGAGGGCAGAGCTATAAAGGCTGATCGGGTAATGCTGAATCGCAAGAATATCCGTACAAAGAGGCCTATGGAGAAACTAGACCACCGAATGTTTGGTCCCTTTGTGGTCAAGCGACGTGTTGGTACTAGGGCATATGAACTCCAGTTGCCTGCGCGTTGGTCTATCCACCCGGTATTCAACGTTGGGTTATTAGAGCCCTACCGAGAGGATCAGACCGGGAGAAGGGTTAAAGATATCCCTATCCCTGACATAGTGGAAGACGAGCCAAGTTATGTTATCTCGGGAGTGTTAGACAGCCGGTGGTATGGAGGAGTTAAACAGAAGTTCCCTCATCGGTTTGTCCAGTACCTGATATCGTGGGATGGCTATGGACCTGAAGAAAATTCTTGGGAGCCGTTTGAGATGCTGGAAGGAACCGGTATACAAGCCTTAAGCGATTTCCACAAAAGGTATCCATCTAAACCTAGGGACCATAGGGTTGTAGATGTACCGAGTAGCGGAAATAAAGACGTCGTTAGATCGGCTCGGGTCGAGCCTTATAGAAGAGGGGAGTGATGTAACGAGACTCCACTGAGTACTATTACAAGTAGCCAAACCTACACCCATACCGGAGTCAAGAGACTACCGCGGTAGGGCTGGCGGTAGACTTAGGTCTACCGGGTGGAGGTACCGGTGGTTAGGTACCTCAGTCGGGCATGCTAGGCCATACCAAAGGTACATAGGTCCTAGTAATGGTTGGGGGTTACCCTACTCTGTAGGGTAACCCAAGTAGTCAATTTGGGAGTTACCCTGAATTACTCGACGGAGAGTCCAGGTAAAGTTACCCTACTCTGTAGGGTAACTCGGGGCAGTTACCCTACCTTCGGACTAGGGTTACCCTGCCTTGGGCCACGGGTTACCCTGCTATGGAGTCAAGTTACCCTACCTTGAAAGTAACTTGTTACGCAGGACTTCGGGGGAAGTTACTAGATTGTTTGTCACGCGAAACTACATAGGGTGTTCGATTCTCAGGTTGTGCGGATCACTCCCGCACAACCAGTTGAGCTCCGAACAAGCTGTAACTTGGAGGTGTGGTTGCTAACACCCCCCTCCGGCCCCGTTATAAGTCCCTAGCGTCATGGGCTACAGCCTGAAGAGTTGCTGTAAGTCTAGCAAAAGTCTCCAAGTGGAGATGTTGCCGTAACTCCGTATGCGCTCACGCCGTCCGTCCGACCGGAAGCTGTCCGCAGGATATATGAGGGGGAAGAGGAGAACCTGGAGAATAGCCTCCAGGTGGTTTCGTGTAAAACGGACCAAAACTGACGGAGTAATACTGCTTTGAAGTCAAGAGTAGTATGTGAGGTTACCGGAGGCCAGTAGGCGAGGTAACCGAAGTCCGTTGCCCCGAAAGAGTAATAGTATTGGAGAATCGTTAAGGACTCTAAGACACTAGTCTGGGGCCACGATATGACCTACTTCTAGGAGGGTTGACTGTGGGTAGCGCCTATTGGTAGTCAACCTCCGGAGTGGTCTATCGGGGGAGCTACGTGGCTATCTTCCGGAATGATATGGAAATGAGTAGAACCGGATAGATGTTCAGGAGCCGCGAATGCTTGCAGAAGACTAAGTGTATATGGGTAGAGAGTTCCATAGTTGGTATAGTATCCGCACGGGCATGACAGCTCGCCACTGGCATGACCACGATATGAAGAGTTTTTACTCCTGCGGTTGCATTGGAGATGCAGCGGCTAAAACACTTCTATCGGGCAGATGTTAGAACACCATCGAGTGGTCTAGTTCGCTACGGAGGATCGTTGGTCCGACCCGTAGAGGTTGGCTAGACAGCCCACGGGAGTTGGGTGCTCGCGAACGCAGAGTAGTGATGGGGAGTAACTGGCAGCATACCAAACCTACTTAAGTATATGCGAGTTCTCCTCTACTCTGGCAATCAACTACCTCTCGAGATCAGGACTTAATTGAGTAAAGCTGTGGCTTAACGATATTAAGTTTTACCGTTTATTTTTTCAACTCTACTGTTGATTATCTTTATCTTACTTCTGAAAGAATACTTCGGTGCGGTCGCAACCTCGGGATCCATCTTCCCAGAGGGAGCCCCCGTTACACAAATTCTATTGGGTAGTTGTTGAGTTATCACAACTAGAAGTCATTGACTCCGGCATATATGCAAAGGCAACTTCGTATCAAGACTGATCATCTTGATGACGAAAGGGACTATGGAGCCAACTAGTTCCACTTGAGACTCGGCTACAGGTTTAAAGACTCTGAGGATCGGATAATTACTACTGGTAACAAGTAGTCTCCCAGACAAGAGCTAGTAATTACCGAAGAGGGTGTGATGGTTTTCAGGGTCTCCCGGTATTCGCACCTTTGCGGAAAATTCGACGTTGCGCACTAATTTTAAGAGCTACATATTTTGTATACTAAATAGATGTAGTCCGCAAACACTCAGTCGCGCAATATAAATATTGAAGGGCCTCCCAAGCTTTAGACATTATCAAGCAACGGAGAAGAAACCTTCACAATATAATATTGTTCTTACGAGTCTATTCTACTTTCTTGCACTCTTAGTGGTCATAAACAAAACAAGTCGCTTCCGAGCCTTCCTAAACAAATCTCCGTCTATAAAAACGAATCTCGATTGGCCTAGACAACCCTAAGTCTATACCGGTTGTCTCCGCCTAACAGTAGCCAAACTTATACAGATACCGGTATCAAGAGAATACTGTGATAGGTATGGCGGTAGACTTAGGTCTACCGAGTGGAGGTACCAGTAGTTAGGTACCTCAGTCGAGCATACTAGACCATACCAAAGGTACATAGGTACTAGTAAAGGTTGGGGGTTACCCTACTTGGTAGGGTAACCCAAGTAGTCAATTTGGGAGTTACCCAATTACTCAACGGAGATCGGATAGAGTTCTCCACCTTCGGACTTGGGTTACGCTGCCTTGTACCATGGGTTACCCTTCTATGGAGTCAAGTGACCCTACA
>VBSK01000305.1:0-15408 GCA_006112555.1 Tuber indicum
AAAATAAATTAGATTGATGTTCTAAGTAATTTCCTTACTTCTATCTTCGCTCCGCCTCGGTAGCGAGCTTCAACCTCACGCAACGCATTTCGCGCTCGCTCACGATAACTTCATCGATACAATCCATCGTTTCCATCTTCGTTTGTCGGGCGGTTGGGTGATAGAATAGTTGTTCTCGCTTGAGAAGGTGTTCCAGAGGGGAGATATCCGTGGTTGATCCCGGTAGTCTCTGGACACAGGCTTGAGTGAGGATGGCGACTTCGTCTGCCTCCTCCTCCACGGACTCTGTCCCCAACTCGCGGATGTCGTCTCCCGTTCGGATCGACTCCAACCCTCCTCCTCGCTTGAGACGGCTCGCGTCGCCTTGTCTCTCGCGCCCGTTTCTGAGGCTGTCCGTGGCCTCATTCCTACAACTACACCGGTCGTACGCTGCGCCTGGCGGGGATTACAGTTTTCTGTCCTTCGCCCATGAACATGGCTGCCCCAACGCGGTGAACCCGGCGTTGGATGATTTGGTGAGGGGGTCGGTTGCTGCACCGCCCCTTGTCACGATGAAAGGTGGTGGAGTTTTTTGTGAAGGGTTGCCTATTTGGGAAGGGGTGTCCAGCCACCTGTGGCTTGGACAATGCCTCTACCACGGGCCTCTTCAATCGGTTCAACTCCGATCACGGTTCGGTGTACACACCGACCGTGCCCACCCCCTCTCCTCCCACCGACTCGCAGGTTATCATCCCGGAGTCATCCCTCCTCCCGCCGGCCAAGCAAGGCTCGACCACCACTACGGTTGAGGCCAGCTCGTGGTCCACCTCTCCCTCCGCCCATCGAGCGGCGTTCGATAGGATTGTGGCTCGGGATCGCGCTAAGCGAGCCTCCACTGCCTCCACCCCCCTTTTTGTCTGGGCTGTCTTCTGGTGAAAAAGCCCTCTACACTACTGGGAAGTTCAAGCTGGACGACCCTGCCGACGAGGACTATGCCCCCCCGGCAAAGGGAACGCTGCGCCGTGCCCGCTCCTCTTCCCCCCGCAAACGGACCGCCCCGGCCCCCAGTCCCTTCTTTGAGCCCCGGTTCATGAAGGCGATTGATGTTGAAGAGGGTCGGAAGAAACAGATTGTCCCGGATGAGGAATTTTCCCATCTCCTGGACACCCACCGGAAGCGCCTGGCCCCCCCCGTGCTAGTTCCTTCCACTATTGAGGATTCCCCCCCCTCTCGTCCCCCCCTTTGCTGATCACCCAGGAAGTGGTGCCATCGGCGGAGGTAATTGTTCGGGACACCCCCATGGCTCTGGAGGAAGGAAAGAACTCGGAAGCGACCGGTCTTGGGCGACAGCATTCACGCCCCCAGTCTTCCGGGTACTGTCCCTGGCTCGTCCCCCCTGACCGACTTCTCCCCCCCCTCGTCGCCTGGGGGTTTTTGGAAGGATCGCTGGGTATCCCCCGGAGCACGGGCACTCCCTTGGAGGTGCCGCTACCGGAGACCCAGCCAGAGGATGCTGACGCTGCCGTGGCTAGGGCGGACCAGATCATGGCCGAAGTGGATGAGATGATGGCGGCTGGTAAGTCCCCCTCCCCCGCTCCCAGGTCTGGCAGTATTGTGGGGTCCATGTTGGAGGGCCTTGAGGATATCCGGTCCGGGAACACCCAGCCCCTCCTGTCACCTCTTCCCAGCGTGGACGGGTCCGAGGAACCTGACACTGTGGAGGATGTCCGGACTTGGATGAAAGATGAGATCGTGGAAACGGTCCCCATTATGTGGGTGGGACGTCGGTTCCATCATCGCTTGGAAAATGCGGTCCGGACCTTGACGGATATAGTCGGCCGGCAGGAGGAGGAAATTGCCACCCTGAAAGGTAGGTTGGCCCCCCGCCGTCGTTCCCCCTCTGTGACTCCTGAGTCCTCAGGGACTACCCCCATCCCCGCTCCTCGTCAGAGGGGTCTACTGAAGTCCCTACCAAGGGCCAGGGTGCTGCTCCGCGGCGGCTCCTGCTACTAAAGCGTCCTTCGTGGACATGGTGAAGAAGATGGCATACGTGCCCAAACCCGCCCCGTTCCGCTGAAGGACAAGACAGTTCCGGTCCGGCCCACTTCGGCGGCCTCCTCCCACAGCACCAGCAGTGGCAGCTCTTCCAGTGATGGGGGGGTAGTCCTGAAGGTGGGAAAGCTGCGGAGGGAAAAAGGTGAGCTTTGATGAAGGAGGAGAAGGAGGATGGAAAGAAGAGGGAGAGGAAGAGGGGCAGGCGCCTGAGTGGTGCTGCCAGGAGGAGAAGAAAGATGGCGGCTCAGGCCAGCCAGGAAACATCGGCGACCCCGGCCAAGACTCAGGGGAAGACTACTACTGACGGACAGGCTACACCCCCCGCTGCTGCCGCCCCAGTACCCACGGTGCAAACCCTTTCGTCGGGGCCAGGCGCCATCAGGAGGATCTACAACGTGGTGCCTAACATGATCCCTCGCGACGGCCCTCCTCGCAGCGCCAGTCAGCAGGGGCCACCACCAAAGCCGGCTCCACCCCAGTCCTCGCCTACCCCGGATGCTAGGGAAGGCACATTACAATGCGGTTCGCCACCCGCAAGAAAGTGGCCCTGCCGGAGGGAGTGACGATCGAGGCCATCCGGAATCGTATCAACATCGTCCTGTCCAACTCGCCGAAGATTAGGGGTGTCACCGCCTTACGTTCGGGCTGGACATATCCGGAACGAGATTGGGTGTATCTTCCTCACCCTGGCGGCCCACTCTGCCGCTGAACTTGGAGACCGTCTTGACAAGGCCCGGTTGGCGCTGTTGAAGGAACTTTCACTCCCGGAATTTGTTTTCCAGAAGGATGTGAAGAAGGTGAAGATCATGGTGACGGGTGTCCCCCTTTCGGACACTGGCCGTGGCTCCATCTGGAAGGTTGACGGGTGGATTGGGGAGCAGGCCTCGGATGGCTTGCGCACTGACTTGGAGCTAGGTAATCCCGGCATAGTCACTGTGTCCCGCCCCGACATCATGGGGTCCATTCATGCCATGAGGCAAGCCAACGCCGTGTCTTGCGGTATTCGCTTTGTGGTGGAGGAGAATGAGGCGGCTAAGGCTGCTTTGGAGGCTGGGAGGATCTTCCTTCGGGGGGGTACCCGAAATGTTAGGGTGTTTACCGAACACCGCACGGCAAAGGTTTGTGGTAAGTGTTTGCAGGTGGGCCACTTTCAGGCCACCTGTGCCCTCCCTGCCCGGTGTCGGTTTTGTTATGGGGAGCATTTGTCCCGGGAACACATGTGTAAGGCTCTAGGGTGCCCCGGAGGCGTGGGGGAGGCATGTGGGCACACCCGCAGGATGTGTTGGTTGTGCGACAGGACCGATCACTTTGCTGGATATGAGAAGTGTCCTGCCTTGAGAACTGACTCTAGGACTCCCGTGTCATCCCCACCCGCGACGACGGCGGCCGATGCCGCGGCCTCATCGCCCGAAGTGCCAGTCGCTGGAAAAAGGGACCTGAGAGGGGGGGACGGCCACGACGCCGGAGCAGGGACGGTCGCCAACTCCCAGGGTGGTGGAGGTGAGCAGTGATGAGGAAGAGGAGCTGTTCCGCAGGAGAAGTCTGCCAAGGCTAGGGTAAGGAGCCTGAACGACCCCCCCCTTCCCCCTCCCCCAAGCGCGGTATTTTGAAGAAGAAACCCGTTCCCAAGAAGGGCGATGCTATGTGGTTCGCCCGGATTCTGAGGGTTTTTTTGAGTGACTCTGGCCCCTGTGGCCCGAGCGGATCTGTCGAGGCCCCCTTTTAATGCGTATCACGGCGATAGCATTAATGTGGGGAGGAGTGGCAGGAATCGGGCGCTGGCGTTTGATTTGTTTTCTTTTGTTGATTTGTTTTTTGTTTTGGAACCTCCGGTTGATTCGGAGGGACAGCATGTGCCGGTGGAGGTTGATGGTTGGGATTTGTTTTCCTTTGTTGTTGGATCGGGGGTGGAGGTGTTTATTCGCTCGCATTTGTGTGGACTGTTTGATGTGGTTGGGCATAAGGGCGCTTGTGCTCAGGTTGGGTTTTGGGAGAAGGGTGAGAAGAGGGTGCTTGCGGGCGTCTACATCCCACCTACACACACCAAGGCCGAATATCAGTCAGGGCTGAGGGACGTCGGGGAACCGGATATCGCGTTTGGTGATTTCAATGCCAGGCATCGAGACTGGGACCCATGGGCGGAGATGGCCAGACAGGAACACTGCGGACGATGGTTGCGGGAATGGATGGCACCTCGGTTGCTGAACATGGCTCAGCCTGACCGACCGACGTTCCGCGACATATCAATGATAGACCTCTGCTTGTACCGACGGCCGTACCTACAGCACAAGTACCTTGATGTGGTGGGCTGCGAGCATGCCGCCCAGACTATTCGACTCCATGTGGACCTACCTGACAATCTCATGAGAAGGAGGCCTGCTTGGAAGAAGGCGGTGTGGGGAAAGGTTGGGAAAGAGCTGGACACCCTGAAAGAGGTGGATGATGAGCAGCTGTGGAGAGGAGTGAGAAGTGTGGTGGACGCACTCCCACGGGCTTCCGTTGGCAGAAGCCGGTGCGAGTGGTGGACGCCTGAGTTGGAAAGGATGAGGCTGGATGTGGCCCGGCTGAAAGATACTCCAAACACACGGCGGAGCGGACGGAGGACTTTAGCTGGCAAGGTGTGTTTACCGGGCTTGCCTGTTGAGGGCTCGGTTCGACCACATTAGGACCAAGCTGGCGGAAAGCAAGGACCCACATCTTTCAGGCTGGCAAGAAAGTTGGAGCCAAGCGCACGCTGCCCTCGATGGTGCGGTCCGACGGCTCCTTGGCTACCACGCACGCCGAGATCAGCGACCTGATTGCACAACAGCTTGATCCTGGTGATCCCGCCCGTGGACTGAAAGTGTGGTTGAGATGGACAGTGCCCAAGAAATGGAAACGGCGCTGGCAAGATCTCCCACAAACACGGGCCCCGGCGAAGATGATATCGGCTATCCCTTCCTAAGGTTTTGGAAGAGGAGGGATGCCACGACATTGCGACGCCTCGTTGACTGTGGGCTGCGACATGACATTCCGGACTGGCATAGGGCTGAGGTAGTGCTCATACCCAAGCTCGACAAGCCGCGGTATGATGTGGTCAAGTCATGGCGCATGATACACCTACTCCCGACCACGGCTAAGGTGGCGGAGAGGGTGGTGCTGCTCCGGCTAGCCGCTTGTCTAGACCTCGGCGAGACACAGTTCGGCTCCCGTAGGAGGCGGGGGGTCCATGATGCCATGGCGGTCGTTCAGGAATTCCTGCGCCATAATGAGGGGTACAAACGTCTGATTCTGTCAATGGACGTGGAGGGAGGGTTCGACAACATTGACGTCAACCTCCTGTCAGATTTCCTGGTGGCCCGGGGGTGCCCTCCCAACCTGTGTCAATGGGTTCGGAGATGGACAGGTTGTCGGTCTATTCGCTTCCGGTTCAATGGGTGTTTTCCCGGGTGTACCATGTTAGCAAGGGGGTTCCCCAGGGGTCACCGCTTTCCCCCTTTCTGTTCGGTGCTTACGTGGCCGACATTTTCACACCGCGGATGCGTTACTCCCCGGGTGTCCGGCATTTGGTGGCCTCATATGTGGATGACGGGGTTATCATGGTTGCGGCTGACTCTTTTGATGCTGCCCGATACCATGCTGGGGAATTGTTGCGAGATTGCGACCGTGTTGCGCGAGACAGGGGAATGGGGTTTAGTGCGTTGAAGACGCAGTGGATTGGGTTTGGTGATAGGGCGTGGGAAGGAATGGAGTTGTTGGGAGAAATGGTGTTGCCATCTGAGGACCTGCGGGTTCTTGGATATAGGTTCAATGTATTTCTTAACTTTTCTTCTCATGTACGTTATTGGTTGGATAGGGGGTTGGGTGTGAGGAGGAGGATTGCGGCGCTGGGAAGGAGGTTTGGGAGTGTTGGGGGGTTGGGGGCGTGGGAGACTTACCGTTTGGTGCAGGCAGCCTACCTTCCGACCGTCTACTACGGACTTGAGTTTGTAACCGACTACCCGTCGTATGTGAAGCAGATTCAGGTCCACGTCAACGATTGCCTCCGCTCAGTGTTCCGGACTCCTATGAAGCTGGCCAACAACATTTTGCTAGCCGAATACGGGGTCACGCCTGTCGCTATTCAGGGCAGGTACCTACAGCGGAGGTGCTACAGCCGGTTCATCAATTACCGATATTGCGAGGATCATCCTTGGTTCGGGCAGATCAGGCTGGACTGGAAGGAGGAGGGTATGGTGGCCCACCGACAGCATTCGGACGAGGTGCTTTCCTACCGTCCCACGGTTACGATCGGGAAAGGGAAGGAAACCATGGCCCTCAGACACGCCGGGGAAGTCAAGGAGCTCAGTGGCGGCTCGGATCTGGTGGTGTACACTGACGGGTCCAAGATGGCCGAGGGTGCTGGTGTCGCTTGGGCCGCGTTCGCACGGGGGGCTTCACTTAGGATAGGGGGGTGTTCGGTGCCACTGTCCTGGAGCATCGTCGAATGCGAACTGTTTGCCGTTGTCTGTGCCTTGCGGGAGGTCAGTGGTTTGTGTGAGGGACGGGGAGTACATGTGTTTCTGGATTGCGTCCCCGCCCTGCTTCTGATTGAGAACATGTTGCCCGAGGGGGACTCGGCTGAGATGTGGGAAGTCATGGCACCTTTGATGGAGGCTGTACGCCCGCGCTTTGGCTGGGTTCCGGGACACATGGGCATCCAGGGCAACGAGCTGGTCGACAGGAAGGCCAAGGAGAGTACACGCCTGCCGCTGCAGCCATTCCGGTGGGAAGGGGTCAGCTTTGGTATAGGGCACGCTGCGTTGGCCCGTGAGTTGAGAAAAGAGGAGTGGGAGGCCTGGCATGTCAATGAAGGCCATGGGTACTATGCTCGTGGACCTAAGGCTCCCAGACACCTTCGCGGGCTGACAAGGATGGATTCCTATGTGTTGACTAGGATTCGCAGTGGTACCGGCCTGGTCGGGCATGACGATTGTGAGGGACGTGAGGAGAGGCATCATTGGACTTCTTGCCCACGGTACAGTTGGAAACGACCGGCTATGGAGATGGAGGACTTGTTCAAGGACTCGGCAGTCGCGGGATGGAAGGACTGGTGGTTGGAACACGGGTGGCTGGGACTGGGGATCCCCCGTCATATTAAGGAGGTGGACGGGGAGTTGGTGGTCGCAGGTAACCCGTTTGATGGTACACTGACGGTGGAGAGGAACGGGAGGCGAGTGTGCATAGGGACGCCCGATACGTGTCTGCGGTGTGAAAGGAAACATCCTGGGGGGGAGTGCGTGCTTCCGAGTAAGCATCTTCCCACCAAGTGGTTCTTCCTTCCGAACTCGGTCGCTACGCGGTGTCCGAGCTGCAACATGGCGATTACCTACCAAGGCACCTCCACACGGCCCTCCTTCTCTGCTCACTTCGATAACAACCCGGGCTGCCTCTCGGCGAGCCTTGACCTGTTTTGGCGGCGACACTGGCTTGACTGGGACGATCTGGTGCTTTCCTTGCGGACGGCCGTCGTACTCAAGTGGGCTGGGTTGTTTGGGTTTATCGAACTGGAACGGTGCCCCTTTTGCGACCAGCGGCGGATTGCTGGAAGGTTAATAGGATGGGGGAGCACTATCGGAAGAAGCGTGGATGTTGGGACAGACTGTATGTTTCCTTTGTTGAGTATATTGACGAGATTGTGTTGGGGGCGGAGTAGTTGTGTTGGTATGTTGTTGGTGGTTGGGTTGCGGGAAGGGAAGACGCGTTAATCCGGGATGTCGCTAGTCGACATGAGCGCCCGTGAGCCCTTTGGGTAGTGATTATTGGATTTATGTTTGGGAGGAGCGGTTGCGGGACGGGATTGCGCCCGTGGTAGTGTATTTTAGTTTGTGATTTTGGGGCGTGGGGGAGACTGGTCGTATGCCGGAGTCGGCGGTACTAGTATAAATAAATTAGATTGAATGTTCTAAGTAATTTCCTTACTTCTATCTTCGCTCCGCCTCGGTAGCGAGCTTCAACCTCACGCAACGCACTTCGCCACTCACGATAACTTCATCGATACAATCCATCGTTTCCATCTTCGTTTGTCGGGCGGTTGGGTGATAGATTAGTTGTTCTCGCTTAGAAGGTGTTCCAGGGGAGATATCCGTGTGTTGATCCCGGTAGTCTCTGGACACAGGCTTGAGTGAGGATGGCGACTTCGTCTGCCTCCTCCCCTCGGACTCTGTCCCCAACTCGCGGATGTCGTCCCCCGTTCGTTCGGCTCCAACCCCCACATCCTCGCTTGAGACGGCTCGCGTCGCCTGTCTCTTGCGCCCCGTTTCTGAGGCTGTCCGTGGCCTCGTTCCTACTACTACTACACGGTCGTACGCTGCGCCTGGCGGGGACTACAGTTTTTCTGTCCTTCGCCCATGAACATGGCTGCCCCAACGCGGTGAACCCAGCGTTGGATGATTTGGTGAGAGGGTCGGTTGCCACAACCGCCCTTGTCACGATGAAAGAGGTGGAGTCTTTTTGTAAAGGTTGCCTGTTTGGGAAGGGTTGTCCACCACGTGTGGCTTGGACAACGCCTCTACCACGGGCCTCTTCAATCGGTTCAACTCCGATCACGGTTCGGTGTACACACCGACCGTGCCCACCCCCTCTCCCCCCTACCGCTCGCAGGTTATCATCCCGGAGTCGTCCCTCCTCCCGCCGGCCAAGCAAGGGCTCGACACTACCACTGTTGAGGCTAGCTCCATGGTCCCACCTCTCCCTCCGCCCATCGAGCTGCGTTCGATAAGATAGTGGCTCGGATCGCGCTAAGCGAGCCTCCACCTCCGCTGCCTCCACCCCCTCTTTTCTTTTCTGTCTGGCTGTCTTCTGGCGAAAGGCCCTCTACCTACTGGGAAGTTCAAGCTGGACGACCCCTGCGGACGAGGACTATGCCCCCTCCGGCAAAGGGAACGCTACACCGTGCCCGCTCCTCTTCCCCCGCAAACGCGCCGCCCCGGCCCCCAGTCCTTCTTTGAGCCCCGTTCATGAAGGCGATTGATGTTGAAGAGGTCGGAAGACAGATTGTCCCAGACGAGGAATTTTCCCATCTCCTGGATACCCACCGGAAGCGCCTGGCCCCTCCTGTGCTAGTTCCTTCCACTATTGAGGACTCCTCCCCCCTCGTCCCCCCCTTTGCTGATCACCCAGGAAGTGGTACCCTCGGCGGAGGTAATTGTTCGGGACACTCCTATGGCCCTGGAGGAAGGACGGAACTCGGAAGCGACCGGTCTGGGCGACAGCATTCACCCCGCCCCCAGTTTTCCGGGTACGCCTGTCCCTGGCTCGTCCCCTCCGGACTATGGTTCTCTACCCTCCCACGTCGCCTGGGGTATTTTGGAAGGGTCACTGGCATCCCTCGCAGCACGGGCACTCCCTTGGAGGTGCCGCTGCCGGAAACCCAGCCAGGGATGCTGACGCGGCCATGGCTAGGGCGGACCAGATTATGGCTGAGGTGGATGAGATGATGGCGGCTGGTAAGTCCCCCTCCCCCGCTCCCAGGTCTGGTAGTATTGTGGGTCCATGTTGAAGGCCTTGAGGATATCCGGTCCGGGAATACCCAGCCCCTCCTGTCGCCCCTCCCAGCGCGGACGGGTCTGAGGAACCTGATACTGTGGAGGATGTCCGGACTTGGATGAAAGATGAGATCGTGGAAACGGTCCCCATTATGTGGGTGGGACGTCGGTTTCATCGCTTGAAAATGCGGTCCGGACCCTGACGGAGATAGTGGCCGGCAGGAGGAGAAATTGCCACCCTGAAAGGTAGGTTGGCCCCCCGCCGTCGTTCCCCCTCTGTGACTCCTGAGTCCTCAGGGACCCCTCCTGTTCCCCGCTCCTCGTCAGAGGGGTCTACTGAAGTCCCTACCAAGGGCCAGGTGCTGCTCCGGGGCCTCTGCTGCTAAAGCGTCCTTCGTGGACATGGTGAAGAAGATGGCACACGTGCCCAAACCCGCCGTCCCATTGAAGGACAAGACAGCCCCGGTTCGGCCCGCCTCGGCGGCCTCCTCCCACAGCACCAGCAGTGGCAGTGCTCTCCTCCAGCGATGGGGGGGTAGTCCTGAAGGTGGCAAAAGCTACGGAGGAAAGAGGTGAGCTGGGTGGATGAGGAGGAGAAGGAGGATGGTAAAGAGGGAGAGAAAAAGAGGTAGGAGGCGCCTGAGTGGTGCTGCCAGGAGGAGAAGAAAGATGGCGGCTCAGGCGGCCAGGAAGCATCGGCGACCCAGGCCAAGACTCAGGGAAGACTGCTACTGACGGACAGGCTACACCCTCCGCTGCTGCCGCCCCCAGTACCCACGTGCAAACCCTTTCGTCGGGGCCAGGCGCCATCAGGAGGATCTACAATGTGGTGCCTAATTTGATCCCTCGCGACGGCCCTCCTCGCAGCGCCAGTCAGCAGGGGCCACCACCAAAGCCGGCTCCACCCCAGTCCTCGCCTACCCCAGATGCTAGGGGAAGGCACATCACAATGCGGTTCGCCACCCGCAAGGGTAGCCCTCTGCCAGAAAGTGTGACGATTGAGGCCATTCGAATCGTATCACATCGTGCCTGTCCAACTCGCCGAAGGTTAGGGGTATCAGCCCTTACGTTCGGCTGGGCATATCCGGAACGAGATTGGGTGCATCTTCCTCACCCTGGCGGCCCATTCTGCTGCTGAACTTGGAAACCGTCTTGACAAGGCCCGGCTGGCCTGTTGAAGGAACTATCACTCCCGGAATTTGTATTCCAGAAGGACGTGAAGAAGGTCAAGATCATGGTTACGGGCGTCCCCCTTTCTGACACCGGCCGTGGTTCCATCTGGAAGGTTGATGGATGATTGGGAGCAGGCCTCGGATGGCCTACGCACTGACTTGGAGCTAGGCAATCCCGGCATGGTCACCGTGTCCCGCCCCGACATCATGGGGTCCATTCATGCCATGAGGCAGGCTATGCCGTGTCTTGCGTATTCGCTTTGTGGTGGAAGAGAATGAGGCGGCCAAGGCTGCTTTGGAGGCTGGGAGGATCTTCCTTCGTGAGGTAGGGAACCGGAATGTTAGGGTGTTTACCGACACCGTACGGCGAAGGTTTGTGGTAAGTGTTTGCAGGTGGGCCACTTTCAGGCCACCTGTGCCCTCCCTTCCCGGTGTCGATTTTGTTACGGGGAGCACCTGTCTAGAGAGCACATGTGTAAGGCTCTAGGGTGCCCCAGGTGTGGGGGGAGGCATGTGGGCACCCCGCAGGATGTGTTGGTTGTGCGATAGGACCGATCACTTTGCTGGGTATGAGAGGTGTCCTGCCTTGAAAGCTGACTCTAGGACTCCCGTATCCTCCCCCCGCCCACGCGACGACTGCCCCGCGCAGCATCTCTCGTCTTCCGAGGTGCCTGACGCTGCGAGTAGGGGACCTGAGAGGAGAAGACGGCCACGGCGCCGGAGCAGGGGACGGTCACCGACTCCCAGGGTGGTGGAGGTGAGTAGTGATGAGGAAGAGGAGGCTGTCCCGCGGGAAAAGTCCGCCAAGGCTAGGGTAAGGAGCCTGAACGACCCCCCCCTTCCCCCCTCCCCAAGCGCGGTATCTTGAAGAAAGAAACCCGTTCCAAGAAGGGCGATACCATGTGGTTCGCCCAGGATCTGAGGGTTTTTGAGTGACTTTGGCCCCTGTGGCCCGAGCGGATCTGTCGAGGCCCCCTTTTAATGCGTATCACGGCGATAGCATTGAACGTGGGGAGGAGTGGCAGGAATCGGGCGCTGGCGTTTGATTTGTTTTCCTTTGTTGATTTATTTTTTGTTTTGGAACCTCCGGTTGATTCGGGAGGACAACATGTGCCGGTGGAGGTTGATGGTTGGGATTTGTTTTCCCTTGTTGTTGGATAGGGGTGGAGGTGTTTGTTCGCTCGCATTTGTGCGGGTTGTTTGATTTGTTGGGCATGGGGGCGCTTGTGCTCAGGTTGGGTTTTGGGAGAAGGGTGAGAAGAGGGTGCTTGCGGGCGTCTACATCCCACCTACACCACCAAGGCCGAATATCAGTCAGGGCTGAGGGACGTCGGGGAACCGGATATCGCGTTTGGTATTTCAATGCCAGACATCGAGATTGGGACCCACGGGCGGAGCTGGCCAGGCAGGAACATTGCGGACGATGGTTGCGGGAATGGATGGCACCACGGTTGCTGAACATGACTCCACCTGACCGGCCGACATTCCGCGATTATCAATGATAGACCTCTGCTTGTACCGACGGCCGTACCTAAAGCACAGTACTTGATGTGGTTGGCTGCGAGCACGCCGCCCAGACTATCCGACTCCATGTGGACCTACCTGACAATCTCATGAGAAGGAGGCCTGCTTGAAGAAGGCAGTGTGGGAAAGGTTGGGAAAGAACTGGACACCCTGAAAAGGTGGATGATGGGCAGTTGTGGGGGAGGAGTAGAAGTGTGGTGGACGCACTCCCACGGGCTTCCGTTGGCAGAAGTCGGTGCGAGTGGTGGACGCCTGAGTTGGAAAGGATGAGGTTGGATGTGGCTCGGCTGAAAAGATACTCCAAGCGCACGGCGGAGCGGACGGAGGACTTTAGGCTGGAAGGTGTGTCTACCGGGCTTCTGCCTGTGAGGGCTCGTTTCGACCTATTAGGACCAACTGGCGGAAAGCAAGGACCCAGACATCTTCAGGCTGGCGAGAATTGGAAGCCAAGCGCACCTGCCCTCGATGGTGCGGTCCGACGGCTCATTGGCTACCACGCACGCCGAGATCAGCGACCTGATTGCACAACAGCTGGATCCTGGTGATCCCGCCCGATGGACTGAAAGTGTAGTTGAGATGGACAGTGCCCAAGAAATGGAAACGGCGCTGGCAAGATCTCCCACAAACACGGGCCCTGGCGAAGACGACATTGGCTATCCCTTCCTAAGGTTTTGGAAGAGAAGGGATGCCACGACACTGCGACGCCTTGTTGACTATGGGCTGCGACATGACATCCCGGACTGGCATAGGGCCGAGGTAGTGCTCATACCCAAGCTCGACAAGCCGCGGTATGATGTTGTCAAATCTTGGCGCATGATACACCTACTCCCAACCACGGCTAAGGTGGCGGAGAGGGTGGGTTTGCTCCGCTGGCCGCTTGTCTGGACCTCGGAGAGACAAAGTTCGGCTCCCGTAGGAGGCGGGGTGTCCACGATGCCATGGCGGTCATTCAGGAATTCCTCCGCCATAATGAAGGATACAAGCGTCTGATCTTGTCATGGACGTGGAGGGGGGTTTGACAACATTGACATCAACCTCCTGTCAGATTCCTGGTGGCTCGAGGGTGCCCCCCAACCTGTGTCAATGGGTTCGGAGGTGGACAGGTTGTCGGTCTGTTCGCTTCCGGTTTAATGGTTGTGTTTCCCCGAGTGTACCATGTTAGCAAGGGGGTCCCCAGGGGTCACCACTTTCCCCCTTTCTGTTCGGGCGCTTACGTGGCGACATTTTCACACCACACGCGGATGCGTTACTACTCCCCTGGTGTCGGCATTTGGTGGCCTCATACGTCGATGACGGGGTTATCATGGTTGCAGCTGACTCTTTGATGCTGCCCGATACCATGCTGGGGAAGTTGCGCGACTGTGACCGTATTGCGCGAGATAGGGGATGGGGTTTAGTGCGTTGAAGACGCAGTGGATTGGGTTTGGTGATAGGGCATGGGAAGGAATGGAATTGTTGGGAGAAATGGTGTTGCCATCTGAGGACCTGCGGGTTCTTGGGTATAGGTTCAATGTATTTCTTAACTTTTCTTCTCATGTACGTTATTGTTATAGGGGGTTGGGTGTGAGGAGGAGGATTGCGGCGCTGGGAAGGAGTTTGGGAGTGTTGGGGGATTGGGAGCGTGGGAGACTTACCGTTTGGTGCAGGCAGCCTACCTTCCGACCGTCTACTACGGACTTGAGTTTGTAACCGACTACCTGTCGTATGTGAAGCAGATTCAGGTCCACGTCAACGATTGCCTCCGCTCAGTGTTTCGGACCCCAATGAAGCTGCTAACAGCATTTTGCTGCCGAGTACGGGTGACGCCTGTCGCTATTCAGGGCAGTACCTACAACGGAGGTGCTACAGCCGGTTCATCAATTACCGGTATTGCGAGGATCATCCTGGTTCGGGCAGATCAGGCTGGACTGGAAGGAGGAAGGCATGGTGGCCCACCGACAGCATTCGGACAGGTGCTTTCCTACCGTCCCACGGTCACGGATTGGGAAGGGAAGGAACCACGTCCCTCAGGCATGCTGAGGAAGTCAAGGAGCTCAGTAGCGGCTCGGATCTGGTGGTGTACACTGATGGATCCAAGATGGCCGAGGGTGCTGGTATCGCTTGGGCGTGTTTCGAACGAGGAGCCCACGCTTAGGATGGGGGTGTTCAGTGCCACCATCCTGGAGCATCGTCGAATGCGAGCTTTTGCCGTTGTCTGTGCCCTGCGGGAGGTCAGAAGTTATGTGTGAGGAACGAGGGAGTACATGTGTTTTTGGACTGCGTCCCCGCTCTGCTTTTGATCGAGAATATGTTGCCCGAAGGGGACTCGGCTGAGATGTGGGAAGTCATGGCGCCTTTGATGGAGGCTGTACGTCCACGCTTTGGTTGGGTTCCGAGGCACATGGGCATTTGGGCAACGAGCTGGTCGACAGGAAGGCCAAGGAGAGTACCGCCTACCGCTGCAGCCATTCCGGTGGGAAGGGGTCAGCTTTGGTATAGGGCACGCTGCGTTGGCCCGTGAGTTGAGAAAGGAGGAATGGGAGGCTTGGCATGTTTAATGAAGGCCATGGGTATTATGCTCGTGGGCCTAGGGCCCCCAGACACCTTCGCGGGCTGACAAGATGGATTCCTATGTGTTGACTAGGATTCGCAGTGGTACCGGCCTGGTCGGACATGACGATTGTGAGGGACGCGAGGAGAGATATCATTGGACTTCTTGCCAACGGTACAGTTGGAAACGGCCGGCTATGAGGACTTGTTCAAGGACTCGGCATCGCGGGGTGGAAGGACTGGTGGTTGGAACACGGGTGGCTGGGACTGGGGATTCCCCGTCTAATTAAGGAGGTGGACGGGGAGTTGGTGGTGCAGGTAACCCGTTTGATGGTACACTAACGGTGGAGAGGGACGGGAGGCGGTGTGCATAGGGACGCCTGATACTGTTTTGCGGTGCAAAAAAAAACAATCCTGAGGGGAGTACATCTTCCGAGTAACATCTTCCTACCAGTGGTTCTTCCTTCCGAACTCGGTCGCTACACGCTGTCGAGCTGCGACATGGCGATTACCTACCAAGGCACCTCCACACGGCCCTCCTTCTCTGCTCACTTCGATAACAACCCGGGCTGCCTCTCGGCGAGCCTCGACCATTTTTGGCAGCGGCATTGGCATGACTGGGACAATCTTGCTGTAACGGGGGC
>VBSK01000306.1:0-15374 GCA_006112555.1 Tuber indicum
TCGCACGCTGACCATTTTCCTCGCGTGTATTTTCCTTCTGTATCCGATTCATTTTAGTTATTGATTTGATGGTTTATAGCCTATCAAGTGTGTATAATCTCTGATGGTCAGGTTAGTATTATTGTATATATATATGTTATTAATATCAATGTCATAATAAATGCAAGTAGAAGCCAAGGCTGAAACCTCGGGTTTCACTACCTCCAGTCTGTAGATTACTGAACAGCATACAGAAGCAAGAGGAGAAAATACTTACTGTATCATATGTTCTCTCCGATCGCCACTTATAGAGCTAGTAGCTACTACAACTAATTATAGTAGATCGACGAGGCTCTAATATAAAAGGAAGGTCGATACGGCCCTAGACTAAAAGCTATAATTAGGCAGTACGACTACGGCTTATCTATCATGACGTCAATAACATTGTTAAAAGATCTATAAGAATCTACCTACCCCGTCCTTTATGCTAATATCACCTACGCTTCTAATATCCTCTATTGAAATACAATCCGACCGTTCGTGGTTGTCTGCAAGTTGCATTGAGTTACTTGCTACGAGAGAAGAAAATAAGGAGCGCTTCGTACTGGGCAGGTACCGGTAACGTATACACCGAGGTATATATATCAATTGCTGTTTCTAATCTATTGACAATAGGTTTTAGTGCCGTTCTGATAAAATCTAAAGGACCAGACGGCACGGCAGAAGGTGAAACCCGAGGTTTCACCTTTGAGAGTGTGTCCAAGAACGTCAACTAAGTGCTTTCGATTTGACCTTACCATTCCTAAAAGATCTCAACTACCCCGCTTCAGAGCCGAAGGTGAAACCCGGGGTTTCACCTTTACCAGTGGGTACGAGAACGGCAACTAAGTGCTTGTGGTTTGACCTTGCCGTTCATATAAAATCGCAACTACCCGGCTGCAGAGTCAAAGGTGAAACCCGGGGTTTCACCTTTACCAGTAGGTACGAGAAGGGCAAACAAAGGACTTTTGATTTATCTTATCGTATTGGTAGGAACCTTTGGTTTCTGCTACCACAGTAGGTAATATTCCGCTCCTGTTTGCTTTCACCGTTCGGGTATTACCTTTACTATTAGTTAGCAATCACATTTGTTCAAGATATTCTGAAATATAGAAGGTATCAATACTTACAAAATTGTAGTGAACGTACGATACTCTTAGATAAGAGTCAAAGTTGGATATATACGGGGGGGAAAGAGAGAAACGACAGGTGAAGGGGAGAGGACCGCTTCTTATACACGATTCTAAAACGGTGATTATTAGATTACGTTGGTCTTCCAAGTACGTACTGTGCTATTATACCTCGAACATTAGGATGAATTAACTGATACAAAGTTGATATCAAGAAATACGCACGAGCACGGTATTATTCACTTCCGATTGTGTATACTGGACTTTGCGGATATAGCACCTAGTGTTTAATTCCAATAAACACTTATCCAAAATGCCACGTGAACGAGATATTCTAAGAAAGAGCAATTCAAATCCCCGAATCTCCAAGACAAGGCAGGGACATCGGACTATCATTAAACAAAAATATTAAAAATTCCAGAAGGCGAGCTGCAACTACCTCTCACCAACCACCCTTCTCTAGCACCAACAATGATGACCATTCTACCAGGCCACGATATTTTCAAGGTCTAAACTTGAGTCAAGGAAAAGCCTTAATGGAATCCATACAACGAGATTATCAGGAATTCCTCCAGAGCCTAAATAATAATGGAAGTGGAAGTAACAGATCTGATCAGCGCGAAGTACCTTCTGGTAGGTAATATATTACTACCGTAATTGATAATAAAATTGTTATGACTATAACATTAGTTAACGAGTTGCTATGAACTAGATATTGAAATGGTCGAGGACATTGCACCCGGAGAGAAGAGGACGACAACACCAACAGTATGCCCAACCGCAAGCAACAGGAATATCAAGAATACAGGATTAAGTGGGGCAAGAAGAATTGGGGTCACATATTTGAACGGTTTGACAAATACGAAGGTGATTCTACGTTAACTGTTGCAGCCTGGTCTAAGCTCCTGGAGTGGTTCTCGAGTACGCTATCAAAAAAGCAGATGAGCAATCTACAAGGTATATTGCAAAGGATTCGTACAAGGGAAAGACGAACACCACATATAGCAACCTACCGACCGAATGGAACCGAGCGAACAGTTCACCAACAAGAGCTGATACGTACATACACTAAGATTATTCGTTTGGAGAACCTGGAAGATCTGACTCTGATCAATCGGAGAGTTTGGCTCATAACTCTATACGAGAGTCACACATCTTACTCGGATATGATTCGTGGTAGTGGTAAAACTCTACAGCAGAGACAGCAACAGGTCAACAAATTCATCCATCATATCTTCAACAGCGAAATGAAGATCGAAGTCACTATGCAGACTATTAAAAATCATGTTAAGGAGGGTCGCCACTGGCATGAAATGCTTTTCGCGGCCGAGACCAGGACCTTCGGCTATGGATTGCTGTTTCTTCTTCCTGTTCATGGATACAAAGAGTTAGCACGTAAGACCAGCCATCCTGTCTGGACCTTTCTCATTCAACAAATTCCACGGATGTCACGACGTGTTACTGAGTTAGCCAAAGCTTTCGATCCGATCATGAAGGCAATACAACAGCAAGGAACTGGCTCTGTTACGGCTTCACTACTTGGCTACGAGTTAACTATACCTATCGATCTGAATTCAGCAGCTGGTATTGATTTCAATGCGTGTGTTCGATCGTATCCTAATTTACACCTTATAGATACTCTGAAGTCTATCCAGAGATATGGTAGATTGAGGGAACCTCAGTCAATTGAAAAGAGTTTAGGGAAGAGACGAGAAGTACGCCAAAGAGTGAGACAAGGGTCAGAACTCGCTGCTGGCAATGACTCTCAGGAAAGAACAGAAGAGGGGGAATGGCAAGATAAACTAACTTCATCAGAAGACAATGAAGAGCAAACCACTACGACGGAGGATGTCGAAGACCAATCCTCTTCAGCAGAAGAGGGAGAAGATGAATCGACTTCGGCGGAAGACGACAAAGACCAATCAACCTCGGAAGAAGATGATGGGGAGCAATCAACTACCGAAGAAGAGGAGGAAGAGCGCTTGACCGCCAACAAAGGGAAGGAAGTGCAATCATTTACTGCTACTAGTACAAATGCTACTAATACACGAGTAGAATTGGAAGAGATAGAGATCTCAATTGTACCTCGGGAGGGTGGAAGTGCTAATAATCCTTCCAATACTGAAGCAGTATCTAATGAAGTTGATGGAGGAAGTATGGTAAGTTTCCTTCTTCTACTAAACACTCTCAATTTCTTCCTTATATGCTACTATGGAGGAAATATATTCGTTAACCCATACTATAAAACAGATTTTGCATACAAGCTTGGAAGAGAAACAGGTGAACGATAACGAAGAGAATCTACCACCAGCGATCGATGGAGAGAATGTAATGGTAGCTCGGGACTTGGAAGAATATCAAAATCAGTCGAAGACAGTGAGGGATCCGGATATCGAAGTATTTGCCTCTATCCAAGTAGATGAATCGTTCGCTGCCGATATTCAGGTATGTGTGCGTACAAGTGTGAAGATATGTAATTGTAAGGCTAACCTGAATTTCACAGCAAACTGAGCAATCACTAGAGCTTGCCAGTGGACGAGTTTCTGAGACACCAATGATAAGGATTGAGGAGACAATACCTGAGATGTCTGAAATCATTGAACCATCCTGGAATGACCTTGTAGAAGATATGGTGGAAAATGATGAGGATATCATGCAAGATTTATAACTTGAGTTAAGAATACGAGATAAGGTAAGAGTTTGTTTAAATCCATACACCCTCTATCTACTCTTTATCTAGGAGACAAAGTATAATACTGAGTTACATGAGTAAGAAGTCGGAGAGGAAGTAGGAAGGTTACAAAGCAGGAGAAATTGTACTAAGATATGAGAAGACTGTACTTCTAAGTCGATAAGTTATAAGACAAATTGTAAATAGAGATAAAGAGAGTCAAAAAGTGAAATTGGACATATATGAATACAAAAAAATAGACAAAAAGAAATTTAAGGGAATTTGTATACGAGATAATAAAAGTAGAATACTGGTATTAAATAACGAAAGCCACTACTGAAAATGTTATACAGAATATCAGAGTCATTTTTGATTTTGATAGTAAAGCTATTAAATATAAAGAAGAACTCAGTCTCACAAAAGAAGAATAATCACTATATATAGATGATGGATGAGAAAACTTTAAAAATATATCTCAAAAGAATAGTAATCGAAATAGTAGCAAGAGAGCAAGGACTGGAGGTACTAGCAATATGGGGATAAAATAGTAGGCACTAATATACTGGATTACTTAGACAAAGAGAAAAACAATGTACTCAAGATTAATCAGTTTATTCCTTCTGTAATATATAAACTATTACTGCAAGAAATATCTACACTTAGATAATATATCATACACAAGTGAATTCAGTCCTTAACCTAGGAATGAAACTGCTCTTACTGATACTATCTGTAAATACCTAATATGCATAATCCTGAACAATTCATTACAGAGTCAGAGAGTAAAAGCTATAAGTCTAGGATACACTTCGGTGATTTCATTCTTTGACAAGGAATGAACATAAAGATGGAAGAACCTGTTGTAAGTTGCTAATACAACATATTCTGGTCATTTCATTACTTGATCAGAAATGAACATAGGGCTGGAAGAATCCATTGCAAATTGTTAATATAACATACCTCTGTTACTTGATTCCTTGAAAAGGAGTGAACATGAAGCTGGCAGAATCCACTCCATGATGTTAATACACCATATCCCTGTCATTTCATTCCTTGAGCAAGGATCAACATAAAGCTAGAAGAATTACCAGCTAGTTGTTAACATGCCATACCCCTGTCATTTCATTCCTTGAGCAAGGATCAACATAAAGCTAGAAGAATTACCAGGTAGATGTCAACATGCCATATCCCTGTCATTTCATTCCTTGAGCAAGGATCAACATAAAGCTAGAAGAATCAACACCTTGTTGTTAACATGCCATACCCCTGTCATTTCATTCCTTAAGCAAGGATCAACATAAAGCTAGAAGAATTACCTGTAAGTTTTCAACATGCCATACACCTGTCATTTCATTCCTTGAGCAAGGATCAATATAAAGCTAGAAGAATTACCAGCTAGTTGTTAACATGCCACACCCCTGTCATTTCATTCCTTAAGCAAGGATCAACATAAAGCTAGAAGAATTACCAGCTTGTTGTTAACATGCCATACCCCTGTCATTTCATTCCTTGAGCAAGGATCAATATAAAGCTAGAAGAATTACCAGCTAGTTGTTAACATGCCATACCCCTGTCATTTCATTCCTTGAGCAAGGATCAACATAAAGCTAGAAGAATTACCAGCTAGTTGTTAACATGCCATACCCCAGTCATTTCATTCCTTAAGCAAGGATCAACATAAAGCTAGAAGAATCAACACCTTGTTGTCAACATGCCATACTCCTGTCATTTCATTCCTTGAGCAAGGATCAATATAAAGCTAGAAGAATTACCAGGTAGATGTCAACATGCCATACCCCTGTCATTTCATTCCTTGAGCAAGGATCAATATAAAGCTAGAAGAATTACCAGCTAGTTGTTAACATGCCATACCCCTGTCATTTCAATCCTTGAGCAAGGATCAACATAAAGCTAGAAGAATTACCAGCTAGTTGTTAACATGCCATACTCCTGTCATTTCATTCCTTAAGCAAGGATCAACATAAAGCTAGAAGAATCAACACCTTGTTGTCAACATGCCATACCCTGTCATTTCATTCCTTGAGCAAGGATCAATATAAAGCTAGAAGAATTACCAGCTAGTTGTTAACATGCCATACCCCTGTCATTTCATTCCTTGAGCAAGGATCAACATAAAGCTAGATGAATTACCAGCTAGTTGTTAACATGCCATACCCCTGTCATTTCATTCCTTGAGCAAGGATCAACATAAAGCTAGAAGAATTACCAGCTAGTTGTTAACATGCCATACCCCTGTCATTTCATTCCTTGAGCAAGGATCAACATAAAGCTAGAAGAATTACCAGCTAGTTGTTAACATGCCATACCCCTGTCATTTCATTCCTTGACAAGGAATGAACATAAAGCTGAAAGAATCCACTACATGTTGTTAATACACCATGCCCCAGTCATTTCATTCCTTGACGAGGAATGCCCATAGATCTGAAAGAATCCACTACATGTTGTTAATACACCATACCCCAGTCATTTCATTCCTTGACGAGGAATGAACATAGAGCTGGAAGAATCCACTACATGTTGTTAATACACCATACCCCTGTCGTTTCGTTCCTTGACGAGGAATGAACATGAAGCTGCAAGAATTCACCACATGTTTTTAATATACCACAAGCCTGTCATTTCATTCCTTGACCAGGAATGAACATAAAGCTGGAAGAATCCACTACATGTTGTTAATACACCATACCCCTGTCGTTTCGTTCCTTGACGAGGAATGAACATGAAGCTGCAAGAATTCACCACATGTTTTTAATATACCACAAGCCTGTCATTTCATTCCTTGACAAGGAATGAACATAAAGCTGGAAGAATCCCCTACATGTTGTTAATACACCATACCCCGGTCCTTTCATTCCTTGACGAGGAATAAACGTAAAGCTGGAAGCTGTTAGGCATAAAGAAAATGCACAGACCTCTCGGCAGGGTAACTGCGCACAGACCCTCATTTATCGAGAGCCTAACACCCCCCTCCGGCCCTGTTCTGGGGCCCGCACGTCATTAGCGAGATTTCGATGAGTTGCGTCCTATGACTAAAATGTCATTCCAATGAAGCCCACTTCATAACACCATATACGTCACTGCCGTCCGTCCGACCGGAAGCTGTTCGCAGGATATATAAGAGGGCACCTCTGGGTACCTCTGAGAAGTGGAACGGGGGAAATCCGTCGGAGGCGCATTGAGTTATTAGGCTTCAAAGTTAGGCATCCTAACTATGGGCCGAAAGTGACGGGACGTTTTCGGTTCGAAAATCCGCGACTACTCCTACAGTGCCCCAGAGGCCATAGGGGATAGATTTGACACCAATACCTATCTGAAGGCCGCTGTATGTTGGTTGGTCCTGGAGACAGGATCCCTCAAGAGGTGATTCTCTTTGAGGCGGGGCGGACCGAGGGGAAGCTGCTCAGACTCAGAAGACCTAATAGGCGGTAGACTTAAGAGTGTTGGCACACCGTCTACGCAGCCTGCAATATGCATAGGTACCCGACGCATATGCTGGCCACTATGCGAAGTCGGAGAGACTACTGGAACGATAGTCAAGACGACTGCAGTTTCAGACAAGAGTCTACTCGTCTCTATAAATCGAAGACCGGTCATTCGAGGATAATCACGCATCCTACGATTACAAGGAAAAGAATTTATGAGAACGAAGATGGTGTGTGAGAATTCAGGGTCAAACAGTGTTCGCACTTGTTAAGACTACGAGACGTTAGCGTACAATCTTGGATAGATACTTAGTTATAGGAGGATTAGATGTAGTCCGCGAACACTCAGACGCGGGATATAAATATCGAAGTGCCTCCCAAAGCTTTTAGAGGAACAAGCAACGGAGAAGAGACCTTAACAATATAACATTGTTTTACCTACGAATCTTTATAAAATTATTTTTCTTATCGATTAAGCGAGTTCTTAGTAGTCATAAACGAAAAGAACGACCCCGAGCCTTCCTAGACAAATCTCCGTCTATTACGAAAGATTCAGGCCTAAGTCTTCTCGACAATAAATCAGAGTCGGCTTCCGCCTAACAGAAGCATCCCCTACATGTTGTTAATACACCATACCCCGGTCGTTTCGTTCCTTGACGAGGAATGAACATAGAGTTGGAAGAATCCACTACATGTTGTTAATACACCATACCCCAGTCCTTTCATTCCTTGACGAGGAATGAACGTAAAGCTGGAAGCATCCCCTACATGTTGTTAATACACCATACCCCTGTCGTTTCGTTCCTTGACAAGGAATGAACATAGAGCTGGAAGAATCCACTACATGTTGTTAATACACCATACCCCAGTCATTTCGTTCCTTGACGAGGAATGAACATGAAGCTGCTAGAATTCACCACATGTTTTTAATATACCACAAGCCTGTCATTTCATTCCTTGACAAGGAATGAACATAAAGCTGGAAGAATCCCCTACATGTTGTTAATACACCATACCCCGGTCCTTTCATTCCTTGACGAGGAATGAACGTAAAGCTGGAAGCATCCCCTACATATTGTTAATACACCATACCCCTGTCGTTTCGTTCCTTGACGAGGAATGAACATAGAGTTGGAAGAATCCACTACATGTTGTTAATACACCATACCCCTGTCGTTTCGTTCCTTGACGAGGAATGAACATAGAGTTGGAAGAATCCACTACATGTTGTTAATACACCATACCCCTGTCGTTTCGTTCCTTGACGAGGAATGAACATAGAGCTGGAAGAATCCACTACATGTTGTTAATACACCATACCCCTGTCGTTTCGTTTCTTGACGAGGAATGTACATGAAGCTGCAAGAATTCACTACTTATTTTAATACCCATACCCCTGTCATTTCATTCTTTGACCTGGAATGAACATAAAGCTGGAAGAATCCAGGACATGTTATTAATACACCATACCCCTGTTAGTTCATTCCTTGACGAGGAATGGACGTAAAGCTGGAAGCATCCCCTACATGTTGTTAATACACCATACCCCTGTCTTTTCGTTCCTTGACGAGGAATGAACATGAAGCTGCAAGAATTCACCACATGTTTTTAATACCCATACCCCTGTCATTTCATTCTTTGACCTGGAATGAACATAATGCTGGAAGAATCCAGGATATGTTATTAATACACCATACCCCTGTTAGTTCATTCCTTGATGACGAATGGACATGAAGTTTGATGAATCATCTTCATCTTGTTAATACACCATACCTCTATAATTGATTCCTTCTGCAGGGGCGAATATTAAGCTGCAAGCATCATCTACATGTTGTTAATTTGCTGTACCCAGGTTATTTCATTCCATTAAAAGGACCAAACATTATGGTTGAAGATTTAACTGTAAGTTGTTAATGTACTATAATCTTGTCATTTCATTCCTTGACAAGGAATGAACAAGAAGCTGGAACAATTATCAACATAGTGTTGATACATTCTACATATGTTATTTAATTCCTTTATAAGGAATCAGCACTAAGCTGCAACAATTAACTACACGATGTTTACAGAACATATACCTGTTGTTTCGTCCCTTGACTTGGAACAAACATGAAGCTGAAAGACTTAACTTCATATTATTAATACTCCATACCTCAGTCTTTTCATTCTTTGATGTAGCATGAACCTAATATATATCTCCATAACTCTATTCAGCTAACATAACATACTCCTGTCATCTCACTCTTAGCCATGGAGTTAAAACCATTCAGATCCTGTTCATTTATAAGAAATGCATATAATCCATGTCATACTAACTCTATGTAGATAAAATACTATACTCCTGCCTTTTCATTGCTTGATGTGAAATGAAACTAACATACATCACATGACATCATTGCATGGATATACCAGATTCTTCTTCTTTTATTCCTTAATGAATAATGTATCTTATACGGCTCATACTATCTGCATACTACGAATGTATGGACTCCTGTTATGTTCTTTCTCTTTGCACAATAAACCTAGTGCATGTTCCTCTTCCAGTAAATCGCTAGACAACTACTTGCATCTTATTTCAATATCCCTTACAGAGTGAAATTATAGTAGATTGATCTAAACGTAAACAGCTAATACCCTAGACCTGTTGACCTTTATTGTAGTATAGTATAGTTAATGAATAGAAAGCAGATATTCCTGACTCTTTTAAAGTAACTAAATATGAACAAACTACCATTTTTCTCTCTAGCCATTGTAATTAAACCTCTTAATATCAATTACTAGTTACTAATAACTGTTATACTGGAAAATGTTCTTGTTTTTTGCTATAACTCTTTTATAATGTTATATAACTTTATCTACATTATACAACTTCTGTTGAATCTTAATATAATATCCTTGTATACAATATCTTAAGATTTGCAGTTACAGCTACCATTTTCTATAAACTGACCAATATAAGTTCAAATTTTTGTTTCTTTCTTATTTCTTTTTTGGACTGTATTTCTGTAAATTTTATGTTGCCTGGATTATTTATTTCCTTAATATTACAAGTTCCTGTTCCTTACACTTCTTCTTTTTACTCAATATCTACCATGCTACATCCATAACTTTACTTCCTACCACTCCTCTGTATCATATATAAAATGAAATCACCCTGTAATTCATTATCATAGATTAATTGCCTGCATATTTATACCTTTAAATGTTACATCTTTGATGTTTCAATTATATTGATCCTGCATTGTATCTTATTAATATTTCTCATAAATAATGGCTCTGTTTTTATCTAAAACTTTACTTTGCCACTTATTGTAATTTATTTCACACTTTAAAATCATACCTGTTTCTCTCTTAGCTCAATTTAAGTCCTGACATAAAAGTTTTCACAATCATGCTTATATTTGATATTTATGCTATCTTTATATTTTGTGTGCTATCATAAAGCAGTAAGAATATTGTAAGAGAAAACATGTTGTTAACAATTTTATAGATAATTTAAATTATTATCTTCCTCATTATCCATTCTTTTAAACCCTAACTCTAAGATTTATTTAATCTTCTTCTTATTGTATTACAAAAATTATGTAAGTAACGGTTCTCAGCAACAATGTCATAATTCTCATAATTTATCTATTTCTCAGAAGCAGTCATTTTCATTAACTTACAAGACTTATGTTTTTCTTGAATAATTTAAGGAGATTGGTGAGTGAGATAGTACTATAATAGTAATAGCAAATGTAAGTGTAAGATAGGTGAGGTAGCAAGAATCTACAATGATGAAAAATACAGAGGTGTACTAGATAGTTCAATGGATATATAATAAGAAGTATATACAAGATACAACAATAAGGTAATTGATTAAAAGGAATAAAAAGTAGAGAGCAGGAGAAGCAAGAATTAGAATCAGAGTAAAAGAAAAGGACATAGGAGTAAACGAAAAGTATAAAAAGTATATTGCAGAATTGTACTGGGAACTCAGAGATATGTAGGTATAAGTAATGAATGTAATCCTACCAAAGAATTAGTAACTGTAAAGTGACAGATGGGTCAACTGGACGGTTAAGGTACACTATACTTAGAGTGTAGGATCTGGGAGAGACAGAAGAGAAGACTGGGCAGGAAAGGGTTAGGGTGCTCACTATGCTCAGCGTGGGCATAGTGTTGAGCGTGAGATTATGTTAATCTCAGAAGAGGTGAAGGAGGAGGAGTCTTTTTGGTGAGAAGAAAGGGGCGCAGACCGTGAACTTAGCGTGAAAACGTGTGTTCGATAGCCGGTTTCGTCTCGTATGGTGAGACTCTTCAGTGCGCTCGGGGGGCGGGGGATATATACTATTTATCCCCGGAGATAAGAAACCCCCGAGCGACCGAAGAGTCGGTGATATCGGGGGGTCGTAGCGTGAAGTGGTGTGCTGACGACAGGTGGGTGTGCGGTCGGTGACGAAAGAATACCTATTTTTGTCGGATGACTGCGTCGGCGACCTCGTATTCTAAGCGAGGTGCATGACGCAGTCATGCTGACCGCAGAGATAAGCCGGAACCGGACGGGTAACCGAAAGGGGAAATGTAACATCCGCATATGCGCGGAGAAAATTTCTTCCTTGTCGCTTACTGCATGTGCATGTGCATCATGCACGTACATGGGGCTCATGCATGTACGTCGATCGGTGTGTACCGGAATTAGCCAAACTATACCAGATCGGGAACTCTTCTATAGCCAAACTCAGGGTCAGAAATACTCCATGGTAACACAAAACTCAAAGTGAAAACCACAACAAAAAAAAGTCCAGAAAATTCATTGATGAGTATGTGACAATTTTTTTATACTTTCAAGATATTTGAAATGTTGCAAGTTTAATAAAAAACACTCA
This sequence comes from Tuber indicum, assembly GCA_006112555.1. Lineage (NCBI taxonomy): Eukaryota > Fungi > Ascomycota > Pezizomycetes > Pezizales > Tuberaceae > Tuber > Tuber indicum. Next base: position 12,131 of record VBSK01000306.1, read on the forward strand.
TCTTAATTGATCAAGAAATGAAAAAGTTGTTGTAGATTGAAAGTTGTGCCACTGTATCCACACTGTGGCATTGGTTGTTGTGTATTTCTCATACTTTTTATGGTGAAAAATTTAAAAATGTATGAGAAATTTTTAAAAGAGGTGAATATCTGAGTATGAGGAAAAAAATTTAAAATTTTCTCAGATTAAAAAAATTTAAAATTGTCCCAGATGAAAAACATTTAAAATTTTCTGATTGAAAAAAATTTTAAATTTTCTCAGAGGAAAAAAATTTAAAATTTCTGCAAATAAAAACAATTTTAAAATTTTCCTAGATGAAAAAATAAATTTAAAATTTTCTCAGATAAAAAGTGAAAAATTTAAATTTGCAGTAAGTATTTTTCTTTTTTAATATTTTCTTACTTAACTTTTTTTTTTTTTAAGTTTTCCAGTAAGTGAAAAAATTTTAATTTTTCCTTCTGGAAGCTATACTCCATTATGTAAGCAGCTCTGCATTTAGCAACCTTTTAATCCAATCCCCCTTTTCTTCACATACAATACTATTCTACCTATCCCTTCTATTAACTTTATCTTTTATTTTTTCACACTACATCTACAAGTACTTTACTATTTTTATTAAAATCATCATGTCAAACAATCAGAGAGGAAGACCAACAAAGTCTTCTGAGGAGAAAAAAATTGTCAAACAAGCTTCTGATAAAAGAAGATATTTGCAGAGAAAAGGGTTAGGGTTAGGAGTTAAGTAGATTGACATTAGAGACAGGAGAGTAGGCACAGCAAAACAGGTCTAATCTACACAGCCAGCGCGAAAGCACGAGTAGGCACAGCTATATCAACCACAGCAAAGAAGCAAGTAACAAGAGTACAAGCAAAATATAAGCCATAGAGAGATAAGAGATACGATACCAGAAGCGGTGCAGTAGTACCAAAGGGGTACTAACTGCAAGTGAGTAGCAATCCATATACTAGTACAAAAGTACTGGCAGTTAAGAGTTGAAAGAGGCGCTGAAGGAGTAATCTAAGATGTACTCCAGTCCATCTTTAAACAACTCAACCAGGATGCTTGAGATGTGGGATATAGGGCCTCACCACATGGCCAAGTCAAATAAGAATGAGAACTTTTAGAAGAAAATGTAGTATGATAAAGGAAATGCATATTGTGAGTGAAGTGGAAGAAAATGATAAGTGATGAAAGTGATAAAGAACTTGAAGAAGTATAAGGACTGAGTAGAGTTGTAAGGTAAGATCAGGAAGTAGAAAGCAATAGTAGAAAGTATGGAAGTAAGAGAAGATATAGGAAATAAAGTGAGGAAAAAAGAAAGAGACAGTATAAGAAAGAGAAATGTGAAGTGCCAGGTAGGTTGAAGAGGAGAGGATTGTTGATGAAGGAAACAGGATAAGTAGGATCGTAGAAGTTGTATAGAATGAATCAATAACGGGTAGTAATCTCAGGTTATGGGAGGAGGTTCAGGATTAGGTCTCAGTATATTGGCCATCGACGATAGCCAGAAATCGAGAAGGATGCGTGCACGGTCCCATATTCCTTGGTTGAGTAAAAAGTCCATGATGGTGTACTTGATATCGTCACCCAAGATCTGTTGATCTAGAGTATAGAGTACTTGCTCCTGTACAGTCAAGAGATTTCCTGTGAATGGCATGCATTTGGCATGACCTCGGGTAAACAGTTCACCGCAGGGACACTTACGGCCCCAACCAAATACACCACGTCGCCAGGCAAAGAATCGTTGTTGATCGGTAGCAGGTGCATTAAGTACTCTGTCGCAATCTAGATCTGGAATCCGCTTGCTTAGGGAGGTGATTGTGAGTAACTTGGGTGGATTTGGTCCGATTTCAAGAATTTGTTGATGCTTTTCAGCACGGAGCTTCTTGTCTAACTCTCCTCGAATACCCGGTGGTAGAGGAATCAAATTTGGAATTGGTGAGAGTAAAGGTACGAAGCAGGAAGGTGGATTGAGAAAGTGGTAGATAAGGTAAGACTGTCGAGGAATTTTCTGGATTCTTGATGATTTTGGATACCACTGATAGTGTTGGAGAATAGCTGAGAGTGGATTTTGTTGATTCATGGAAAGGAGGTGTAGATAGAAGCGACCAAGGAGGTATTGAGCACGTTGTTGGCAAGGGAGAAGGCCTAAGAGATTGCAGGTGATATGAGGTCTGTTGGCACGACCGCCAGCAATCCAGGTAATACATTTCGAATATGTATTCTCACTTACCTTCCAACTTTGAGACTGTCGGTCACGCAGGAAAGCAACGTAAAGGAGTGGTAAGGAATATTCCATGGTGGGTGACACAATTGACTTAAAGATGTTGTATCGAATTCGGGGAGTCCATGTATCTGAATACCAGGTAAGAGCACCAATATGCTTCAATACCTTTGTTGATAACATCTGTGCCTGAGCTGTAAAGTCAATTCCAGTCTCATTGAATAAAACACCGAGATACTTGTAGGATGTGACTCGCGGAATAGGTAGGTTGTCGAGATAGAGGTCATCCAAGATCCAAGTCTCCTTTCCTTTGCCAGTAAAGAGGTAGCCACATTTGGCGATGTTAAATGACATGCCATGATTATTAGCCCACTTGTCACAGGTGTTAAGATGACTTTGTACACCACGAGCTGTTGGTGACATTACCACTCCATCGTCGGCAAAGAACAGAGCAGTGGGAAGCCTTGCTAGACTGGAGTAGTTGAGAGACACAAGAAGGCTGTTGACAAATCTATTGAAAAGAATAGGGGATAGAGGTGATCCTTGCAGGAGGCCAATAGTCCTAGGTTGACGTTGGGATAGGCAACCATTAACAACAATAGAGAAGGACATATTGTGATACATCAGTTGATATATCAGGGTTAGGGTTAGGGTTAGGGTTAGGGTTAGGCACACTACGCTGGGCGTGACGTGCAGCTTCCGCGGGGCGGAAAGAAGGAAGAGAGGAAGATAAAGTTTTGTTGAAAACGAAAGGGGTGGCCGACGGTGACTATAATCGTGAGACTTAGTCAGTGATACCGTTTCGTTATCTTTCCAGAAAACTCATCAGGGCCGTGGGGAGGAGGGGGTAGATATAGATGTCCTCCCGGACATAGCGGAAATACTTAACTCCTTAGGGTTAGGGTTAGGGTTAGGGTTAGGGTTAGGGTTAGGGTTAGGGTTAGGGTTAGGGTTAGGGTTAGGGTTAGGGTTAGGGTTAGGGTTAGGGTTAGGGTTAGGGTTAGGGTTAGGGTTAGGGA
>VBSK01000307.1:0-15046 GCA_006112555.1 Tuber indicum
TAACCCTAACCCTAACCCTAACCCTAACCCTAACCCTAACCCTAACCCTAACCCTAACCCTAAACCTAACCCTAACCCTAACCCTAACCCTAACCCTAACCCTAACCCTAACCCTAACCCTAACCCTAACCCTAACCCTAACCCTAACAGGCGGACAAAAATCTGGGCACTACGGTTGTAGAAAGCACGTGGTATAATCAAAAATTAGATGACCTCGTCCTTAAGAACGATGACTTTGTCCCATTACACGAGGATGTTACCTCGCAATGATCAAACGAGCTCATGACGAGATGGTCGCATATGACTTCCCTGGCCCAAGGGAACTTAAGGATTACCTACTTGCGAACATGACATTGGATAAAGCACGCGAAAACGTGCCTAAATTCCATGGACTACCTAAGGTCCATAAGGAACCCTGGGCCCTACGACCCATCGTCCCATGTCATAGTTACCCGCTGAGTAACGCCAGCAAAATCCTGTCATTTATGCTGAAATCCATAATCCACGATTCCCCATGGATCCTAGAAAGTACCCAAGACCTGGCTCGCTCTCTAGAAGATTATGGAAGAATACCAAGTACTAAGAGCTACTGGCTCGCTACTGGGGACGTCACTGCAATGTACCCCAACATACCGCGCAAGCGAGCTCACGATATTCTACGTGACATAGTACAATCGGAAATGAACAAGACCTTTGCAGAATGTGCATTCAAACTAGCACAATGGTCTGACAATTTCCTAGTATTCAACCACAACGGCAAGTATTTTTACCAAAAAGCTGGCCTCGCTATGGGTATTCCGTCGGCACCAGATGTCGCGAACCTATATATGCACCACTTTGAAAATACCTTCGCGGGCAGGTTCCCGTTCTACAAGAGATACATCGATGATGTGTTTGTCGTTGTCGAAGCATCCAGTCGCGCAGATGCTTTGAAGAAGCAACTGGCCGTTATTCAAGTTGACGGCCTTTCGCTCACCTGGTCAGTGGACAAGGTTACGATCAATTTCCTTGACCTGCAAATTACGCAGGAGGCCGGATACTTCTCGTTCCGACCTTATCGCAAGCCACTGAACAGCTATGAACGCTTACCCTGGTCTTCTTCTCATCCAAAACACGTGAAACGTGCCGCATTCTGCGGAGAGATCAGTCGGATGGCACGCCTATGTAGTAAGAAGGACTTCTACTACCATGAGTGTAATTATGTGAGAGACATATACCTCAAACGCGGCTATCCGGTTACAGTGTTAGCCAACTGGCTTAAGGCCGAACGAAATAACCGATGGACTGGACGGAAAAACAAGGCCCCGGAGGGACCAGGAGGAACAGCCCTTTGGTTAAAATCGGAATACAACACTGTATGGGAGCACATAGACCTTCACAAGGTATGGTCAGCCATGCTAGATGGGCGGAAATTTGGTAGATTCCCGCTCAATCGCATAGAAGACGTTAAATTATCTCTCCGCCGTTACAGGAACTTAGGCGAGATTAATAACTCTCACAATGCTGACGTACTTGCTGGTTTCAGAGTAGAAGAAACCCATGCCGCCGTTAATGCCTATGTTGAGCCAATGCTCTCCGGCATCCTTCGGGATCGGTCGCAAATTGTGAAGCTCGGGTCCGATTCGCAAACTCGTATTGCATGGACCCGTTAAGGAATTAGTAGGTTACCCCCTCACGGAGGTTGACCACAACGAACTGAGAAACCTAACCGGTGTCAAGCTGTGCTCTGTCCCATGGGATATCCACGGTAGATAGGTGAGGACAAGCGGGCTTCGGCCTTCTGAAATCCTGCTAAACCGACCGGTAAGTTAGCAGGAGCGAATGCGCTCCGCTTTGGAAATACGTTTCCTGTTAGCTAACGGGCAGACTAAAGAGTCCGACGCCGGGATTTTCCCGCCTTAACACCGGATAAGTCGTGAGGTGGCCATTAGGTTGGCAACCGAGTTTGCAGAGTTATAGCCCTGGCACGCGTATCGCTCATGTTGGATTATCCACAAGAGAAACGATCCTGGGGACTTCTCCGCACTAAACCACGCACCCGTAAGGCAGAAGCAGCCCCTGCTTGGACTCTGGCACTTCTACTAGTGACGTTGCAGGATATGAATCCTACGAAAGTCGTACCGGACTTCCCGTTCTTTGGCGCTAGCGTCCCAAGGACCTTCTCAGTTATTCAGTCCTCGCGGACCGAAAGGAAAAAGAGCTTGGCCATGGACTGATAATCCTAACCCTCGCCTAACCCTAACCCGAACCCTAACCCTGACCCGAACCCCTAACCCGTAGCAAGGTTAGGTGGCGCGGCGAATGTGGCGCTGTGGCGTTGTGGCGTTGTGGCTGGTCACGTGAGTGGCTGTGCTGTGCTGTGGCGCTGTGGCGTTGTGGCGGTGGCGTAGTAGGGCACGTGATGTGGCGTCACGTGACGGTGGCTTGGACTGAGGCTGAAAGGCTTGGCACACGTGACTTCCATAATAGGAAGTCCGGTCCGCTTTCCCGATTAGGAAATCGTAATACATTTCCTATTTAGGTAAGTTTTCTTCCTTCGTGTTAGATTACTGAATCCGGAAACACACCCAGGGTCATGCATGCAATAATCACTGCATGCATGATGCATGCATGCAATAATCACTGCATGCATGATGCATGCATCATGCAATGACCGATTAGGAAAACACCACCGTTCGCGTGTGTTCGGTTACCTATTTTGGACATCCTTCCGGCTTCCGGCGTGACAGGGATATTTCACCGATCGACGCACACCTCGCTTAGAATACGAGGTCGCCGACGCACGTAATATGAGGCACACCACGGCCTCCTCGCCCAATCCTACACCGTCGCCGCACACCACTTCGGCCTCGGACTTAACACCCCACCGAGAAACGGTGGAGATAAGTTTTCCGATAAAGTCCGGGAGGACCTCTATATCTACCCCATCCTCCCCCACGGCCCTGATGAGTTTTCTGGATAGTTAACGAAACGGTAGGACTCGATATCGCCTCAAAGCATCTTCGAACCCGTCGGCCACTTTTTCGTTTTCAATAAAAATTATCACTCCTCTTTCCTCCTTTCCGCCCCGCGGAAGCTGCACGTCACGCGCAGCGTAGTGTGCCTAACCCTAACCCTAACATGATTTTTAATAGTCTGCATAGTGACTGCGATCTTCATTTCGCTGTTGAAGATATGATGGATGAATTTGTTAACCTGTTGCTGTCTCTGCTGTAGAGTTTTACCACTACCACGAATCATATCCGAGTAAGATGTGTGACTCTCGTATAGAGTTATCAGCCATACTCTCCGATTGATCAGAGTCAGATCTTCCAGGTTCTCCAAACGAATAATCTTAGTGTATGTACGTATCAGCTCTTGTTGGTGAACTGTTCGCTCGGTTCCATTCGGTCGGTAGGTTGCTATATGTGGTGTTCGTCTTTCCCTTGTACGAATCCTTTGCAATATACCTTGTAGATTGCTCATCTGCTTTTTTGATAGCGTACTCGAGAACCACTCCAGGAGCTTAGACCAGGCTGCAACAGTTAACGTAGAATCACCTTCGTATTTGTCAAACCGTTCAAATATGTGACCCCAATTCTTCTTGCCCCACTTAATCCTGTATTCTTGATATTCCTGTTGCTTGCGGTTGGGCATACTGTTGGTGTTGTCGTCCTCTTCTCCGGGTGCAATGTCCTCGACCATTTCAATATCTAGTTCATAGCAACTCGTTAACTAATGTTATAGTCATAACAATTTTATTATCAATTACGGTAGTAATATATTACCTACCAGAAGGTACTTCGCGCTGATCAGATCTGTTACTTCCACTTCCATTATTATTTAGGCTCTGGAGGAATTCCTGATAATCTCGTTGTATGGATTCCATTAAGGCTTTGCCTTGACTCAAGTTTAGACCTTGAAAATATCGTGGCCTGGTAGAATGGTCATCATTGTTGGTGCTAGAGAAGGGTGGTTGGTGAGAGGTAGTTGCAGCTCGCCTTCTGGAATTTTTAATATTTTGTTCAATGATAGTCCGATGTCCCTGCCTTGTCTTGGAGATTCGGGGATTTGAATTGCTCTTTCTTAGAATATCTCGTTCACGTGGCATTTTGGATAAGTGTTTATTGGAATTAAACACTAGGTGCTATATCCGCAAAGTCCAGTATACACAATCGGAAGTGAATAATACCGGTGCTCGTGCGTATTTCTTGATATCAACTTTGTATCAGTTAATTCATCCTAATGTTCGAGGTATAATAGCACAGTACGTACTTGGAAGACCAACGTAATCTAATAATTACCGTTTTAGAATCGTGTATAAGAAGCGGTCCTCTCCCCTTCACCTGTCGTTTCTCTCTTTCCCCGGTATATATCCAACTTTGACTCTTATCTAAGAGTATCGTACGTTCAACTACAATTTTGTAAGTATTGATACCTTCTATATTTCAGAATATCTTGAACAAATGTGATTGCTAACTAATAGTAAAGGTAATACCCGAACGGTGAAAGCAAACAGGAGCGGAATATTACCTACTGTGGTATCAGAAACCAAAGGTTCCTACCAATACGATAAGATAAAATCAAAAGTCCTTTGTTGCCGTTCTCGTACCTACTGGTAAAGGTGAAACCCCGGGTTTCACCTTTGGCTCTGCAGCGGGTAGTTGAGATTTTATATGAACGGCAAGGTCAAACCACAAGCACTTAGTTGCCGTTCTCGTACCCACTGGTAAAGGTGAAACCCCGGGTTTCACCTTCGGCTCTGAAGCGGGGTAGTTGAGATCTTTTAGGAATGGTAAGGTCAAATCGAAAGCACTTAGTTGACGTTCTTGGACACACTCTCAAAGGTGAAACCTCGGGTTTCACCTTCTGCTGTGCCGTCTGGTCCTTTAGATTTTATCAGAACGGCACTAAAACCTATTGTCAATAGATTAGAAACAGCAATTGATATATATACCTCGGTGTATACGTTACCGGTACCTGCCCAGTACGAAGCGCTACTTACTTTCTTCCTCCTGGCAAGCAACTCAACGCAACTTGCAGACAACCACGAACGGTCGGATTGTATTTCAATAGAGGATATTAGAAGCGTAGGTGATATTAGCATAAAGGACGGGGTAGGTAGATTCTTATAGATCTTTTGACAATGTTACTGACGTCATGATATATAAGCCGCAGTTGTCCTGCCTAATAATAGCTTTTAGGCTAGGGCCGTATCGACCTTCCTTTTATATTAGAGCCTCGTTTCTCTACTATAATTAGTTGTAGTAGCTACTAGCTCTATAAGTGGCGATCGGAGAGAACGTATGATACTGTAAGTACTTTCTCCTCTTGCTTCTGTATGCTGTTCAGTAATCTACATAATGGAGGTAGTGAAACCCGAGGTTTCACCCTTGGCTACTACTTGTATTTATTATGACATTGATATTAATAACATATATATATACAATAATACTAACCTGACCATCAGAGATTATACACACTTGATAGGCTATAAACCATCAAATCAATACTAAAATGAATCGGATACAGAAGGAAAATACACGCGAGGAAAATGGTCAGCGTGCGGAGGCAGAATCCTTGCATTTACTCTTCAACAAGCAATTATCCTGTCCAGGATGCGGGGCCTCTGACACTCTACGTGGTGCCTTCATAAAGGATTGTGCTGGTAAGAAGGATGAGCATGGAAGACGATATCGGCGCTTTGTTTGTCGTATTACATCAAGTTGTAAAAAGTCAATTGGTGTTACAGAGTTTCTACAAATTTGTAGACCTGTAATGGAAACGAGCTCTCTGCTCAGTACTCCTACTGTTGTAGCCTCAGGTATGTAAATTTAATCATACTTATCATCCCTGCTTGCTTTCAGTTATTATATTATTATATGGTTAATCAGTCCAATGTTAATAATCTTAACATATTGGTGGAGTATCATTACTGACAATTGTTGATAGAAAATCAACCAGAACAACTTCGACCGCCTAGTAGAAGGCTACATAGAAAAGACAGACCAATTCTGAATAACAGAGTTGTAACTCAACAGATCCAACATAGCATCTCGGTATATCCCCAAAATCTGATGATCTTCTACAAGTACTTCTTATAAATTTGAGTATATATATTTATATATATTTCCCACATGATTGTTTTACTAAGTTTAATATTTGTCTTATAACAGGTTGCAGACCAAGGTGCACCTAATATATCTCCTGGAATCACACATACAGAATGGAATGATTTTATCAGTGGTGATGCTGAATGTAAGTTAATCACTCATTGAAAATAAATGGATTCTTTTTGTCACCTGCATAAATATCTGCTTTGTGTTTTAGATTACAATATAGTTAAACTATCATCTTACTCTGACTAATATGTATAATTTGATATAGATAAAAAGAGTGAAGAAAAGGCAAGAAAGGAGTTGTGGGATGAGATATTTATTCTTTGCAATGAGCTTCACCAGGCTCGGCAGGACATTCTGGACTTGAAATGCCAGTTATCGGACATTCATCCTATGTCCAACCATGGTACCAACTCTTCAGAAACTACGCAACAAATTTTAAACGAACCGAATACCAACACAAATTGTAGTAGGAGTCTGGCCACTTCTTCACCCACCATAAGACTCTTAAACGTGGATACCACTGCTGTCAACCCAAACCGTTCTCCATTACCAATCAAGCCTCATGCTAAATTAACCTATAGTTCTGTCTTAAGACAAGGTATATGTTCCTTATCTGCACATTACAAACAAGTTAATCTAATACCTGTACCAGATAAAGGAGATATAAATATCACTGAGGAAGGAGGCCAGCATAGAACGAAAGCTTTTCAGAGAAAACGGAGCACTACTTCAACACCCCTGTATCTTGAAGGTATTCCACATATACCAATAGTTGAGGTCAAGGAACTGCTCAAAGCAGCACCAATTCGAATCCAGCTACGCCATATACGAAACATTTCCTGGATTGATCGTCGTATTGTTGAATTACTAGTAGATACCAACCACTTACTTCATATAAGGAACCGCTTAGAGAATCATTCCAAGTACAAGGTTAACAGATCATTTGATCCTCTTAAGCCTAGTTCTTTTAACTGGGAAGGTAACTCATTACCAGAATCCCAAGAGGCAGTCCTGAAGAGGAACTTTGTGGAAAGACTGGCAGCTTCAATTGCTTCAAGCACAAATCATACAACCCGTCAGCATGTAATGAGTTGGTCACAAAATCGCGGTCTCGGAACCCAGTTGAAGGATCAATTGAATAAGCGTGGTATTCAGATTTCTCAGTCTCCTATCAACAATATTGCTGTAACGCGTACAGTCAATACTACCTGTCATGAAGCCTCTCAAAATTCATCCTTTACCTCCCCAGATACTATTGCATATCAGACAACGTTATCACGAAAGAGGCGGCTCTCATTAACAGCTGATTTTACACCGTATTACTCCTCACCTCTGTCATATATTAAAATTCTCTGACCTAATTAAGATATTATAGGTTGAATTCATCCTCTCGAAAGTCCAAAAAACAATTGGTATTAAAGCCAAGTCCCGTCCTAATCGATTCTGATTAATGTATCACATTGGATATCTCAATACAAACTCCCTGGATAACAGGAAGTTTGAACAGGCAATCAGCCTTCTCGAAACATCCTTCGACTTTCTCTTTATTGCTGAGCATTGGTATCAGCATCACGCTACACGTCTCGCTCATCCTCTTGTCCACAGCTCTACCGTTCGCCGTAACTCAAAGATCAATACACGACCTCAAGGCCGCCATCACGGCGGTATTTACCTTCTTGTTAAACCTTATCTACGCTCTGTTATACAGCAAACCATCTGCACACATGACTCGATAACCGTTGCTCTACCAGGCCTCCGATTTGCTGGAGTCTACTACCCACCATATTCCCTTCAACTAGCGGATATTCAGCGTGATCTGGATACGATTGGGTCCGTTGACTTCCTTGTCGGTGATATAAATACCAGATTCCACTGTGATTCACCTCTCTTCCAGACTACTGCTCCTGCATTACAACCTCGATCTATTCTCTTTCAGACCTGGGCTATTGATCAGCACATGTTTCATCTCTCTGATACGGCAAATCATAATACTGTCGATAGAATTCCTGATCATACTTTTGCAAAAGAGGAAATCCGCAATCTCATTCAGCTCAACCTGATAGCTACGAATTCTATTGGCTTTCGAACTGATCACCAATACCTACTGCATCTTCAGGTACACAAAAACACCAACTCTATTGATATTGATTCCGACCAGACTTCCGCTTCACCGACATTACCATTACCTGAAACTCCAACACGATTTCATATACAACGTCTTCGACACCCTAAGACTGCAGCTAAATATAGGAAAGCTTGGTGTCTTATGGATTCTCTATCTTTATCCTATAAAGGTTCTGAGAACTTTGATGTTGATATGCTTGACCACCTCCTGTGCTCTTTATTGCAAGCAATTGCGGAAATGGTACTTGGAACCTACCAACCAAATGAGTCCCGTAAACGGCCAGATCTGGTTAGCAAGAAACTTGCTGGGAACCATGATATGCAGTCCAGTATTCAACTTCTCCATCGGGCCCAACGTGCTTCTGCTGCTACAAGCCCTATAATTAGCTCTTCTCCAACTAGTACTCCTATTGAAGAATGTACTAATCACTATCGAAATATCTTCAATCGATCACCAAACCAGTCTTCTCAAGTTACACCACCTTCCCACCAGAATATGGACTTCATGGCAAGTAGTCCATCTTCCACATCCGACTCTTCCATTAATCACCACGTGGATCACACGCAACTACACTCTATGGTTCCAGACGATGATACTGTTTTAGCATCTGGTCTTGTCGCTAAACTTTCTCCTGATGCAATCCAAGCCCAAATTCAGCAAATGTCAACCAGCACTTCAGGTGGTATGGATGGTATAACAGTTACAATGCTACGCCATCTACTTGATACCACATTTCCCCAGATACTCAGTACCCTCTACCTAGCCTGTATAAGGTCAGGAACAACTCCCACACGTTGGAACCACAGTGTCATCTATCCACTTTCTAAAGATCCTGGCAAACCATATACCGCTGGCAATACACGACCAATCAGTCTGATCTGTATCTTCCGAAAGATATTCGAATCAATCCTTCTTCCTTCCGTACGTGGGTCTGGTGGTGATATGACCTATTCACCTGTTCAAGCAGGATTCCGATCTGGATACTCGACCTTAACCAATGCTCTTACCCTGCATCACCTGATTGAGGAACGAATGGCACCCCATGTGGTCTTCCTCGACTTTGCCTCCGCATACGACAAGGTTAGCTGGACCTTTTTGGAAGTTGAATTACGCAAACATGGAATAAATCCCTTGATATTACAACTGATATATCAACTGATGTATCACGATATGTCCTTCTCTATTGTTGTTAATGGTTGTCTATCCCAACGTCAACCTAGGACTATTGGACTCCTGCAAGGATCACCTCTATCCCCTATTCTTTTCAATAGATTTGTCAACAGCCTTCTCGTATCTCTCAACTACTCCAGTCTAGCGAGGCTACCCAGTGCTCTGTTCTTTGCCGACGATGGAGTGGTAATGTCACCAACAGCTCGTGGTGTACAAAGTCATCTTAACACCTGTGACAAGTGGGCTAATAATCATGGCATGTCATTTAACATTGCCAAATGTGGCTACCTCTTTACTGGTAAAGGAAAGGAGACTTGGATCTTGGATGACCTCTATCTTGACAACCTACCTATTCCTCGAGTCACATCCTACAAGTATCTGGGTGTTTTATTCAATGAGACTGGAATTGACTTTACGGCTCAGGCACAGATGTTATCAACAAAGGTATTGAAGCATATTGGTGCTCTTACCTGGTATTCAGATACATGGACTCCCCGAATTCGATACAACATCTTTAAGTCAATTGTGTCACCCACGATGGAATATTCCTTACCACTCCTCTACGCTGCTTTCCTGTGTGACCGACAGTCTCAAAGTTGGAAGGTTATTAAGAATACATATTCGAAATGTATTACCTGGGTTGCTGGCGGTCGTGCCAACAGACCTCATGTCACCTGTAACCTCCTAGGCCTTCTCCCTTGCCAACAACGTGCTCAATACCTCCTTGGTCGCTTCTATCTACACCTGCTTACCATGAATCAACAAAATCCACTCTCAGCAATTCTCCAACACTATCAGTGGTATCCTAAATCATCAAGGATCCAGAAGATTCCTCGACAGTCTTACCTTATCTACCACTTTCTCAATCCACCCTCCTGCTTTATACCCTTACTCTCACCAATTGCAAATTTGATTCCTCTACCACCGGGTGTTCGAGGAGAGTTAGACAAGAAACTCCGTGCAGAAAAGCATCAACAGATTCTCGAAATCGGACCAAAGCCACCCAAGTTGCTTACAATTACCTCCCTGAGTACGCGGATTCCAGATCTAGATTGCGACCGAGTACTTGATGCACCTGCTACCGATCAACAACAATTCTTTGCCTGGCGACGGGGAGTATTTGGTTGGGGCCGCAAGTGTCCCTGCGGTGAGCTGTTTACCCGAGGTCATGCCAAATGCATGCCATTCACCGGAAATCTCTTGACTGTACAGGAGCAAGTACTCTATACTCTGGATCAGCAGATCTTGGGTGACGATATCAAGTACACCATCATGGACTTTTTACTCAACCAAGGAATATGGGACCGTGCACACATCCTTCTCGACGTCTGGCATACCTCGATGGCTAATATACTCAAACCCGATCCTCAACCTCCTCCTATAACCTGATCTTACCATCCACCATGTATTATTATTATAAAACGTCCAGAACTCGACTTCTCCTTCTTCATCGGTCACCTATCTTTAACAGTTATCCTACCTTGTATCTCTTATCCTGCTTTCCTGTTCTTTCTCTCTCTCTTTTCCTCTGTTTTTTTACTGTATTTTCTCTTACTTTTACTCTTTATTCTCTGATTTTCTACTGCTTTATTATGCATCCCATCTCTACCATTCTTATACTTCTTCTTTATCACCTTCATCACATCTGATTTTCTTCTACTTTACTCGTGATATGCATTTCCTTTGTCTTTCTACTTTTTCTTCTAAAAGTTCTACTCCTTGTTTGACTTGGCCATGTGGTGAGGCCTTGTATCACGCATCTCACGCATCCTAGTTGTGTAGTTCATGGATGGACTAGAATCACTCTTTGTTGATTCCTTCAGTGCCTCCTGTAACTCACAAATGCTGGCACTTTGTACTGGCACTGGGACCACTACTCTATAGCAGTAAGTACCCCTTTGGTACTACTGTTGTGCTGCTGGTATGGTGTCTCTTATCTCACTGTAGCTTGGGTTGTTCTTGTACTCTTGTTGCTTGCTTCTTCACTACTGTTGATGTTGCCTTACCTGCTGGTACTTTCGTGTTGACTGTGTAGATTAGACCTGCCTTTCTGTGTCTGCTCTCCTGTCTCTAAGTCAATCTACTTAACTCCTAACCCTAAGCTTATGAAAGAGGTTACTAGAAGTGGACTATAAGTATGTATTCAATTGTGGCATCTGTATTATGCAGGTTAGAATGAAATCAACTTTTACAGAAACAAATAATAGTACTACCATAAGTACAAAAATGTGCACAACTACGCATTTTTCAACCTTTCCTAATTGAGCTTAGACTTTTACCAGATGTTACTAGTCTAGTCTTGATCTTATATTTGAAACTTTAGGTTCTAGATCTTCATAATGCATGAGTGGTACTCAATTTTACAGGCAAAACTACTAGTAAATGTAGAGAAGTCATGAATATAGAAGTTTTTATATAGTTCAAATTGAACCTTAGCTTATGAAAGAAGTTACTAGAAGGGGACTATAAGTATATATTCAATTGTGGCATCTGTATTATGCAGGTTAGAATGAAATCAACTTTCGCAGAAAACAAATAATATTACCACCTTAAGTACAAAAATATGCGAAACTTCGCTTTTTTCAACCTTTCCTAATTGAGCTTCGACTCTGACCCGACGTTACTGGACTAGTCTTAATCATATATTTAAAACTTTAGGTTCTAGATCTGATTACTACAGGAGTAGTGCTTAATTTTACAGGAATAACCACTAGTAAACGCAGAGAAGTCAAGCATGTCGAAACTTTTATGCACTTTATATTAAACATTAGCTGATGAAGGAGGTTACTAGAAGGGGACAATTATTATATATTTAATTGTGTCTTCAGTATTATGCAGGTTAGACTGAGATCAACTTTTACAAAAAACAAATAATAGTACTACCATAAGTACAAAAATTGTGCAACCTCGCATTTTTCAACCTATTCTAATTGATCTTAGACACTTACCTGATGTTATGCAACTAGTCTTGATCTTATATTTAAAGTTTTAGGTTCTACATCTTAATACTATAGGAGTAGTACTCAATTTTATAAGACAAATTACAAGCAAATGTAAAGAATTCAAGAATATAGAAATTTTTACTAACTTCAAATTGAACCTTAGCTATCAAAAGAGGTTACTAGAAGGGTGCTATCATTCTATATTCAATATGTGACATGTGTATTATGCAGGTTAGACAAAGCTCAACTTTTACAGAAAACAAATAATAGTACTACCTTAAGTTCAAAAATGTGCACAACCTCGCATTTTTCAACCTTTCCTAATTCAGCTTAGACTCTTACCAGATGTCACTCGACTAGTCTTACTCTTATGATTAAAGTTTTAGGTTCTAGATCTTAATACTACAGCAGTGGTACTTAATTTTACAGGAAAAACTACTAGTAAATGTAAAGAAGTCTAGAATATAGAAATTTATGCAGTGGAAATTGAATCTTAGCTTACAAAAGAGGTTACTAGAAGGGGATCATTATTATATATTTAATTGTGGGATGTATTTTATGCAAGTTAGACGGAGATCAACCTGTACAGAAAACAAATAATACCGCTACCTTAAGGATAAAATGTGTGCAACTTCGCATTTTTCAACCTTTCCTAATTGAGCTTAAACTCAAACAGCATGTTACTAGACTAGTCTCGATCTTACATTTAAAGTTTTGGGCTCTAGATCTTAATGCTACGGGAGTAATACTTAATTTTACGGGAAAAACCTGTAGTAGATGTAATGAATTTAAGGATATAGAAATTATTACTCTGTTGAAATTGAACTTTAGCTATCACCAGAGGTTACTAGAGGGGGAGTATTATGATATATTCAATTGTGGTATCGGTATTTTAACGGTTAGACGGTGATCAACTTTTGCAGAAAACAATAAATAGTACTTTCTTAAGTATGAAAATGTGTGCAACTTCGCATTTTTCAACCTTTCCTGATTGAGCTTAGACTCTTACCTGATGTTAATAGACTAGTCTTGATCTTATATTTAAAGTTTTAGGTTCCATATCTTAACATTGCTGGAGTAGTACTCAATTTTATACAAAATACTACTTGTAAATGTAAAGAATTTAAGAATATAGTAATTTTACTAGCATCAAATTGAACCTTAGCTATCCAAAGAGGATACTAGAAGGAGATTATTATTATACATTCAATGGAGCGATCTGTAATATGCAAGTTAGATGGAAATCATGTTTTACAGAAAATAAATAATAGTAGTACCTTAAGTACAAAAATGTGTGCAACTTCGCATTTTTCAACCTCTCCTAATTGAGCTTAGACTCTTACCGGATGTTACTAGACTAGTCTCGATCTTATATTTAAAGTTTTGGGTTCTAGATCTTAATAGTACAGGAGAGTAATACTTAATTTTATGAGAAAAACTAGTAGTAAATGTAAAGAATTCAAGGATATAGAAATTTTTACTCACTTCAAATTGAACTTCAGCTATCAAAAGAGGTTACTAGAGGGGGAGTATTATGATATATTCAATTGTGGTATCGGTATTTTAAAGGTTAGACTGAGATCAACTTTTGCAGAAAACAATGAATAGTACTTTCTTAAGTATGAAAATGTGTACAACTTCGCA
Organism: Tuber indicum; assembly: GCA_006112555.1. Classification (NCBI taxonomy): domain Eukaryota; kingdom Fungi; phylum Ascomycota; class Pezizomycetes; order Pezizales; family Tuberaceae; genus Tuber; species Tuber indicum. The sequence goes on from VBSK01000307.1 coordinate 13,983, forward strand.
TTTTTCAACCTTTCCTAACTGAGCTTAGTCTCTTACCAGATATTACTAGCTAGTCTTGATCTTATATTTAAAGTTATAGGTTCTTGATCCTAATATTGCCGCAGTAGTACTCAATTTTACAGATAATACTACTGGCAAATGTAAAGAAATCTAGAATATAGAAATTTTTACACACTTAAAATTTAACCTCAGTTATCAAAAGTTGTTACTCGCACAGGAATATTACAACATATTCGATTATATTATCTGTATTATGCAGCTTAAAGAATTACTTAAACAAATTATTCAACTAGCTTGCGTACTAATAAAGTCTGTATATCTTTGAATTTTATACTTATCCTAATCCAAACCGGTATTCTATACCATGTTATCAGACTATTTCTGAAATTGTATTTAAAAGTGTATCTTCTGAATGTTACTACTTTCAGGATAGTAACAGAATCTAGCTTTAAAATTACTCTGCAAAGGCTAGAAGTCCAAATCTTAATTTTTACTGCATTCAAATTGAACTATAATTTTCATCAGAGATTACTCCAGTCCAACAGTCTTCCTCTATTCAATTGTATCATTGGTACTGTTTAATTTCTGTGGAGATTACCTTTTCAGTAATATAAACTTATACTCCTCTTTCTGTATAAAAATATACTTGTTAGGCATATAGAAAATGCACAGACCTCTCGGTAGGGTAACTGCGCACAGACCCTCATTTATCGAGAGCCTAACTAACCCCCCTCCGGCCCCGCTCTGGGGCCCGCACGTCCTTAGCAAGATTTCGAAGAGTTGCGTCCCATGACTAAAATGTCATCTCAATGAAGCCCACTTCATAACACCATATACGTCGCTGCCGTCCGTCCGACCGGAGGCTGTTCGCAGGATATATAAGAGAGCACCTCTGGGTACCTCTGAGAAGTGAAACGGAGGAAATCCGTCGGGGCGCATTGAGTTATAGGCTTCAAAGTTAGGCATCCTAACTATGGGCCGAAAGTGACGGGACGTTTTCGGTTCGAAAAGCCGCAACTACTCCTACAGTGCCCCAGAGGCCATAGGGGATAGATTTGACACAA
>VBSK01000308.1:0-14944 GCA_006112555.1 Tuber indicum
ATAGAATGGCCTCTCCTCTATAAGAAGAGAGTCATTAGAATGAATTCTATCGGTTAGTTGGTGTGAGTTATCACAACTAGAAGTCAACGACTCCGGCATATCTGCATATGCAGTCTCGTATCAAGATTGATCCTCTTGGTAACGAAGAGAACTATTGGAGCCAACAGAGTTCGACTTGAGAACTCGGCTACAGGTCTATAGACTCTGAGGATCGGATAATTACTATTGGTGACAAGTATGTCTCCCGGGCAAGAAATAGTAATTACTGAAGATGGTGTGATGGTTCTCAGGGTCTCCCGGTGTTCGCACTATCATGGAGAACCCGACGTTGCGCATTAGATTTGAAGAGGTACATATTTTGTATGCTAGATAGATGTAGCCCTTAGGGTTAGGAGTTAAGTATATTGAGTCTAGAGACAGGACCAAGTCACAGCCATTACGGACAACAAGGTAAAGCAACAGAACAGACCAGCAACCCAGACAAGAAGACAATACCGGAAACCAGCAGCCCAAGTCCTAGCACCAACTAAACTATTACTATAACAGCCTTGAAGGATGAGCCTGATGCCCTCATCTAGCAAACGTGGTGATAGTATTACACAGCAGTGTAGTACCAGCAAAGTAGAGAGTAGCAAACTAGATTTACTACAATCCGAAAATGCATCCAGCAGTGAAATATCCATACTGGAAGCTCACGAGACTAGCTGTACAAGGCCCATACCAGAGGCCAACGAGACCAGTTGTACGAGGCCCATACTGGAGGCCACAGAACAAGGATACATGATAGAATAAGTGTAGACATACGAAGCAAAATAAACAAGATAGTGACTTTTAGTTAGAATATAGCAAAGAATAATAAGGAACAAGATAAATTAAATGGAAGTTATCAGAACATAACATAAACAAGAAATGCAAACGAGAAATACTTAATAGAAACTAAGGTAAATTGATGGGATAAACACAAACAGTAGCAGATTAGCCATTTTGAAATAAACACAAGGTAAAGTCAAGAAGTACTTGAACAATACAAGAACAAAAAGTAGATTAAATATAGAAAAAACAAAGTGATAGGAAGTTGTTTGCAAGATACGTTAAAATCAAGATGCAAGTTACCAAACAAAATGCAATGTAAAATAAGTAGCAAGTTATCTGAGAGCAGTATCCTCAATATTTGTAGCAGTAGTAGATGAGGCAAAGTCAGACATTAACATTGTAGCCATCGTGTGATTCCAAAAGTCCAGTAAATTTCGAGCCTTAGTCCAGAGTTGTTGGTTAAGGAGAAAGTCCATTGTTGTATACCTAATATCAGGGCCGAGAATCCGGAGGTCCAAGTTGTACAATTCCATCTCCTCATCTGTAAGAAGGGGCCTTGGGTATTGCATACATTCGGTATGCCGACGAGTAAATCTGTCACCACAGGAACACTTCTTACCCCAGCCAAATACTCCACGTCTCCAAGCGAGGAACTTGGACTGATCCATCGCAGGTGTGTGAGTATGGTGTCGCATAGTTTGTTTGGAATACGATCATGGAGAGAAACAATACGTAAGAGGTTTGGTGGATTGGAATCCAGCTCGAGGATACGGTTATTTTTCAGGCGATGAAGTTCCAATATAAGTTCTTGCCGAAGTTCTGGAATTGGCTTATCGATTTGAAAGGGTAGTAGCTTGCTGTAGCAGGTAGGTGGGTTAAGAAACTGTAGGAGAAGACTACCAGAAGAAGGTGTACGGAACTTGAAGTTGGATTTGGGGTACCAGTTGAAGAAATTTAACAACTGATAGGCAGGGTTTTCGGGATGGGCTGCTATTAAGTGGAGGTAAAAGCGTCCAAAGAGATGTGACGCACGGTGTTGAAATGGTAAAAGGAGGCCCAAGAGATTGCAAGTTATGTGTTTGCGCTTAGCACAACCACCAGCAATCCAGTTCGTACAGGTATAGTAGGTATTTGAGATATTTCGCCATGATGTTGACTGAGGATTTCGCAAATGATTGGCATATATTAGGGGAAGTGAATACTCAAGGATCGGCGTTAAGATAATCTTGAAAAGATTGAATCGTATGCGTGGACTCCAAGTATCAGAAAACCATCGTAAACCATTGAGAATCTTGATAACTCTCGCTTCTAGTAACTTTGTCTGACCTTCGCAATCCATACCAACTCTGGTGAACAAGACTCCCAAATACTTATAGCTCGTAACCTTAGGAATAGTTCTACCGTCAAGGACTATTTCAGCAAACTTAGCTGGATGTTGGGGGTTTTCCAGTGAACAGATGAATCCACATTTCAGAATGTTAAAGGCCATTCCATGACCTTCAGCCCATTGATCTGCAGTTACCACCAGGGCCTGTGCTTTAACTGCCGTTGGTGCTATAAGGACACCATCATCTGCGAAGAACAAGGCGGATGGAGAAATCGGTGTTGCATTTTTATTCAAGATACCCAGGAGACTGTTGATGAAGCGATTAAACAGGATTGGCGATAGAGAGGATCCTTGCAATAGTCCTTGGCTACGTGTAGCAGATCTGGAGATAGATCCATTAACTATCATGGAGAACTGCATATCCCGATACATCAGCTGATATATCAGTCTTAAACCAAACTATTCATGCATGCCCTTCTTAATTCTTGCCGCAAATGTCGCCAAGCAACGCGATCGAAGGCAGAGGCAAAGTCCAGGAAGACGATATGTGATCCCGATCCTGACAGAATGAGATGGTCCAGAGCGAGTACATTAGACAAGGTTGAGTATCCAGAGCGGAAACCAGCTTGAATAGGTGAATATGACATATCACCAGATACTGTGACAACTGGAAGAATCAGAGATTCAAAGATCTTCCGAAATGTACAGAGTAAGCTGATTGGCCTGGAGTTTACGGCAGTATAAGCTTTAGTTGAATCTTTACAAAGAGGATATATTAAGGCTTGATTCCATCGATTTGGTGTTTGTCCAGTACGGAGACAGGCAAGAAAAAGTTGATGAAGGTACAAGGGGAAGCTGGTCTCCAGCAAATGCTGCAGCATGACAACAGCTATACCATCCAAGCCACAGGAAGTTGTAGAAGACATCTTAGAAATTTTGGTCTTAATCCGCTCCGGTGTAATGCAATCCAAAAGGCCGGATGCGAGTAAACTATTCTCGTCCACGAATAAGGGAGAGTGAGCGGTGGATTCTGGTACAGTAGTAGAGAAAACCGTTGAGTTTTCAGAAGTTGTAAAAGGTTGAGTGGAAGGTGAAAATGGTTTTGCAGTAGGGGAGAGTGGTTTGGGTGGATTGAAAATCTGATGATAATGTGCAACACATTCTTCCATGGGAGTCTGATCATGTGAGTTGGTAACTATAGGCCTTAAAGTTGAACTAGACCGCTGTGCTCGCTTAAGCAACTGGATACTGGCAGGGATATCAAGATTGTGAGCTAGATGCTTCATAGTTGTATCGTTCTTCCGCTTTTCCTGTTCTGGGATGTAAACTCCAAGGACCGACTCGCCCAATGCTTGAATAACACTACAAAGTAGTGTATCCATCATGTCGATATCATACGTATCTGAGCCAGACTTTAACTGCATTAGTGACTCAAGCATATTCCATGAAACACGATAATCGATTGCTATCTCAGGCCGACGAAGTCTCTGTACTTTAAAACGCAAGGTCGGATTTTGTTGCAAAGTCGATTGCACATTGTTGGACAGTGATGGAGCTGGAATATTTGGATTATCATAATGTACATTCAGTACATATTGGTGATCCGTCGGAAATGAGATATGTGATGTATCTATCAAAAATAGTTTGACATGAGGAAGAAGTTGTGTCTTAACGAAGAGGTGGTCGGGGATGTGATCAACTAAGCTGTGGTCTGAAGTATGTGAAACATGAGACATCTGCGCATCTATAGCCCACTGTTGAAATAAGAGAGTTCGGGTAGAGAGTTTGGATTGATGATTGCTAGAATATATTACACAGATGATATATACCACAATGGAAATGTTATTAAGATCACCCAGTAACAGATCAACCGATTGGATCTTACTCAAATCAGTTCGAATGAGGTTTTCGGTAATGGAGTATGGTGGATAATAAACAGCAGCGAATCGGAGTCCTGGTATTGTAACAGTAATCGAGTGATGAGAGCAGGATGTATGTTGAATGATGGATCGTAAATGTGGTTGTACTAGAAGATAGATGCCACCATGCTGGCGGCCCTGAGATTTCGAGTTTGTCATAACATAGTGTGAAACGGTAGAGGAATGAATGAACAGAGGATGTGCAAGTCGGGATTCGTGATGCTGATACCAATGCTCAGCAAGGAAAATAAAGTCAAAGGAATTTTCGAGAAGGTGTATCGCCTGTGCAAACTTCCCATCTGGTAGGGAGTTTGTGTTAACATATCCAATACGATACATTAGTCGTAAGTGATATTGCGTGATGTTGGTTTAAGTACCAACATTGGTTTTTTAATCTTAGATTTGCCACTATCACTATATTCAAATAATAAATTAGTACACCTAAGATAGATAAATGACATAAAGAATATTATCTTACTTTTCAATACAATCCGAGTCAGGAGAATTACATCGCCGTTTTTGTGAAGTAAACATTCGTGATGTAGAGTTGAAAGTAACCGGTAGAGAGGGTTCAGAGTTTGAGGTATTTGTTGCCATAGCACTGTCGTTTGCAGAAATATTTATGTTCAATTCAGGCAATGTGAGGTTACATCCTCCTGATTTTAATTCTCTCGTTAGCTGTGGGTCCGATACCACGACTATATGCCCAATTGATAATATGCTGCCTAGTCGACTGTAATGAGGTTGCGTTAATGGATGCTCCAAGTCTTTTAACAAGGTTGGATTTTAATAATTGCTTTTTTGACTCTGGAAGCATATCATTATTCCAGTTGAAACTAGAAGCCTCCAATGGATTAAACGAAGTGGATATTGTGTAAGTTGAATGGTGGGTAATGCGATTGCATATTTTCTGCACATGCTTGTTATCAACCAGCATTTCTAGAACTTGTCCATCGATCCAGGAGAAGTTGTAAACATGTCGCAGCTGTATTGAAACTGGTCGCTGGGATAAAATTCTCTTGACTTCCCTAATCGGTATATGTGGCATACCAAGAATATATAGTGCCGAGACACTAGAAACCCGCTTGCTGTTCTGGAACTTTGAATTTGTGGAAAGTCCTGGTGAGGTAGGGATATTGCGTGATGTTGCTAGGTCTGCAGGTGATCGTTTTACACTATCAGGTTGTCCAGTCTTAACAGCAGTACTATATGACATATGTTTTATGTCATCAAATCCATGAGCAAGCTCTGGCAGCAGCTCTATGTTACTCGGAATCTTTGGAGTAGGTCTGGCATCAGTTGTATTTGATATATCACGGAATGTGCCGTTGTAACTCTTGCCATAAGATTTGGTAATATCGGAGTCTGTTATATTTGTTGATGAAATCGATATCACGGACTAAGTCAGTTGTTAGTAAATATTAATTAATTCCCTAATTACAAGAGGTCTTCTGCTATATTATAGCTGTGGTAACTTGTATTACCACTTTTCAACTATCATGCTACTTCCTTGCCTTGATCCACTTATTATACAGACTACAATACATACATACCTCGTTATCGTTAATCTCATCTTCAGCATCCTTTTCAACTCTCCGCTCAACGTGATCTAGCCTCTTGGATAGCGCTTCTACAACCTTCTGTAGTTCCTTCCGCATCGCGATTTCGATGGCGAGTGTATGTTGCAATTTGTGCATCTCGTTAGCAGTATTGTCTGCTTTCGCGTGTGTTTGATTGCCTGTGATTTCTAGTATGAATAATAAATATTAGTTGTTTTATATACCTTTACTAAACAGAAACTAACCTGAGCTATCAAAGTCCTTCTCTTCAGTATCACTTTTAACAGAAAGCAATTCAGGCTGTGTTGTTAAGTTCTTCTGTTTATCAAAATTAGTTACGGCAATTGAATGTATATTTTAGAGCGTAAGAAAGCAGATAAATTAACTATTAGTAGAAAGAGAGAATTATTTGTAGAAATGAAAAGACTTACAGGAATTGAAAATGTAAACCTGGGTTGTGTGAACTGTGAAGATGGCGCATGTTGCGTGTTTTCTTTAGACCCTGCATACTTGATTGAGACTGACTTCCGTTCTTTGTTATATTAAACTTTAGTTAGCTTCTTTACTGTGTCCTTAATCACTTAGTACATTTGAAAAAGACATGTTCCAATAAGAACAAGATGAAAAACAATTCAATTGAACACCTACCATCACCTTTAATCTCAGAGAGATTTTTCTTCTCATGACCGCCAATGCTGGATTGACATAAACCAAGAAACTCGGTAACTCCAATTGACTTCCCACATTTATTTTGTGACCGGCAAACAAAGCGTCGATAGCGTCTTCCTTCGTTATCTGCTTTGCCCGCGCAGTCCTTGCGGAATACCCCATGATATCGATCCTTATAGCCACAACTCGGACATTGCAGATCACGGTTATATACTGCATGTAAGTCTTCGGCTTGAATTCGCCTTCCATTTTCTGATCGTGGTAAACTCTTCGACATCTTCAAGCTTAAGTGTGAAGAACAATCACACTGAAGCGTAGTTGTAAAGGAACTATTATAACATGCATCATATTAGCTTGTTATCAGAGTATGATATAAGAAAATAAAGATGTAGAAATTAGGTATAATTATTACACAATGTGAACACTTACAAATATAGTCAATGTAGGATTTTCAATAATGAAAGAAGAGCAGTTTGAACTACTTCAAGATATTGAATGGATATGGTAGTTTTGTCAAGTTCAAAACTAAAAATACTAGTAGTATCTATTTTATTGGAAATTAGATGTCAGTAAATTCTACCGTGCTGACTTTTAGAAATGGTACTTGAAGAAAATAGATTCAATAATAGTATATCTGGAATCCAAACAAGATTACTTAAAGATAGTATGAATTAGCCAGTAATGAATTCCCAATTTCCAATTGAAAGAAGCTGGATTGTAGGCAGATATAATATATATGTAAATTTCTTAATAAATGTTCGTTATATACCTGGACGAGAAGAAATCCTTTATATGAAGGATGTATAGTTCGAGATGAAGACAAAATACGATCTAATCATTAATGAAGGGTCAGCATTTGCATAGGTTATAGGTGTAAATTAACATCAATAAAGTCTGTAAGTAAGATCTACTTAATACACAACACATATAATATAAGGAACGGTGATAATGATCTGATGACGTAGGTAACAGGGAGAAATCATACTATATAAGAGCTACCTCACTCCCTCGATAGTCGTACGTCTCCCTGCTGATAATTTACCTGCGAGTAGCGGAGATAAGCTAAAGCCGGACCGATACAATCAGCTGACTAAGCCTCAAGGTAGGAAAAGTCAAACCCTGGGTTTGACTTTTAATCTACTAGTGTTTTGTTATCATGCGTCCAAAGATAAAATAAGTGCTAACTTAGCTACCGGAAAGATAGAAACAACCTTCAACCGAAAGGTTATGTACTAAACCTATTGGTACACGAGTAACCTTCCGCTGCATATATGTAAGGTAAGCCAGTTTTCCAAGTTCTGACAAGGATGTAACAAACCAAAGTTAGCTAAAGTAATGAAATTTTTTGTAAAGGTCAAACCGGAGGTTTGACGTTACGACGCACGCGAGATACCTGGTTGTCAACAGCGAAATCTGGTCAGTTAATACTATTTACTCCAATAATGCCACAAAAATGTCAAACCCGGGGTTTGACCTTGGGGATTTTGCTGCTTACTAATTCAATATATAGCAGAAATTGAGTGGTAGAAGGTTGAGGAAAGTGTAAAAGTCAGGACAGAGGGCGAGAGACGACATATTTATATCTGTAAGTCAGCGTTAATAATAGTCTTTGTCCGCTACCTGCACTCCATCATGTATCTTTATGTGATACTCTACTAATATGTTTTGTTACTAGTATTCGTGTTGGTGAGTTTCTTTCAATGTTTTGGATACAAATTGGGAAATTTTTATTATTTCTCGAGTATAAGAGGAATAATAAATTGCGATAATTGGTATTGCATGATCATATTAAAAATGCTAATATATATACTGGTATGGTAGCTTGGACCTCCTACAACGCAGATCGAGAATACACTATATTCACCTGTCGGTAATGAATTCTGAAAACCATACTCATCAACGCCGCCATCTGCGTGATGGGAGTATCTCGGCAACGGGTTACTTTGATGGACTTGATCGAAATCAAGCACGCCTATCATTAGATCGGTTGAAGGAAGAATATGCCAAGTATTTATCAAATGCTGAACCGGGTAAGTTGTGCTAATTGTATTAAATAAGCAAATGATTTTTGCTTACAGTAAACTATCTTTTGATAATAGATGAGGAAACGACATTGGTACAGAAATTGGTACCCCACCTGCTGTGCAACAAATTAGACATATTAGACAAGATTCCGAAGACGGGAGTTCAGGTACCAGTAAGACTGCAAAAGAGCAGATGCAGTTCCAGCAGCTGCAAGTATTTTGGAGCAAGAGGAATTGGAGAACTGCCTTCGAATACTTCCAACGTTACGACGGAAATACCAATCTGGGACTGCAGCACTGGAATCGCCTGCTAAACTGGATTTGGTTAACACTATCAGAAGAGCACATGAGTAGCTTGCAGGGGATTTTGGAACGACTACGTACAAGTCAGAGTACAATGGGACATCTAGGAGTCTCAACTTACTCAACCGGCCGTCCACGCTCACAGTTTCAACAAGAGCTTATTCGTGACTACCACAAAGTAGTACGATCTCTGAACAATCAGGATATTAGCAGCATTATGCAGCGTTTCCACCTCGCTGACCTGTATCGCTCCCATGGTGCATATGTCGATCAATTTCGTCAATCAGGCCTTGTTCCACAAACAGCACGACAACGAGTTAACCGAATTCTACTTGATGTTTTTAATAACGAATTGAACATCAAGGTTAATTTGCAGACGATAACCAATCAGCTCAAGGAGGGAAGACATTGGAATGAGCTGATGCATTCACGCGAGACATACTATTTTGGTAGTGGTATGATACTGCTGCTGCTTCCCGTACTAGACTATGCAGTTATTGTACGCAAGACAGCGGATCCGATTTGGTCATTTCTGATACAACATTTACCGGATCTCTCTATACGTACGATCAATCTCGCTATTGCACTTCAACCAATTGCTCAGGGAATTCATAGAAAGGGAATTGGTAAGGTAGATGTACCATTATTAGGATACGAGCTACGATCAGCCACGAACCTAAACGACATAGGACGTACGAGCTACGATGCCTGTCTAGCAACCTATCCGAATCTTAGTATCCGAAAAGCAATACGTGCTATCCAGGTTCATGGAAGGAAACCGAATCCCGACAAAATCCCCGCTATTGTCAGGGAGGAAACAGAACGTAAAAGAAAGCAAGCTATGGCCAACTCACACACAGAATCTAATTCAGATAACCAGTTAGTTCTTGGCAAAAAGAGTCAGCAACCAGTTGCCCAGGAAAACCATTTCGAAACCTCTTCAGAAATGATTGCACTTGAACCAGTCACAATATCAGATGCAGACGACCCTCCTACTCCTCGTTCTCGAAATAATCAGCCCGAGAAGAGTTTTCACGCTCAAGTGACATGCAATAAACGAAGCCCGAAATTGCAATCAGGATCAAACAAAGCTAAGAAGCCACGTTTGAGTTCAGATGAAATTCGCCGTGATCAAAATCTTCTTGATCTTTCTCTCATGCCCCCACCACAGACATCCAATACCACTAATAGTATAGCAACACTATCACATGCCAGCGTAAGTACTATTGTATCCTTTGGCTCTTAAACTGTAAGAATTCAAACTAATAAAAGTATTACACAGTACTTAAGAAATAATCAGGCAGTCCTACCACCTGAACATTGCCTGAATCCACAACCTTGTGGACGTGTACCAATTCGTCCACCTACGACATTATCAAATCTATTTCACTTGCCGTCACCAGATTGGAACATGTCTACTATTATCTCCGTTATCAATCCATCATTGACATCGAGAACACCAGGTGATGTTGCAACTAGTACGCGTATATTTGGTGCTCAACTCCTCCATAGCGAGTCCGCAACTGCAGAAAGTAGACTGCAGCAGGCGCAATCATCGGTCACTGAATTGTCCCCTTCCCCAGATCCTGAATTATCACCAGAGGATGAAAGAATCCTGGCGGATATACCAATTACCGCTGTGTCTGCCACTGCAGAACACAATAGTCTTGGACAAGATAATATTGAACTTGAGACTACTAGGTATAATTCTGAGATATATTCTCGCTCAGAAAAAGGACCTGACTAACAAAAGAGGATATCCTAGTTCGACTAACATCGGTAACGAGTTCATTAGCCCCGTGGAACCCAGAACTGAACCACCCCTACACCTCATCTTACGGCTCTTCCAAATCCTCCCGATACAAATCTTGAACCTTTGAACACGTATCAGTCTATACAAGCACTACATACCACTGTTGAGGTTCCACGTTCACCATCACCAATGACACCACTTCCTGAATCCCAACTATCATGTTCGACACAACCATTTGTTGAACCAACCTCGGACCTCATGACACAACCGCTCTTGTCCTCTACTTCACAAAATAGTCCAAGAAGAATAACATCTCCCGTTGTGGAAGACTTGACAGAAATTGATGAAGAAGAACTGAATGGACTATTAGCAGAGTTAACAGAAGATGACGAATTAGTGAAAAACCTGTAACATTTACAATTTGTGGGTATAAATTTACAAGGTACGTCAAATAGAGCATATTTCGATTTATGTGTAAGGGATTAATAGTTTAGATAGATGATCAAAGGCAAGGTGTGACAATCAATGCCCAACATACAACAGCGATATTCAAGGAAATAGGTTAACAGGAATTGCAAGATATTAGGGATTTAGTGTAAGAAGGACAGAAAGAAATTTGGTAAGTTAGTGAAATAGTGGAAAGCAGGTAATCAAGGGACAGTTCAAAGGGAAAATATTATTTTTCACAATTAAAGTAGTTGTACAAAGGGTAGCTATGTATCATTTTGACTGTTGTAGTAATCTAGTATATTTATGAAGAAGGTAAATGTTTTGTACTGGATTCAAATTTGACAAAGAGGAGAAAGAATTAGAAAAACAATAGGTGGACTGATTCAAGCCAAGAGTGTTGTTACGAGAAATGTAAGAAAAACACCGTGGAGTTTCAAACTACAAATAGTATGACTAGATATAGAATAAAGCCCAGGTATCCTTTTACAGCTAAAGTAGCATGGCTAGAACTAGAAGATCAGTCTACTTTCTGGTTGAAGCAACATGTGGTGTTACTAGAACTGGAAGAACACCTAGTTTCAGGTTGAAGACACAGGTAGTGTGGCTAGAACCGAAAAACAACCTGGCTTCCGGTTGAAACTACAAGTGGTGTGGCTAGAACCATAAGAACAACCTGGTTTCCGGTTGAAGTCACAGGTGGTGTGGCTAGAACGAGAAGAGCAACTTGGTTTCCAGTTGAAGTTACAGGTGATGTGGCTAGAACCGGAAGAGCAACAAGGTTCCGGTTAAAGCCACAGGTGGTGTGGCTAGAACCAGAAGACCAACTTGGTTTCCGGTTGAAGTCACAGGTGGTGTGGCTAGAACCGGAAGACCAACTCGGTTTCTGGTTACAGCCACAGGTAGTGTGTCTAGAACCGGAAGAACAACCTGGTTTCCCGTTGAAGTCACAGGTGGTGTGGCTAGAACTGGAAGAACAACAAGGGTTCCGGTTGAAGTCGCAGGTGGTGTGGCTAGAACTGGAACACCAACCTGGTTTCCGGTTAAAGCTACATTTGGTGTGGCTAGAACCGGAAGAACAACCTGGTTTCCGGTTGAAGCCACAGGTGGTGTGGCTGGAACCGGAAGAGCAACCTGTTTCCGATTCAAACCATAGGTGGTATAGCCGTAACCAGCTGATTAACAAGATTTCTGGTTCGCGCTACAAGTAGTGTGGCTAGAACCGCAAAATGACCTACTTTCCTGTTAAAACTAATGCCGTTGTAGCTTAGGGTTAGGACACACTATGCAGGAATGCCAGGTGTCGGTTCTGCGGGGGCAGAAAGAGCAGAGGAGCAGGAGAAGAGTAGTTTGGTGCAAGAAAGGTGTAGACGATACCGCGTGGTAGGGTGGTCGATCGTTTCGCTTCCGTGCTATGGAGCTCTTCAGTACACGTTGGGGGGTCTGATACTTATAGACAAAATCAGACCCAGGCACCAGTACGCGTATGAATATCCATAGCGCGTACGGCTTGTCCGACCACCCTACCCACTTGGGGCGAAGGCGGTGTTCGAGTGTGCGGCCCACCAAGCAACTCACGGTGAGAGCAGGAGGGGATCGCGGCAGGTGGTTCTAACACACCATACGGTGACGCCAATGGCGCAGAAATCGCGCAGCGATTTCTGCCAACCAAGGGGGATGCACGATGCAGTTGCCGCCAGGATTGGACTTACACTCCGCAACGCCACCAGTGTGGGAACTCCGGCAACTTGCCACCTCGTGTCTTCCGCGCAATGCGTAGGAGAGGGAGGTGTGCCGCACAGTGTTGTCGCCGTGAGGCGACGACACATCGGTAGTTGGTGTAGGCGGCCTAATTCTCGCCGCACTCGAGTGGGTGTGAGGGATTATTTTCGCACGGTCGGCGACCTCGTATCCTAAGCGAGGTGTGGGACGGGAAGTGCGTGGGGCGACCTAAAAACAGATTGGAGCGGAGCGGATACCCAAACAAGTAGTGTAAAATCAGCCGACGCGGGACGGAACCCGGACCGAACGGTTAGCCCCCTGCAGGGCAGGGGGGTGAAAATTCTTCCTTGTTCGTGCATGCTGCATGTCCAGGGGTGTCGGGACGGAGCGGAGCTCCGTCTGACCACCCCCCAACATCATGCATATGCAGTCATACTTGCTTGCATGACGCATATCCTTCCGGTATCTCCGAGATTAGCCTAATGGGGATAATCAAGGCGGACTTACCGAGATAGGAATATTTCCTATTATGGAAATATTACTGAATCGAGTCACCTATCCCAAAGGGGAAGGTTTGCCTATTCGGGAAGTCGGGCACGGGTTGCCTTTTTCGTCAACGCCACGCCAAGCCTAGTCACGTTACCAGCCTAGTCACGTGTGTGCCACAACACGTGACCCGCCACCCTCAAGCCACATCACGTGACTGCGCCACAGCCTAAGCCAAACTCAGCCACGATCACGTGTCATCAGCCACATCACGTGACACAGCCACAGCTTAGCCACAACGCCACAGCACGTGACTCAGCCACAGCCAAGCCACACGCCACAACGCCACAGCGCCACCGCCACTCTGCGCCACGATCACGTGATACCCAGCCACACATAAGCCACCCACCCCGGTTAGGGGGTTAGGGTTAGGCACACCTACGCTGTGCGTGAGATGCAGCTTTCGCGGGGCGAAAAAGGAGGAAAGAGGCAGAAGGTTTTGTTGTAAAGTCGAAAGAGGTGCGCGACAGTCGATGATCTGTGAAGAAATCGAGTAAGCTGTTTCGTCTTTAATCCAAAAAACTCTTCAGGCGCTGGGAGGAGGGGGTAGATATAGAGAGTCCTCCCGGACTTATCGGAAAACTTATCTCCACCGTTTCTCGGTGGGGTGTTAAGTCCGAGGCCGTAGTGGTGTGCGGCGACGGTGTGCGATAGGGCGAGGGGCTCGTGGTGTGGCCCAATATTACTGCGTCGGCGACCTTGTATTGTAACCGAGGTGTGCGTCGAGCGGTGAATAATCCCTGCCACGCCGGAAGCCGGAAGGATGTCCAAAATAGGTAACCGAGCGCACGCGAACGTGGTGGTTTCCTAATTGGTCATTGCATGATGCATGCATCATGCATGCAGTGATTATTGCATGCATGACCCCGGGTGTGTTTCCGGATTCAGTAATCTATGATCAAAGGAAGAAACCTTACCTAATTTGGAAATGTTTTACGATTTCCTAATCCGGAAAGGGGACCGGACTTCCTATTATGGAAGTCACGTGTGCCAAGCCTCTCAGCCTCAGTCCAAGCCACCATCACGTGACGCCACATCACGTGCCCTACTACGCCCCACCGCCACAACGCCACAGCGCCACATCACCGCGCCACCATAACCTTGCTACGGGTTAGGGGTTCGGGTCAGGGTTAGGGTTCGGGTTAGGGTTAGGCGAGGGTTAGGATTATCAGTCCATGGCCAAGCTCTTTTTTCCTTCGGTCCGCGAGGACTGAATAACTGAGTGGTTCCTTGGGACGCTAGCGCCAAAGAACGGGAAGTCCGGTACGACTTTCATGGGATTCGTCTAATCCAGCAACGTCACTAGCAGAAGTGCCAGAGTCTAAGCAGGGGCTGCTTCTGCCTTACGGGAGCGTGGTTTAGTACGGAGAAGTCCCCCAGGATCGTTTCTCTTGTGGATAGTCCAACATGAGCGATACGCGTGCCAGGGCTATAACTCTGCAAACTCGGTTGCCAACCTAATGGCCACCTCACGACTTATCCGGTGTTAGGCGGGAAAATCCCGGCGTCAGACTCTTTAGTCTACCCGTTAGCTAACAATGTTCGTAAACATAAAGCGGAACACAGTTGTTCCTGCTAACTTACCGGTCGGTTTAGCTGGATTTCAGAAGGCCGAAGCCTGCTTGTCCACACCTATCTACCGTGGATATCCCGAAGGACAGAGCACAGCCTGATACCGGTTAGGTCTCTCAGTTCGTGTTGTTGTATCCTTTGGGGATACGTTAGGGTTAGGGTTAGGGTTAGGGTTAGGGTTAGGGTTAGGGTTAGGGTAGGGTTAGGGTTAGGGTTAGGGTTAGGGTTAGGGTTAGGGTTAGGGTTAGGGTTAGGGTTAGGGTTGGGTTAGGGTTAGGGTTAGGGTTAGG
>VBSK01000309.1:0-14886 GCA_006112555.1 Tuber indicum
AGATGTTCAGGAGCCGCGAATGCTTGCAGAAGACTAAGTGTATATGGGTAGAGAGTTCCATAGTTGGTATAGTATCCGCACGGGCATGACAGCTCGCCACTGGCATGACCACGATATGAAGAGTTTTTACTACTGCGTTGCATGGAGATGCAGCGGAAAACACTTCTATCGGGCAGATGTTAGAACACCAACGAGTGGTCTAGTTCGCTACGGAGGATGTTGGTCCGACCGTCGAGGTTGGCAGACAGCCCACGGGAGTTGGGTGCTCGCGAAGGCAGAGTAGTGATGGGGAGTAACTGGCAGCATACCAAACTGTAACGGGGGCTCCCTCTGGGAAGATGGATCCCGAGGTTGCGACCGCACCGAAGTATTCTTTCAGAAGTAAAGATAAAGATAATCAACAGAGAGTTGAAAAAATAAACGGTTTAAAACTTAATATCGTAAGCCAAGCTTTACTCAATTAAGTCCTGATCTCGAGAGTAGTTGATTGCCAGAGTAGAGGAGAACTCGCATATACTTAAGTAGGTTTGGTATGCTGCCAGTTACTCCCCATCACTACTCTGCCTTCGCGAGCACCCAACTCCCGTGGGCTGTCTAGCCAACCTCTACGGGTCGGACCAACGATCCTCCGTAGCGAACTAGACCACTCGGTGGTGTTCTAACATCTGCCCGATAGAAGTGTTTTAGCCGCTGCATCTCCAATGCAACCGCAGTAGTAGTAAAAACTCTTCATATCGTGGTCATGCCAGTGGCGAGCTGTCATGCCCGTGCGGATACTATACCAACTATGGAACTCTCTACCCATATACATAGTCTTCTGCAAGCATTCGCGGCTCCTGAACATCTATCCGGTTCTACTCATTTCCATATCATTCCGGAAGATAGCCACGTAGCTCCCCCGATAGACCACTCCGGAGGTTGACTACCAATAGGCGCTACCCACAGTCAACCCTCCTAGAAGTAGGTCATATCGTGGCCCCAGACTAGTGTCTTAGAGTCCTTAACGATTCTCCAATACTATTACTCTTCGGGGCAAACGGACTTCGGTTACCTCGCCTACTGGCACTGGTAACCTCCATACTACTCTTGACTTCAAAGCAGTATTACTCCGTCAGTTTTGGTCCGTTTTACACGAAACCACCTGGAGGATATTCTCCAGGTTCTCCCCTTCACCCCATATATCCTGCGGACAGCTTCCGGTCGGACGGACGGCGTTGAGCGCATACGGAGTTACGGCAACATCTCCACTTGGAGACTTTTGCTAGACTTACAGCAACTCTTCAGGTTGTATAGCCCATGACGCTAGGGACTTATAACGGGGCCGGAGGGGGGGTGTTAGCAACCACACCTCCAAGTTACAGCTTGTTCGGAGCTCAACTGGTTGTGCGGGAGTGATCCGCACAACCTGAGAAATCGAACACCCTATGTAGTTTCGCTGACACAACAATCTAGTAACTTCCCCGAAGTCTGCGTAACAAGTTACTTTCAAGGTAGGGTAACTTGACTCCATAGCAGGGTAACCCGTGGCCCAAGGCAGGGTAACCCTAGTCCGAAGGTAGGGTAACTGACCCCGAGTTACCCTACAGAGTAGGGTAACTTTACTGGACTCTCGTCGAGTAATTCAGGTAACTCCCAATTGACTACTTGTTTGGGTACCCTACAGAGTAGGGTAACCCCCAACCATTACTAGGACCTATGTACCTTTGGTATGGCCTAGCATGCCCGACTGACTACCTAACCACCGGACCTCCACCTGGTAGACCTAAGTCTACCGCCAGCCCTACCCGGTAATCTCTTGACTCCGGTATGGGGTGTAGGTTTGGCTACTTGTAATAGTACTCAGGGAGTCTCGTTACACAACCTACTTAAGTATATGCGAGTTCTCCTCTACTCTGGCAATCAACTACCTCTCGAGATCAGGACAATTGAGTAAAGCTGTGGCTTAACGATATTAAGTTTTACCGTTTATTTTTTCAACTCTACCGTTGATTATCTTTATCTTTACTTCTGAAAGAATACTTCGGTGCGGTCGCAACCTCGGGATCCATCTTCCCAGAGGGAGCCCCCGTTACAGCAAGATTGTCCCAGTCATGCCAATGCCGCTGCCAAAAGGTCGAGGCTCGCCGAGAGGCAGCCCGGGTTGTTATCGAAGTGAGCAGAGAAGGAGGGCCGTGTGGAGGTGCCTTGGTAGGTAATCGCCATGTCCAGCTCGGACAGCGCGTAGCGACCGAGTTCGGAAGGAAGAACCACTTGGTAGGGAAGATGCTTACTCGGAAGTATGTACTCCCCTCCAGGATGTTTCTTTTTTCGCACCGCAAACATGTATCAGGCGTCCCTATGCACACTCGCCTCCCGTCCCTCTCCACTGTCAGTGTACCATCAAACGGGTTACCTGCAACACCAACTCCCCGTCCACCTCCTTAATAAGACGGGGAATCCCCAGTCCCAGCCACCCGTGTTCTAACCACCAGTCCTTCCACCCCGCGATTGCCGAGTCCGTGAACAAGTCCTCCATAGCCGGCCGTTTCCAACTGTACTGTTGGCAAGAAGTCCAATGATATCTCTCCTCGCGTCCCTCACACTAGTCATGTCCGACCAGGCCGGTACCACTGCGAATCCTAGTCAACACATAGGAATCCATTCTTGTCAGCCCGCGAAGGTGTCTGGGGGCCCTAGGCCCACGAGCATAATACCCATGGCCTTCATTAACATGCCAAGCCTCCCATTCCTCCTTTCTCAACTCACGGGCCAAGGCAGCGTGCCCTATACCAAAGCTGACCCCTTCCCACCGGAATGGCTGCAGCGGTAGGCGCGTACTCTCCTTGGCCTTCCTGTCCACCAGCTCGTTGCCCAGAATGCCCATGTGCCTCGGAACCCAACCAAAGCGTGGACGTACAGCCTCCATCAAAGGCGCCATGACTTCCCACATCTCAGCCGAGTCCCCTTCGGGCAACATATTCTCGATCAAAGTAGGCGGGGACGCAGTCCAAAAACACATGTACTCCTCGTTCCTCACACATACCTTCGACCTCCCGCAGGGCACAGACCACGGCAAACAGCTCGCATTCGACGATGCTCCAGGATGGTGGCACTGAACACGCCCATGTCCTAAGCGTGGCTCCTCGTTCGAACACAGCCCAAGCGATATCAGCACCCTCGGCCATCTTGGATCCATCAGTGTACACCACCAGATCCGAGCCGCTACTGAGCTCCTTGACTTCCTCAGCATGCCTGAGGGACGTGGTTTCCTTCCCTTCCCAATCCTGACCGTGGGACGGTAGGAAAGCACCCTGTCCGAATGCTGTCGGTGGGCCACCATGCCTTCCTCCTTCCAATCCAGCCTGATCTGCCCGAACCAGGGATGATCCTCGCAATACCGGTAATTGATGAACCGGCTGTAGGACCTCCGTTGTAGGTACCTGCCCTGTACAGCGACAGGCGTCACCCCGTACTCGGCCAGCAAAATGCTGTTAGCTAGCTTCATTGGGGTCCGAAACAGTGAGCGGAGGCAATCGTTGACGTGGACCTGAATCTGCTTCACATACGACGGGTAGTCGGTTACAAACTCAAGTCCGTAGTAGACGGTCGGAAGGTAGGCTGCCTGCACCAAACGGTAAGTCTCCCACGCTCCCAATCCCCCAACACTCCCAAATCTCCTTCCCAGCGCCGCAATCCTCCTCCTCACACCCCAACCCCCTATCTAACCAATAACGTACATGAGAAGAAAAGTTAAGAAATACATTGAACCTATACCCAAGAACCGCAGGTCCTCAGATGGCAACACCATTTCTCCCAACAATTCCATTCCCTCCCATGCCCTATCACCAAACCCAATCCACTGCGTCTTCAACGCACTAAACCCCATTCCCCTATCTCGCGCAATACGGTCACAGTCGCGTAACCATTCCCCAGCATGGTATCGGGCAGCATCAACAGAGTCAGCTGCAACCATGATAACCCCGTCATCGACGTATGAGGCCACCAAATGCCGGACACCAGGGGAGTAACGAATCCGCGGTGTGAAAATGTCAGCCACGTAAGCGCCGAACAGAAAGGGGGAAAGTGGTGACCCCTGGGGGACCCCCTTGCTAACATGGTACACTCGGGAAACACACCCGTTAAACCGGAAGCGAACAGACCGACATCCTGTCCACCGCCGAACCCATTGACACAGGTTAGGGGGGCACCCTCGAGCCACCAGGAAATCCGACAGGAGGTTGATGTCAATATTGTCAAACCCCCTTCCACGTCCATTGACAAGATCAGACGCTTGTATCCTTCATTATGGCGGAGGAATTCCTGAATGACCGCCATGGCATCGTGGACACCCCGCCTCCTACGGGAACCGAACTTTGTCTCTCCGAGGTCCAAACAAGCGGCCAGCCTGAGCAACACCACCCTCTCCGCCACCTTAGCCGTGGTCGGGAGTAGGTGTATCATGCGCCAAGATTTGACAACATCATACCGCGGCTTGTCGAGCTTGGGTATGAGCACTACCTCGGCCCTATGCCAGTCCGGAATGTCATGTCGCAGCCCATAGTCAACGAGGCGTCGCAGTGTCGTGGCATCCCTTCTCCTTTCAAAACCTTAGGAAGGGATAGCCGATATCGTCTTCGCCAGGGCCCGTGTTTGTGGGAGATCTTGGCAGTGCCGTTTCCATTTCTTGGGCACTGTCAATCTCAACCACGCTTTCTGTCCACCGGGCGGGATCACCAGGATCAAGCTGCTGTGCAATCAGGTCGCTGATCTCGGCGTGCGTGGTAGCCAATGAGCCATCGGACCGCACCATCGAGGGCAGCGTGCGCTTGGCTTCCAACTTTCTCGCCAGCCTGAAGATGTCTGGGTCCTTACTCTCCGCCAGTTTGGTCCTAATGGTCGAAGCGAGCCCTCAACAGGCAAGCCCGGTAGACACACCTTGCCAGCCTAAAGTCCTCCGTCCGCTCCGCCGTGCGCTTGGAGTATCTCTTCAGCCGGGCCACATCCAACCTCATCCTTTCCAACTCAGGCGTCCACCACTTGCACCGACTTCTGCCAACGGAAGCCCGTGGGAGTGCGTCCACCACACTTCTCACTCCTCCCCACAACTGCCCATCATCCACCTCTTTCAGGGTGTCCAGCTCTTTCCCAACCTTTCCCCACACCGCCTTCTTCCAAGCAGGCCTCCTTCTCACGAGATTGTCAGGTAGGTCCACATGGAGTCGGATAGTCTGGGCGGCGTGCTCGCAGCCAACCACATCTAAGTAGTACCGGTGCTTTAGGTACGGCCGTCGGTACAAGCAGAGGTCTATCATTGATATATCGCGGAATGTCGGCCGGTCAGGTGGAGTCATGTTCAGCAATCGTGGTGCCATCCATTCCCGCAACCATCGTCCGCAATGTTCCTGCCTGGCCAGCTCCGCCCGTGGGTCCCAATCTCTATGTCTGGCATTGAAATCACCAAACGCGATATCCGGTTCCCCGACGTCCCTCAGCCCTGACTGATATTCGGCCTTGGTGTGTGTAGGTGGGATGTAGACGCCCGCAAGCACCCTCTTCTCACCCTTCTCCCAAAACCCAACCTGAGCACAAGCGCCCCCATGCCCAACAACATCAAACAACCCGCACAAATGCGAGCGAACAAACACCTCCACCCCCGATCCAACAACAAAGGAAAACAAATCCCAACCATCAACCTCCACCGGCACATGTTGTCCCCCGAATCAACCGGAGGTTCCAAAACAAAAAAAAATAAATCACAAAGGAAAACAAATCAAACGCCAGCGCCCGATTCCTGCCACTCCTCCCACGTTCAATGCTATCGCCGTGATACGCATTAAAAGGGGGCCTCGACAGATCCCCTCGGGCCACAGGGGCCAAAGTCACTCAAAAAACCCTCAGAATCCTGGGCAAACCACATGGTATCGCCCTTCTTGGGAACGGGTTTCTTCTTCAAGATACCGCGCTTGGGGGAGGGGGAAGGAGGGGGTCGTTCAGGCTCCTTACCCCTAGCCTTGGCGGACTTTTCCCGTGGGACAGCCTCCTCTTCCTCATCACTACTCACCTCCACTACCCTGGGAGTCGGTAACCGTCCCCTGCTCCGGCGCCGTGGCCGTCTTCTCCTCTCAGGTCCCCTACTCGCAGCGTCAGGCACCGCGAAGAAGACGGCTGCAGCAGGGTGGCCGTCGTCGTCGGGGTGGGGGAGGATACGGGAGTCCTAGAGTCAGCTTTCAAGGCAGGACACCTCTCATACCCAGCAAAGTGATCGGTCCTATCGCACAACCAACACATCCTGCGGGTGTGCCCACATGCCTCCCCCACACCTCCGGGGCACTCTAGAGCCTTACACATGTGCTCTCTAGACAGGTGCTCCCCGTAACAAAATCGACACCGGGAAGGGAGGAAGGGGGCACGGTGCCTGAAAGTGGCCCACCTGCAAACACTTACCGCAAACCTTCGCCGTACGGTGTTCGGTAAACACCCTAACATTCCGGGTACTCCCCGAAGGAAGATCCTCCCAGCCTCCAAGAGCAGCCTTGGCCGCCTCATTCTCTCCACCACAAAGCGAATACCGCAAGACACGGCATTAGCCTGCCTCATGGCATGAATGGACCCCATGATGTCGGGGCGGGACACGGTGACATACCTGGATTGCCTAGCTCCAAGTCAGTGCGTAGGCCATCCGAGGCCTGCTCCCCAATCCCCATCAAATCCAGATAGAACCACGGCCGGTGTCAAAGGGGGAACGCCTGTAACCATGATCTTGACCTTCTTCACGTCCTTCTGGAATACAAATTCCGGGAGTGATAGTTCCTTCAACAGTGCCAGCCGGGCCTTGTCAAGACGGTTTCCAAGTTCAGCAGCAGAATGGGCCGCCAGGTGAGGAAGATGCACCCAATCTCGTTCCGGATATGCCCAGCCCGAACGTAAGGGCTGATACCCCTAACCTTCGGCGAGTTGGACAGCACGATGTTGATACGATTCCGAATGGCCTCAATCGTCACACTTTCTGGCAGGGCTACCTCCTTGCGGGTGGCGAACCGCATTGTGATGTGCCATCCCCTAGCATCTGGGGTAGGCGAGGACTGGGGTGGAGCCGGCTTTGGTGGTGGCCCCTGCTGACTGGCGCTGCGAGGAGGGCCGTCGCGAGGGATCAAATTAGGCACCACATTGTAGATCCTCCTGATGGCGCCTGGCCCCGACGAAAGGGTTTGCACCGTGGGTACTGGGGCGGCAGCAGCGGAGGGTGTGTAGCCTGTCCGTCAGTAGCAGTCTTTCCCTGAGTCTTGGCCGTGGTCGCCGATGCTTCCTGGCCGGCTGAGCCGCCATCTTTCTTCTCCTCCTGGCAGCACCACTCAGGCGCCTACCTCTTTTCTCTCCCTCTTCTTACCGTCCTCCTTCTCCTCCTCATCCACCCAACTCACCTTCTTCTCCTCCGTAGCTTTTGCCACCTTCAGGACTACCCCCCCATCGCTGGAGGAGCTGCCACTGCTGGTGCTGTGGAGGAGGCCGCCGAGGCGGGCCGAACCGGGGCTGTCTTGTCCTTCAATGGGACGGCGGGTTTGGGCACGTGTGCCATCTTCTTCACCATGTCCACGAAGGACGCTTTAGCAGCAGAGGGCCCCTGGAGCAGCACTCTGGCCGTTGGTAGGGACTTCAGTAGACCCCTCTGACGAGGAGCGGGGAACAGGAGTGGACCCTGAGGACTCAGGAGCAACAGAGGGGGAACGACGGGCGGGGGGCCAACCTACCTTTCAGGGTGGCAATTTCCTCCTCCTGCCGGCCAACTATCTCCGTCAGGGTCCGGACCGCATTTTCCAAGTGATGAAACCGACGTCCCACCCACATAATGGGGACCGTTTCCACGATCTCATCTCTCATCCAAGTCCGGACATCCTCCACCGTATCAGGTTCCTCAGACCCGGCCGCGCTGGGAAGGGGCGACAGGAGGGGGCTGGGTATTCCCGGATCGGATATCCTCAAGGCCTTCCAACATGGACCCCACAATACTACCAGACCTGGGAGCGGGGGAGGGGGACTTACCGGCCGCCATCATCTCATCCACCTCAGCCATAATCTGGTCCGCCCTAGCCATAGCCCGCGTCCGCATCCTCTGGCTGGGTTTCCGGCAGCGGCGGCACCTCCAAGGGAGTGCCCGTGCTGCGAGGGATGCCCAGTGATCCTTCCAAAATACCCCCAGGCGACGTGGGAGGCAGAGAATCGTAGTCGGGGGGGGACGAGCCAGGGACAGGCGTACCTGGAAGACTGGGGGCGTGAATGCTGTCGCCCAAACCGGTCGCTTCCGAGTTCCGTCCTTCCTCCAGGGCCATGGGAGTGTCCCGAACAATCACCTCCGCCGAGGGTACCACTTCCTGGGTGATCAGCAAAGGGGGGGACGAGGGGGGAGAGTCCTCAATAGTGGAAGGAACTAGCACAGGGGGGGCCAGGCGCTTCCGGTGGGTGTCCAGGAGATGGGAAAATTCCTCATCCGGGACAATCTGTTTCTTCCGACCCTCCTCAACATCAATCGCCTTCATGAACCGGGGCTCAAAGAAGGGACTGGGGGCCGGGGCGGCGCTTGCGGGGGGAAGAGGAGCGGGCACGGTGTAGCGTTCCCTTTGCCGGGGGGGCATAGTCCTCGTCGGCAGGGTCGTCCAGCTTGAACTTCCCAGTAGTGTAGAGGGCCTTTTCGCCAGAAGACAGCCCAGACAGAAAAGAGGGGGTGGAGGCAGCGGAGGCTCGCTTAGCGCGATCCCGAGCCACTATCTTATCGAACGCGCTCGATGGGGGCGGAGGGAGAGGTGGACCATGAGCTAGCCTCAACGTGGTAGTGGTCGAGCCCTGCTTGGCCGGCGGGAGGAGGGACGACTCCGGGATGATAACCTGCGAGTCGGTAGGGGGAGAGGGGGGGTGGGCACGGTCGGTGTGTACACCGAGCCGTGATCGGAGTTGAACCGATTGAAGAGGCCCGTGGTAGAGGCGTTGTCCAAGCCACACGTGGCTGGACAACCCTTCCCAAACAGGCAACCCTTTACAAAAGACTCCACCTCTTTCATCGTGACAAGGGCGGTCGTGGCAACCGACCCTCTCACCAAATCATCCAACGCTGGGTTCACCGCGTTGGGGCAGCCATGTTCATGGGCGAAGGACAGAAAACTGTAGTCCCCGCCAGGCGCAGCGTATGACCGTGTAGTAGTAGGAACGAGGCCACGGACAGCCTCAGAAACGGGCGCAAGAGACAAGGCGACGCGAGCCGTCTCAAGCGAGGATGTGGGGTTGGAGCCGAACCGAACGGGGGACGACATCCGCGAGTTGGGGACTGAGTCCGAGGAGGAGGAGGCAGACGAAGTCGCCATCCTCACTCAAGCCTGTGTCCAGAGACTACCGGGATCAACCACGGATATCTCCACTGGAACACCTTCTCAAGCGAGAACAACTAATCTATCACCCAACCGCCCGACAAACGAAGATGGAAACGATGGATTGTATCGATGAAGTTATCGTGAGTAGGCGAAGTGCGTTGCGTGAGGTCGAAGCTCGCTACCGAGGCGGAGCGAAGATAGAAGTAAGGAAATTACTTAGAACATTCAATCTAATTTATTCATACTAGTACTGCCGACTCCGGCATACGACCAGTCACCCCCACACCCAAAATCACAAACTAAAATACACTACCACGGGCGCAATCCCGTCCCGCAACCGCTCCTCCCAAACATAAATCCAATAATCACTACCCAAAGGCTCACGGGCGCTCATGTCGACTAGCGACATCCCGGATTATCGCGTCTTCCCTTCCCGCCAACCCAACCACCAACAAATAACAAACACAACTACTCCGCCCCCAACACAATCTCGTCAATATACTCAACAAAAAGGAAACGTACAGTCTGTCCCAACATCCACGCTTCTTCCGATAGTGCTCCCCCATCCTATTAACCTTCCCAGCAATCCGCCGCTGGTCGCAAAAGGGGCACCCGTTCCAGTTCGATAAACCCAAACAACCCAGCCCACTTCAGTACGACGGCCGTCCGCAAGGAAAGCGCGAGGTCGTCCCAGTCAAGCCAGTGCCGCTGCCAAAACTGGTCAAGGCTCGCCGAGAGGCAGCCCGGGTTGTTATCGAAGTGAGCAGAGAAGGAGGGCCGTGTGGAAGTGCCTTGGTAGGTAATCGCCATGTTGCAACTCGGACATCGCGTGGCGACCGAGTTCGGAAGAAAGAACCACTTAGTGGGAAGATGCTTGCTCGGAAGCACGCACTCCCCCCAGGAGGTTTCTTTTCGCACCGCAAACAAGTATCAGGGCGTCCTATGCACACTGCCTCCCATCCCTCTCCACCGTCAGTGTACCATCAAACGGGTTTACCTGCGACCACCAACTCCCCATCCACCTCCTTGATATGACGGGGGATCCCCAGTCCCAGCCACCCGTGTTCCAACCACCAGTCCTTCCATCCCGCGACTGCCGAGTCCTTGAACAAGTCCTCCATAGCCGGTCGTTTCCAACTGTACCGGGCAAGAAGTCCAATGATGCCTCTCCTCACGTCCCTCACAATCGTCATGCCCGACCAGGCCGGTACCACTGCGAATCCTAGTCAACACATAGGAATCCATCCTTGTCAGCCCGCGAAGGTGTCTGGGAGCCTTAGGTCACGAGCATAGTACCCATGGCCTTCATTGACATGCCAGGCCTCCCACTCCTTTTCTCAACTCACGGGCCAACGCAGCGTGCCCTATACCAAAGCTGACCCCTTCCCACCGGAATGGCTGCAGCGGTAGGCGTGTACTCTCCTTGGCCTTCCTGTCGACCAGCTCGTTGCCCTGGATGCCCATGTGTCCCGGAACCCAGCCAAAGCGCGGGCGTACAGCCTCCATCAAAGGTGCCATGACTTCCCACATCTCAGCCGAGTCCCCCTCGGGCAACATGTTTTCAATCAGAAGCAGGGCGGGGACGCAATCCAGAAACACATGTACTCCCCGTCCCTCACACAAACCACTGACCTCCCGCAAGGCACAGACAACGGCAAACAGTTCGCATTCGACGATGCTCCAGGACAGTGGCACCGAACACCCCCCTATCCTAAGTGAAGCCCCCGTGCGAACGCGGCCCAAGCGACACCAGCACCCTCGGCCATCTTGGACCCGTCAGTGTACACCACCAGATCCGAGCCGCCACTGAGCTCCTTGACTTCCCGGCATGTCTAAGGGCCATGGTTTCCTTCCCTTTCCCGATCGTAACCGTGGGACGGTAGGAAAGCACCTCGTCCGAATGCTGTCGGTGGGCCACCATACCCTCCTCCTTCCAGTCCAGCCTGATCTGCCCGAACCAAGGATGATCCTCGCAATATCGGTAATTGATGAACCGGCTGTAGCACCTCCGCTGTAGGTACCTGCCCTGAATAGCGACAGGCGTGACCCCGTATTCGGCTAGCAAAATGTTGTTCGGCAGCTTCATAGGAGTCCGGAACACTGAGCGGAGGCAATCGTTGACGTGGACCTGAATCTGCTTCACATACGACAGGTAGTCGTCGGTTACAAACTCAAGTCCGTAGTAGTAGACGGTCGGAAGGTAGGCTGCCTGCACAACGGTAAGTCTCCCACGCCCCCCAACCCCCCAACACTCCCAAACCTCCTTCCCAGCGCCGCAATCCTCCTCCTCACACCCAACCCCCTATCCAACCAATAACGTACATGAGAAGAAAAGTTAAGAAATACATTGAACCTATATCCAAGAACCCGCAGGTCCTCAGATGGCAACACCATTTCTCCCAACAACTCCATTCCTTCCCACGCCCTATCACCAAACCCAATCCACTGCGTCTTCAACGCACTAAACCCCATTCCCCTGTCTTGCGCAACACGGTCGCAATCTCGCAACAATTCCCCAGCATGGTATGGCAGCATCAAAAGAGTCAGCCGCAACCATGATAACCCCGTCATCCACATATGAGGCCACCAAATGCCGGACACCCGGGGAGTAACGCATCCGCGGTGTGTAAAAATGTCAGCCACGTAAGGCCGAACAGAAATGGGGAAAGCGGTGACCCCTGGGAACCCCCTTGCTAACATGGTATACCCGGAAACACACCCATGAACCGGAAGCGAGAGAACGAATAGACCGACAACCTGTCCACCTCCGACCCATTGACACAGGTTGGGAGGCACCCCGGGCCACCAGGAAATCTGACAGGAGGTTGACGTCAATGTTGTCGAACCCTCCCTCCACGTCCATTGACAGAATCAGACGTTTGTACCCCTCATTATGGGGAAGGAATTCCTGAACGACCGCCATGGCATCATGGACCCCCCCGCCGCCCACGGGAGCCGAACTGTGTCTCGCCGAGGTCTAGACAAGCGGCCCGGAGGAGCAGCACCACCCTCTCCGCACCTTAGCCGTGGTCGGGAGTAGGTGTATAATGCGCCATGACTTGAACCAATCATACCGCGGCTTGTCGAGCTTGGGTATGAGCACTACCTCAGCCCTATGCCAGTCCGGAATGTCATGTCGCAGCCCACAGTCAACGAGGCGTCGCAATGTCGTGGCATCCCTCCTCTTCCAAAACCTTAGGAAGGGATAGCCGATATCATCTTCGCCTGGGCCCGTGTTGTGGGAGACCTTGCCAGCGCCGTTTCCATTTCTTGGGCACTCTCCATCTCAACCACACTTTCAGTCCACTGGGCGGGACACCAGGATCAAGCTGTTGTGCAATCAGGTCGCTGATCTCGGGTGTGTGGTAGCCAGGGAGCCGTCAGACCGTACCATCGAGGGCAAAGTACGCTTGGCCTGCAACTTTCTTGCCAGCCTGAAGATGTCGTGGGTCCTGACTTTCCGCCAGCTTGGTCCTAATGTGGTCGAACCGAGCCCTCAACAGGCAAGCCCGGAAAAAACACCTTGCCAGCTTAACGTCCTCGTCCGTCTCGCCGTCGCATTCTGTTTGGAGATCTTTCAGCCGGGCCACATCCAGCCTCATCCTTTCCAACTCAGGCGTCCACCACTCGCACCGGCTTTTGCCAACGGAAGCCCGTGGGAGTGCGTCCACCACACTTCTCACTCCTCTCCACAGCTGCTCATCACCCACCTCTTTGGGTGTCCAGCTCTTTCCCAACCTTTCCCCACACCGCCTTCTTCCAAGCAGGCCTCCTTCTCATGAGATTTTCAGGTAGGTCCACATGGAGTCGAATAGTCTGGGCGGCATGCTCGCAGCCCACTACATCAAGGTACTTGTGCTGTAGGTACGGCCGTCGTACAAGCAGAGGTCTATCATTGATATGTCGCGGAACGTGGTCGGTCAGGCTGAGCCATGTTCAGCAACCGAGGTGCCATCCATTCCCGCACACCATCGTCCGCAGTGTTCCTGTCTGGCCACCTCCGCCCATGGGTGCCAGTCTCGATGCCTTGCATTGAAATCACCAAACGCGATATCCGGTTCCCCGACGTCCCTCAGCCCTGACTGATATTCGGCCTTGGTGTGTGTAGGTGGGATGTAGACGCCTGCAAGCACCCTCTTCTCACCCTTCTCCCAAAACCCAACCTGGGCACAAGCACCCTTATGCCCAACCACATCAAAACAGCCCACACAAATGCGAGCGAACAAACACCTCCACCCCCGATCCAACAACAAAGGAAAACAAATCCCAACCATCAACTTCTACCGGCACATGCTGCCCCTCCGAATCAACCGGAGGCTCCAAAACAAAAAAACAATCAACAAAAGAAAACAAATCAAACGCCAGCGCCCGATTCCTGCCACTCCTCCACGTTTAATGCTATCACCGTGATACGCATTAAAAGGGGGCCTCGACAGATCCGCTCGGGCCACAGGGGCCAAAGTCACAAAAAAACCCTCAGAATCCCGGGTGTACCATATGGCATCGCCCTTCTTGGGAACGGGTTTCTTCTTCAAAATACCGCGTTTGGGGGAGGGGGAAGGGGGGGTCGGGGGGTCGTTCAGGCTCCTTACCCTAGCCTTGGCAGACTTCTCCTGCGGAACAGCTCTCTTCCTCGTCGCTGCTCACCTCCACCACCCTGGGAGTTGGCGACCGTCCCCTGCTCCGGCGTGATGGCCGTCCCCCCCTCTCAGGTCCCTTTTTTCAAGCGACTGGCACTTCGGGCGATGAGGCCGCGGCATCGGCCGCCGTCGTCGCGGGTGGTGGGGATGAACGGGGGTCCTAGAGTCAGTTCTAAGGCAGGACACATCTCATATCCAGCAAAAGTGATCGGTCCTGTCGCACAACCAACACATCCTGGCGGGTTGTGCCCACACGCCTCCCCCACGCCTCCGGGACACCCTAGAGCCTTACACATGTGCTCTCTGGACAGGTGCTCCCTGTAACAAAATTGACACTGGGAAGGAAAGGAAGGGCACAGGTGGCCTGAAAGTGCCACCACCTGCAAACACTTACCACAAACCTTCGCCGGTGCGGTGTTCGGTAAACAACCCTAACATTCGGGTACCCCCCCGAAGCCAGATCCTCCCAGCTTCCAAAGCAGCCTTAGCCGCCTCATTCTCCTCCACCACAAAGCGAATACCGCAAGACACGGCGTTAGCTTGCCTCATGCATGAATGGAACCCATGATGTCGGGGCGGGACACAGTGACTATGCCGGGATTACCTAGCTCCAAGTCAGTGCGCAAGCCATCGAGGCCTGCTCCCCAATCCACCGTCAACCATCCAGATGGAGCCACGGCCAGTGTCCGAAAGAAGGGGGACACCGTCACCATGATCTTCACCTTCTTCACATCCTTCTGGAAAACAAATTCCGGGAGTGAAAGTTCCTTCAACAGCGCCAACCGGCCTTGTCAAGACGGTCTCCAAGTTCGCGGCAGAGGGGGCGCCAGGGTGAGGAAGATACAACCCAATCGATCGTTCCGAATATGTCCAGCCCGAACGTAAGGGCTGACACCCCTAATCTTCGG
>VBSK01000031.1:0-223850 GCA_006112555.1 Tuber indicum
TTTGGGGCCCACGTTGGGGGCCTCCGGGTTCCCTGTTTTCCCTCTCAGCTTGCTTGGATTTTTCTGTTCGGGCGGGCTGGGCTGTGGCCGGCGTCTCTGGATGCTTGCGCATATGTTGTGGCCCCGGGTTCGTCCTGGTGGCCCCCCTCGGCTACACGGTGCTGATGGATTGGGGCTCTGTTGTTTTGGCCAAGATCATGGCTGCATGACTGGGTCAGGTATCGGCTGTCCTGTGGCTGTCGGGTCGGTTGAGCTGCCTGAGGGGCTGAGGGGGCTGGATGGGAACTGCGGTGCCTGGTGCGTGGGCTTGGGGGGGGCTGACTTGGCGGGAGAGGCGCCTGCGAGCACCGGTCGGGCCTGCGTCAGGTTGGGCGAGGTCTAATTAAGTGTTTCCAGACGGCTCGGGCTGTTAAGGTTAAGCTGCTGAGTGCTGCAAAGCTTCCTGACGGACCGGCTGGCTGATGGCCACCTGTGCGGATAGTGGGTTGCGACCTCTGGGTTGGACTTGTTTGGGTCTTGCGTGCTGGGTTCTGTGGAGCTTGTTTGGTTTCTTTGGTTTGGTTGCGGGTACGGCGGGGCGGGGGCATGGCACCACGGGTAGGAGATAGGCCCTACTGACCTTTTCGATCTGTCACCACCTCTATGTATTTCCTTTGTTTATGTTTGGTTTTGGGGTTACGGGCAGCGGGTACAGGTCCTCCTCACCATTACGCTCTTCGGAGGCACTTGGCAAAGTGGGTTCATAGGGTCGACGGCCTGGCATGCGGATGCGAGTTGTGGACATGTTGGTCACGACCTCTCTGCCTTGGTGCCGCCTGTGCTGATAGATTGTTGTTGGTTTTCTACTGTGGAGGAGGGATTGCGGGACGGTATTCAGACCGGGCGGTAGTGGAATTTTGTTTTTTGTACGGGGAACTTGCCTTTGTCGGACACCCTTTCGGCCTTTGTGGCTTCGGCCTGGGTCTTGCCTGTCACCTGTTTATCTTGGTATTCGTGGGTTTGCCCCTCGTACTCCTTGTTCAGGAATGATGCGGACTTACTACAAGGGCTGCGGTTGATTCCATACCAGAGGAATTTCGGATGCGGGGGCGAGGAGGACTTTCTTTACCGTTGATGGCTTTTGTATTTAGTGTTCGTGTTGCGGGCATGGCGCGGGCATGTTTGAGGTACGGGGCTGGAGGTTTGGATTGTTCGTAGTTAGTGGTAGTTCCGGTTTGCGTTAACCTCGTGCCGGCGGGGACTTGTCGTATGCCGGAGTCGGCGGTACAAGTATAAATAAATTAGATTGAATGTTCTAAGTAATTTCCTTACTTCTATCTTCGCTCCGCCTCGGTAGCGAGCTTCAACCTCACGCAACGCATTTCGCCTCGCTCACGATAACTTCATCGATACGATCCATCGTTTCCATCTTCGTTTGTCGGGCGGTTGGGTGATAGAATAGTTGTTCTCGCTTGAGAAGGTGTTCCAGAGGGAGATATCCGTGGTTGATCCCGGTAGTCTCTGGACACAGGCTTGAGTGAGGATGGCGACTTCGTCTGCCTCCTCCTCCATGGACTCTGTCCCCAACTCGCGGATGTCGTCCCCCGTTCGGTTCGACTCCAACCCCTCCTCCTCCTCGCTTGAGACGGCTCGCGTCGCCTTGTCTCTCGCTCCCGCTTCTGAGGCTGTCCGTGGCCTCGTCCCTACAACTACACGGTCGTACGCTGCGCCTGGCGGGGATTACAGTTTTCTGTCCTTCGCCCATGAACATGGCTGCCCCAACGCGGTGAACCCGGCGTTGGATGATTTGGTGAGGGGGTCGGTTGCCACAACCGCCCTTGTCACGATGAAAGAAGTGGAGTCGTTTGTGAAGGGTTGCCTGTTCGGGAAGGGGTGCCAGCCACATGTGGCTTGGACAACGCCTCGACCACGGGCCTCTTCAATCGGTTCAACTCCGATCACGGTTCGGTATACACGCCGACCGTGCCCACCCCCTCTCCCCCTACCGACTCGCAGGTTGTCATCCCGGAGTCATCCCTCCTCCCGCCGACCAAGCAAGGCTCGACGACTACCACGGTTGGGGCCAGCTCATGGTCCACCTCTCCCTCCGCCCATCGAGCGGTGTTTGACAAGATTGTGGCTCGGGATTGCGCTAAGCGAGCCTCCACTGCCTCGACCCCCTCCTTCCTGTCCGGCCTGTCCTCTGGAGAAAAGGCCCTCTACACCACCGGGAAGTTCAAGTTGGACGACCCTGCCGATGAGGACTATGCCCCTCCGGCAAGGGGAACGCTCCGTCGAGCCCGCTCCTCTTCCCCGCGCAAGCGTGCCGCCCCGGCCCCCAGTCCCTTCTTTGAGCCCCGGTTCATGAAGGCGATTGATGTTGAGCAGGGCCGGAAAAAACAGATTGTCCCGGATGAGGAATTTTCCCATCTCCTGGACACCCACCGGAAGCGCCTGGCCCCCCCTGTGCTAGTTCCTTCCACCATTGAGGATTCACCCCCCTCGTCCCCCCCTTTGCTAATCACCCAGGAAGTGGTACCCTCGGCAGAGGTTATTGTTCGGGACACTCCTATGGCCCTGGAGGAAGGACGGAACTCAGAAGCGACTGGTCTGGGCGACAGCATTCACGCCCCCAGTCCTCCAGGTACGCCTGTCCCTGGCTCGTCCCCTCCTGACTACGATTCTTTACCGCCCACATCGCCTGGAGGAATTCTGGAAGGGTCCTTGGGCATCCCTCGGAGCACGGACACTCCCTTGGAGGTGCCGCTACCGGAAACCCAGCCTGAGGGTGCGGACGCGGCCATGGCTAGGGCGGACCAGATTATGGCCGAGGTGGATGAGATGATGGCGGCTGGTAGGTCCCCCTCCCCCGCTCCAAGGTCTGGTAGTATTGTGGGGTCCATGTTGGAGGGCCTTGAGGATATCCGGTCCGGGAACACCCAGCCCCTCCTGTCGCCTCTTCCCAGCGCGGATGGGTCCGAGGAACCTGATACTGTGGAGGATGTCCGGACTTGGATCAAGGATGAGATTGTGGAAACGGTCCCCATTATGTGGGTGGGACGTCGGTTTCATCGTTTGGAAAATGCGGTCCGGACCCTGACGGAGATAGTTGGCCGGCAAGAGGAGGAAATTGCCACCCTGAAAGGTATGTTGGCCCCCTGCCGTTGGACCCCCTCTGTGACTCCTGAGTCCTCAGGGACTACTCCTGTTCCCCGCTCCTCGTCAGAGGAGTCTATCGAAGCCCCTGCCAAGGGCCAGGGTGCTGCTCCGGCGGCCCCTGCCACTAAAGCGTCCTTTGTGGACATGGTGAAAAAGAAGATGGCATACGTGCCCAAACCCGCCATCCCACTGAAGGCCAGGACGGCCCCGCTTCGGCCCGCTTCGGCGGCCTCCTCCCACAGCGCCAGCAGTGGTAGCTCTTCCAGTGATGGGGGGGTAGTCCTGAAGGTGGGGAAAGCTGTGGAGGAGAAGAAGGTGAGCTGGGAAGATGAGGAGGAGAGGGAGGATGGAAAGAAGAGGGAGAGGAAGAGAGGTAGGTGCCTGAGTGGTGCTGCCAGAAGGAGAAGAAAGATGGCGGCTCAGGCCGGCCAGGAGGCATCGGCGACCCCGGCCAAGACTCAGGGGAAGACTACTACTGACGGACAGGCTACACCCCCCGCTGCTGCCGACCCAGTACCTACGGTGCAAACCCTCTCGTCTGGGCCAGGCGCCATCAGGAGGATCTACAACGTGGTGCCTAACTGATCCCTTGCGACAGCCCTCCTCGGAGCGCCAGTCAGCAGGGGCCGCCACCAAAGCCGGCTCCACCCCAGTCCTCGCCTACCCCAGATGCTAGGGGAAGGCACATCACGATGCGGTTCGCCACCCGCAAGGAAGTGGCCCTGCCAGAAGGTGTGACGATCGAGGCCATCCGGAATCGCATTAACATCGTCCTGTCCAACTCGCCGAAGATTAGGGGCATCAGCCCTTACGTTCGGGCTGGGCATATCCGGAACGAAATTGGGTGCATCTTTCTGACCCTGGCGGCCCATTCTGCTGCTGAACTTGGAAACCGGCTCGACAAGGCCCGGCTGGCACTGTTGAAGGAGCTTTCACTCCCGGAATTCGTATTCCAAAAGGACGTGAAGAAGGTGAAGATCATGGTTACAGGCGTCCCTCTCTCCGACACTGGCCGTGGCTCCATCTGGAAGGTTGATGGATGGATTGGGGAGCAGGCCTCGGATGGCCTGCGCACTGACTTGGAGCTAGGGAATCCCGGCATAGTCACCGTGTCCCGCCCTGACATTATGGGGTCCATTCATGCCATGAGGCAGGCTAATGCCGTGTCATGCGGCATTCGCTTTGTGGTGGAGGAGAATGAGGCGGCTAAGGCTGCTTTGGAGGCTGGGAGGATCTGGCTTCGGGGAGGTACCCGGAATGTTAGGGTGTTCACTGAGCACCGTATGGCGAAGGTTTGCGGTAAGTGCTTGCAGGTGGGCCACTTTCAGGCCACCTGTGCCCTCCCTTCCCGGTGTCGGTTTTGTTATGGGGAGCACTTGTCCCGGGAGCATATGTGTAAGGCTCTAGGGTGCCCCGGAGGCGTGGGAGAGGCGTGTGGACACACCCGCAGGTTGTGTTGGTTGTGTGATAGGACCGATCACTTTGCTGGGTATGAGAGGTGTCCTGCCTTGAAAGCTGACTCTAGGACCCCTGTATCCTCCCCACCCGTGACGACGGCGGCCCCTGCCACAGCCTCGGTATCCGAGGTGCCTGTCGCTCCGGAAAGAAGACCTGAGAGAAGAAGACGGCCACGGCGCCGAAGCAGGGGACGGTCACCAACTCCCAGGGTAGTGGAAGTGAGTAGTGATGAGGAAGAGGAGGCTGTCCCGAGGGAAAAGTCTGCCAAGGCCAAGGGTAAGGAGCCTGAACGACCCCCCCCGTCCCCCGCCCCCCAGCGCGGGATGTTGGAGAAGAAACCCGTTCCCAAGAAGGGCGATACCATGTGGTTCGCCCGGGATTCTGAGGGTTTTTTAAGTGACTTTGGCCCCTGTGGCCCGAGCGGATCTGTTGAGGCCCCCTTTTAATGCGTATCACGGCGATAGCACTGAATGTGGGGAGGAGCGGCAGGAATCGGGCGCTGGCGTTTGATTTGTTTTCTTTTGTTGATTTGTTTTTTGTGTTGGAACCTCCGGTTGATTCGGAGGGACAGCAGGTGCCGGTAGAGGTGGATGGTTGGGATTTGTTTTCCTTTGTTGTTGGATCGGGGGTGGAAGTTTTTGTTCGCTCGCATTTGTGTGGGCTGTTTGATGTTGTTGGGCATGGGGGCGCTTGTGCTCAGGTTGGGTTTTGGGAGAAGGGTGAGAGGAGGGTGCTCGCAGGCGTCTACATCCCACCTACACACACCAAGGCCGAATACCAGTCAGGGCTGAGGGACGTCGGGGAACCGGATATCGCGTTTGGTGATTTCAATGCCAGACATCGAGACAGGGACCCATGGGCGGAGCTGGCTAGGCAGGAACATTGCGGACGATGGTTGCGGGAATGGATGGCGCCACGGTTGCTGAATGTGACACCGCCCGACCGACCAACATTTCGCGATATATCCATGATCGACCTCTGCCTGTATCGACGACTGTACCTACAGCACAGATACCTTGACGTGGTGGGCTGTGAGCACGCTGCCCAGACTATCCGACTACATGTGGACCTTCCTGACAATCTCATGAGAAGGAGGCCTGCTTGGAAGAAGACGGTATGGGGAAAGGTTGGGAAAGAGCTAGACGCCCTGAAAGAGGTGGATGATGAGCAGCTGTGGAGAGGAGTGAGAAGCGTGGTGGACGCACTCCCACGGGCTTCCGTTGGCAGAAGCCGGTGCGAGTGGTGGACGCCCGAGTTGGAAAGGATGAGGCTGGATGTGGCCCGGCTGAAAAGATACTCCAAGCGCATGGTGGAGCGGACAGAGGACTTTAGGCTGGCAAGGTGTGTCTACCGGGCTTGCCTGTTGAGGGCTCGTTTCGACCACATTAGTACCAAGCTGGCGGAGAGTAAGGACCCGGACATCTTCAGGCTGGCGAGAAAGTTGGAAGCCAAGCGCACGCTGCCCTCGATGGTGCGGTCCGATGGCTCCTTGGCTACCACGCACGCTGAGATTAGCGACCTGATTGCACAACAGCTTGATCCTGGTGATCCCGCTCGGTGGACAGAGAGTATGGTGGAGATGGACAGTGCCCAAGAGATGGAAACAGCGCTGGCAAGGTCTCCCACAAACACGGGCCCCGGCGAAGACGATGTCGGCTATCCCTTCCTGAGGTTTTGGAAGAGGAGGGATACCACGACACTGCGACGCCTCGTTGACTATGGGCTGCGACATGACATTCCGGACTGGCATAGGGCCGAGGTAGTACTCATACCCAAGCTCGACAAGCCGCGGTATGATGTTGTCAAATCTTGGCGCATGATACACCTGCTCCTGACCACGGCTAAGGTGGCGGAGAGGGTGGTGTTACTCCGGCTGGCCGCTTGTCTGGACCACGGTGAGACACAGTTCGGCTCTCGTAGGAGGCGCGGTGTCCATGATGCCATGGCGGTCATTCAAGAATTCCTCCGCCACAATGAGGGGTACAAACGTCTGATTCTGTCAATGGACGTAGAGGGAGGTTTTGACAACATCGAGATCAACCTCCTGTCAGATTTCCTGGTGGCCCGAGGGTGCCCTCCCAACCTGTGTCAATGGGTTCGGAGATGGACAGGTTGTCGGTCTATTCGCTTCCGGTTCAATGGGTGTGTTTCCCGGGTGTACCATGTTAGCAAAGGGGTTCCCCAGGGGTCACCACTTTCTCCCTTCCTGTTCGGCGCTTATGTGGCTGATGTTTTCACACCACGGATGCGTTACTCCCCTGGTGTCCGACATTTGGTGGCCTCGTATGTTGATGACGGGGTTATCATGGTTGCAGCTGACTCCTTTGATGCTGCCCGATACCATGCTGGGGAATTGTTGCGCGACTGTGACCGAATTGCGCGAGACAGGGGAATGGGGTTTAGTGCGTTGAAGACGCAGTGGATTGGGTTTGGTGATAGGGCGTGGGAAGGAATGGAATTGTTGGGAGAAATGGTGTTGCCGTCTGAGGACCTGCGGGTTCTTGGATATAGGTTCAATGTATTTCTTAACTTTTCTTCTCATGTATGGTATTGGCTGGATAGGGGCTTGGGTGTGAGGAGGAGGATTGCGGCGCTGGGGAGGAGGTTTGGGAGTGTTGGTGGGTTGGGAGCATGGGAGACTTACCGTTTAGTGCAAGCAGCCTACCTTCCGACCGTCTATTACGGACTTGAGTTTGTAACCGACTACCCGTCGTATGTGAAACAGATTCAGGTCCACGTCAACGATTGCCTCCGGTCAGTGTTCCGGACTCCCATGAAGCTGGCTAACAACGTTCTGCTTGCTGAGTACGGGGTGACGCCTGTCGCTATACAGGGCAGGTACCTACAACGGAGGTGCTACAGCCGGTTCATCTATTACCGGTATTGTGAGGATCATCCCTGGTTCGGGCAGATCAGGCTGGACTGGAAGGAGGAGGGCATGGTGGCCCACCGACAGCACTCGGACAAAGTGCTTTCCTACCGTCCCACGGTTACGATCGGGAAAGGGAAGGAAACCGTGGCCCTTAGGCATGGCGAGG
This sequence comes from Tuber indicum, assembly GCA_006112555.1. Classification (NCBI taxonomy): domain Eukaryota; kingdom Fungi; phylum Ascomycota; class Pezizomycetes; order Pezizales; family Tuberaceae; genus Tuber; species Tuber indicum. Next base: position 7,635 of record VBSK01000031.1, read on the forward strand.
AAGTCAAGGCGCTCAGGAGCGGCTCGGACCTAGTGGTGTACACTGACGGATCCAAGATGACCGGGGGCGCTGGTATCGCTTGGGCTGTGTTCGAACGGGGGGCCTCAATTAGGACGGGGGGTGTTCAGTGCCACCATCCTGGAGCATCGTCGAATGCGAGCTGTTTGCCGTGGTCTGTGCCCTGCGGGAAGTCGAGGGTATGTATGAGGGGCGAGGAGTACATGTGTTTTTGGACTGCGTCCCCGCCCTGCTTCTGATTGAGAATATGCTGCCCGAGGGGGACTCGGCTGAGATGTGGGACGTCATGGCGCCTTTGATGGAGGTTGTACGACCGCGCCTTGGTTGGGTTCCGGGGCATATGGGCATTCAGGGCAACGAGCTAGTTGACAGGAAGGCCAAGGAGAGTACACGCCTGCCGCTGCAACCATTCCGGTGGGAAGGGGTCAGCTTTGGTATAGGGCACGCTGCGTTGGCCCGCGAGTTGAGAAAGGAGGAATGGGAGGCTTGGCATATCAATGAAGGCCATGGGTATTATGCTCGTGGACCTAAGGCCCCCAGACACCTTCGCGGACTGACAAGGATGGATTCCTATGTGTTGACTAGGATTCGCAGTGGTGCTGGCCTGGTTGGACATGATGAGTGTGAAGGGCGTGAAGAGAGGCATCACTGGACTTCTTGCCAACGGTACAGTTGGAAACGGCCGGCGATGGAGGACTTGTTTAAGGACTTGGCGATCGCGGGTTGGAAGGACTGGTGGCTGGAACATGGGTGGCTGGGACTGGGGATCCCCCGTCATATTAAGGAGGTGGACGGGGAGTTGGTGGTCGCAGGAAACCCGTTTGATGGTACACTGACGGTGGAGAGGGACGGGAGGCGAGTGTGCATAGGGACGCCTGATACTTGTTTGCGGTGCGAAAAGAAACATCCTGGGGGGGAGTGCGTGCTTCCGAGTAAGCATCTTCCCACCAAGTGGTTCTTCCTTCCGAACTCGGTCGCTACGCGCTGTCCAAGCTGCGACATGGCAGTTACCTACCAGGGCACCTCCACACGGCCCTCCTTCTCTGCTCACTTCGATAACAACCCAGGCTGCCTCTCGGCAAGCCTCGACCAGTTTTGGCGGCGGCACTGGCGTGACTGGGACGATCTTGCGCTTTCCTTACGGACGGCCGTCGTACTTAAGTGGGCTGGGCTGTTTGGGTTTATCGACCGGGAACGGTGCCCCTTTTGCGACCAGCAGCGGATTGCTGGTGTGGTTAATAGGATGGGGGAGCACTATCGGAAGAAGCGTGGATGTTGGGACAGACTGTATGTTTCCTTTGTTTAGTATGTTGATGAGATTGTGTTGGGGAGGGAGTAATTATGTTGGTATGGTGTTGGTGGATGGGTTGCGGGAAGGGGAAGACGCGTTAATCCGGGGTGTTGCTAGTTGACACGAGCGCCCGTGAGCCCCTTAGGTAGTGATTTTTAGGATTTGTGTTTGGGAGGAGCGGTTGCGGGACGGGATTGCGCCCGTGGTAGTGTATTTTAGTTTGTGATTTTTGGGGCGTGGGGGAGACTGGTCGTATGCCGGAGTCAGCGGTACTAGTATAAATAAATTAGATTGAATGTTCTAAGTAATTTCCTTACTTCTATCTTCGCTCCGCCTCGGTAGCGTTCGTTCGCGCCCACGACAGCTTTCTGATCCTCGGATTCTGGGGGAGATATCTGAGTTCGCTCAGTAGTTCCTGGGGTCTTTGGTGTTGAGGTTGTCGTGTGGTGGAGCGTCGTGGTTACTTGTTTTCGCCTCCTCCTTGTTGTTTGATTCTCACGATGATTTCGCTTCGAGCCTTCTCACCTTTGGCGTCTACGAGCCCTCCTTCGGTAAAAAGACTTCGGCTTCTCTGTCTGCTGATCTACTCGCAGAGTTTCGCGTTCGGAGGATGGGGGATTTGAACATTGCTGTGGGGGGAAACACCCGTGTCGTTCTTTGGGCCAGCTCATGTTTCTTGTTGGGTTTTAACAGAGTCCTTAGTGTTCACGATACAAAACGCCCTTGGGGTAGACTGATGACCTTCCCAAGTATCAACACGTTGTACCGGTCGCATCATTCCTTAAGGGACGGGGGCCTCGCCGGCCCCGCCCTTCGTCTACTATTCTCACGATCGGAATCCTACGATGTCGTTTATCACCGTTCCCTTGTTCTCGGTACAAGTGACATTACGGGGGTTCAGTCAGGTGTCACCTCTTCGCTTCTATGTGGGGATGGCTTTGACCCTGAAATCTTTTGCCCCCTGGTGCGGATGAACTTCTGCCCGGGGTGGTGTGGGGCGATTGGTTGCCGGGCCACTCTTGGTCTAGTGCAGGGGTCGGTGTGGTTACGGATGGTGGTTGGCGGTCATACCCATTGCAAGTGGGGCCTACCTTCCGTTTGTCTCGTTTCCTATCCTGGTACCCGCCCTCTCTGAAGCGTCAGTTTGGGCACCTTTCGTCAGTCTACGGTGTGGCCCTTTGGGGCCCACATTGGGGGGCCTCCGGGTTCCCTGGTTTTCCCTCTCGGCTCGCTTGGATTTTGGTCCGGGCGGACTGGGACTGTTGCCGGCGTCTTTGGATGCTGGCGCGTATGTTGTGGCCCCGGGTTCGTCCTGGTGGCCGCCCTCGGCTACACGGTGCTGGGGGATTGGGGCTCTGTTGCGGTGGCCAAGACCAGTGGCTGCGTGATGGGGTCAGGTATCGGCTGTCCTGTGGCTGTCGGGCGGTTGAGCTACCTGAGGCGCTGGGGGGGCTGGATGGGAACTGCGGTGTCTGGTGTGTGGGGCTTGGGGGGGGCTGACTTGGCGGGGAGAGGCACCTGCGAGCACCGGTCGGGCCTGCGTCAGGTTGGGCGAGGTCTAATTAAGTGTTTCCAGACCGCTTGGGCTGTTAAGGTTAAGCTGCTGAGTGCTGTAAAGCTTCCTAACGGACCAGCTGGCTGACGGCCACCTGTGCTGATAGTGGGTTGCGACCTCTGAGTTGGACTTGTTTGGGTCTTGTGTGCTGGGTTCTGTGGGGCTTGTTTGGTTTCTTTGGTTTGGTTGCGGGAACGGCGGGCGGAGGCATGGCACCACGTGTAGGAGATAGGCCCTACTGACCTTTTCGGTCTGTCATCACCTCTATGTATTTCTTTTGTTTATTGTGTTTGTTCGGGGTTACAGGCAGCGGGTACAGGTCCTCCTCACCATTGCGCTCTTCGGAGGCACTTGGCAAAGTGGGTTCATAGGGTCGACGGCCTGGCATGCGGATGCGAGTTGTGGACATGTTGGTCACAACCTCTCTGCCTTGGTGCCACCTGTTTTGATAGATTGTTGTTGGATTTCTACTGTGGGGGAGGGATTGCGGGACGGTATTCAGACCGGGCGGTGGTGGAATTTTGTTTTTTTACGAGGAACTTGTCTTTGTCGGACACCCTTCCGGCTTTGGGCTTCGGCCTGGGTCCTGCCTGTCGCCGGTTTATCTTGGTATTCGTGGGTTCGCCCCTCGTACTCCTTGTTCAGGAATGATGCGGACTTGCTACAAGGGCTGCGGTTTGTGCCATACCAGAGGTACTTCGGATGCGGGGACGAGGAGGACTTTCCTTACCGTTGATGGCTTTGTATTTAGTGTTCGTGTTGTGGGCCTGGCGCGGGCATGTTTGAGGTATGGGGCTGTAGGTTTGGTTTGTTCGTAGTTAGTGGTAGTTCCGGTTTGCGCTAACCCTGTGCCGGCGGGGACTTGTCGTATGCCGGAGTCGGCGGTACAAGTATAAATAAATTAGATTGAATGTTCTAAGTAATTTCCTTACTTCTATCTTCGCTCCGCCTCGGTAGCGGGCTTCAACCTCACGCAACGCACTTTCGCCTCCTCACGATAACTTCATCGGTTTACATCGTTTACATCTTCGTTTGTCGGGCGGTTGGGTGATAGAATAGTTGTTCTCGCTTGAGAAGGTGTTCCAGAGGGAGATATCCGTGGTTGATCCCGGTAGTCTCTGGACACAGGCTTGAGTGAGGATGGCGACTTCGTCTGCCTCCTCCTCCACGGACTCTGTCCCCAACTCGCGGATGTCGTCCCCCGTTCGGTTCGACTCCAACCCCTCCTCCTCGCTTGAGACGGCTCGCGTCGCCTTATCTCTTGCACCTGCTTCCAAGGCTGTCCGTGGGCTCGTTCCTACAACTACACGGTCGTACGCTGCGCCTGGCGGGGATTATAGTATTCTGTCCTTCGCCCATGAACATGGCTGCCCCAACGCGGTGAACCCGGCGTTGGATGATTTGGTGAGGGGGTCGGTTGCCACAGCCGCCCTTGTCACGATGAAAGAGGTGGAGTCTTTTGTGAAGGGTTGCCTATTTGGGAAGGGTTGTCCAGCCACGTGTGGCTTGGACAACGCCTCTACCACGGGCCTCTTCAATCGGTTCAACTCCGATCACGGTTCGGTGTACACACCATCCGTGCCCACCCCCTCTCCCCCCACCGACTCACAGGTTGTCATCCTGGAGTCATCCCTCCTCCCGCCGGCCAAGCAAGGCTCGACCACTACCATGGTTGAGGCCAGCTCATGGTCCACCTCTCCCTCCGCCCATCGAGCGGCATTCAATAAAATAGTGGCTCGGTAACGCGCTAAGCGAGCCTCCACTGCCTCCACCTCCTCGTTTTTGTCCGGGCTATCTTCTGGCGAAAAAGCCCTCTACACCACTGGGAAGTTCAAGTTGGACGACCCTGCCGATGAGGATTATGCCCTCCCGGCAAAGGGAACGCTACGCCGTGCCCGCTCCTCCTCCCCCCGTAAACGCGCCGCCCCGGCCCCTAGTCCCTTCATTGAGCCCCGGTTCATGAAGGCGATTGACGTTGAAGAGGGTCGGAAGAAACAGATTGTCCCGGATGAGGAGTTTGCCCATCTCCTGGATACCCACCAGAAGCGCCTGGCCCCCCCTGTGCCAGTTCCCTCCACCATTGAGGACTCTCCCCCCTCGTCTCCCCCTTTGCTAATCACCCAGGAGGTGGTACCTTCGGCAGAGGTGATTGCACGGGACACCCCTATGGCCCTGGAGGAAGGACGAAACTCGGAAGCGACCGGTTTGGGCGACAGCATTCACGCCCCCAGTCTTCCGGGTATGCCTGTCCCTGGCTCGTCCCCTCCTGACTACGACTCTTTACCTCCCACGTCACCGGGGGGTATTTTGGAAGGATCGCTGGGCATCCCTCGCAGCACGAGCACTCCCTTGGAGGTGCCGCTGCCGGAAACCCAGCCGGAGGATGCTGACGCTGCCCTGGCTAGGGCGGACCAAATCATGGCTGAGGTGGATGAGATGATGGCGGCCGGTAAGTCCCCCTCCCCCGCTCCCAGATCTGGCAGTATTGTGGGGTCCATGTTGGAAGGCCAAGAGGATATCCGGTCCGGGAACACCCAGCCCCTACTGTCACCTCTTCCCAGCGCGGACGGGTCCGAGGAACCCGACACTGTGGAGGATGTCCGGACTTGGATGAAAGATGAGATCGTAGAGACGGTCCCCATTATGTGGGTGGGACGTCGGTTTCATCGCTTGGAAAATGTGGTCCGGACCCTGACGGAGATAGTTGGCCGGCAGGAGGAGGAGATTGCCACCCTAAAAAGTAGGTTGGCCCCTCGTCGTCGTTCTCCCTCTGTGACTCCTGAGTCCACAGGGACTACCCCTACTCCCCGCTCCTCGTCAGAGGGGTCTACTGAAGTCCCTGTCAAGGGCCAGGGTGCTGCTCCGGTGGCCCCTGCTGCTAAAGCATCCTTTGTGGACATGGTGAGAAAGATGGCTTACGTGCCCAAACCCGCCATCCCACTATAGGCCAAGACAGTTCCGGTTCGGCCCGCTTCGGCGGCCTCCTCCCACAGCACCAGCTGTGGCAGCTCTTCCAGTGACGGAGGGGTGGTCCTGAAGGTGGGAAAAGCTGCGGAGGGGAAGAGGGTAAGCTTTGACGATGAGGAGGAGAAGGAGGAGGGAAAGAAGAGGGAGAGGAAGAGAGGCAGGCGCCTGAGTGGTGCTGCTAGAAGGAGAAGAAAGATGGCGGCTCAGGCCAGCCAGGAGGCATCGGCGACCCCGGCCGAGACTCAGGGGAAGGCTACTGCTGACGGACAGGCTACACCCTCCGCTGCTGCCGCCCCAGTACCCATGGTGCAAACCCTCTCGTCGGGGCCAGGTGCCATCAGGAGGATTTACAACGTGGTGCCTAACTTGATCCCTCGCGACGGCCCTCCCCGCAGCCCCAGTCAGCAGGGGCCACCTCCAAGGCCGGCTCCACCCCATTCCTCGTCTACCCCGGATGCTAGGGGAAGGCACATTACAATGCGGTTTGCCACCCGCAAAGAAGTGGCCCTGCCGGAGGGTGTGACGATGGAGGCCATCCGGAATCGTATCAACGTCACCTTGTCCAACTCGCCGAAAATTAGGGGCACCTGCCCTTACGTTCATGCTGGGCATATCCGAAACGAGATTGGGTGTATCTTCCTCACCCTCGCGGCACACTCGGCCGCTGAACTTGGGGACCGACTCGACAAGGCCCGGCTGGCACTGTTGAAGGAACTATCACTCCCGGAGTTTGTCTTCCAGAAGGACGTGAAGAAGGTCAAGATTATGGTCACGGGCGTCCCCCTTTCAAACACTGGCCGTGGTTCCATCTGGAAGGTTGACGGATGGATTGGGGAACAGGCTTCAGATGGCCTACGCGCTGACCTGGAGCTAGGGAATCCTGGCATCGTCACCGTGTCCCGCCCTGACATCATGGGGTCCATCCACGCCATGAGGCAGGCTAACACCGTGTCTTGCGGTATTCGCTTTGTGGTGGAGGAGAATGAGGCGGCCAAGGCTGCTTTGGAGGCTGGGAGGATCTTCCTTCGGGGGGGTACTCGGAATGTTAGGGTGTTCACTGAGCACCGTACGGCGAAGGTCTGTGGTAAGTGTTTGCAGGTGGGCCACTTTCAGGCCACCTGTGCCCTTCCTTCCCGGTGTCGGTTTTGTTATGGGGAGCACCTGTCCAGAGAGCACATGTGTAAGGCTCTGGGGTGCCCCGGAGGCGTGGTGGAGGCATGCGGGCATACCCGCAGGATGTGTTGGTTGTGCGACAGGACCGATCACTTTGCTGGGTATGAGAAGTGTCCTGCCTTGAGGGCTGACTTTAGGACTCCCGTGTCCTCCCCGCCCGCGACGACGGCGGCCGCTGCCGCAGCCTCATCGCCCGAGGTACCAGTCACGGGGGAAAAAGGACCTGAGAAGAGAAGACGGCCACGACGCCGGAGCAGAGGACGGTCACCAACCCCCAGGGTGGTGGAGGTGAGTAGCGATGAGGAAGAAGAGGTTGTTCAGCGGGAAAAGTCTGCCAAGGCTAGGGGTAAGGAGCCTGAGCGACCCCCCCCTTCCCCCTCCCCCAAGCGCGGTATTTTGAAGAAGAAACCCGTTCCCAAGAAGGGCGATACTATGTGGTTCGCCCGGGACTCTGAGGGTTTTTTAAGTGACTTTGGCCCTTGTGGCCCGAGCGGATCTGTTGAGGCCCCATTTTAATGCGTATCACGGCGATAGCACTGAATGTGGGGAGGAGCGGCAGGAATCGGGCGCTGGCGTTTGATTTGTTTTCTTTTGTTGATTTGTTTTTTGTGTTGGAACCTCCGGTTGACTCGGAGGGACAGCAGGTGCCGGTGGAGGTGGATGGTTGGGATTTGTTTTCCTTTGTTGTTGGATCGGGGGTGGAGGTGTTTGTTCGCTCGCATCTGTGCGGGTTGTTTGATGTTGTTGGGCACGGGGGCGCTAGTGCTCAGGTCGGGTTTCGGGAGAAGGGTGAGAAGAGGGTGCTCGCGGGCGTCTACATCCCACCTACACACACCAAGGCCGAATATCAGTCGGGGCTGAGGGACGTCGGGGAACCGGATATCGCGTTTGGCGATTTCAATGCTAGACATCGTGATTGGAACCCACGGGCCGATATGGCCAGGCAGGAACATTGCGGACGATGGTTGCGGGAATGGATGGCACTGTGGTTGCTGAACATGACTCGGCCTGACCGACCGACGTTCCGCGACATATCGATGATAGACCTCTGCTTGTACCGACGACCGTACCTACAGCACAAGTACCTTGACGTGGTCGGCTGCGAACACGCCGCCCAGACTATCCGACTCTATGTGGACCTGCCTGACAATCTCATGAGAAGGAGGCCTGCTTGGAAGAAAGCGGTGTGGGGAAAGGTTGGGAAAGAGTGTAACGAGACTCCACTGAGTACTATTACAAGTAGCCAAACCTACACCCATACCGGAGTCAAGAGACCACCGCGGTAGGGCTGGCGGTAGACTTAGGTCTACCAGGTGGAGGTACCGGTGGTTAGGTACCTCAGTCGGGCATGCTAGGCCATACCAAAGGTACATAGGTCCTAGTAATGAGTAATGGTTGGGGGTTACCCTACTCTGTAGGGTAACCCAAGTAGTCAATTTGGGAGTTACCCTGAATTACTCGACGGAGAGTCCAGGTAAAGTTACCCTACTCTGTAGGGTAACTCGGGGTACAGTTACCCTACCTTCGGACTAGGGTTACCCTGCCTTGGGCCACGGGTTACCCTGCTATGGGGTCAAGTTACCCTACCTTGAAAGTAACTTGTTACGCAGGACTTCGGGGGAAGTTACTAGATTGTTTGTCACGCGAAACTACATAGGGTGTTCGATTCTCAGGTTGTGCGGATCACTCCCGCACAACCAGTTGAGCTCCGAACAAGCTGTAACTTGGAGGTGTGGTTGCTAACACCCCCCTCCGGCCCCGTTATAAGTCCCTAGCGTCATGGGCTACAGCCTGAAGAGTTGCTGTAAGTCTAGCAAAAGTCTCCCAGTGGAGATGCTTCCATAACACCGTATACGTTCACGCCGTCCGTCCGACCGGAAGCTGTCCGCAGGATATATGAGGGGACAGAGGGGAACCTGGAGAATAGCCTCCAGGTGGTTTCGTGTAAAACGGACCAGAACTGACGGAGTAATACCACTTTGAAGTAAAGAGTAGTATGTGAGGTTACCGGAGGCCAGTAGGCGAGGTAACCGAAGTCCGTTGCCCCGAAAGAGTAATAGTATTGGAGAATCGTTAAGGACTCTAAGACACTAGTCTGGGGCCACGATATGACCTACTTCTAGGAGGGTTGACTGTGGGTAGCGCCTATTGGTAGTCAACCTCCGGAGTGGTCTATCGGGGGAGCTACGTGGCTATCTTCCGGAGTGATATGGAAATGAGTAGAACCGGATAGATGTTCAGGAGCCGCGAATGCTTGCAGAAGACTAAGTGTATATGGGTAGAGAGTTCCATAGTTGGTATAGTATCTGCACGGGCATGACAGCTCGCCACTGGCATGACCACGATATGAAGAGTTTTTACTCCTGCGGTTGCATTGGAGATGCAGCGGCTAAAACACTTCTATCGGGCAGATGTTAGAACACCACCGAGTGGTCTAGTTCGCTACGGAGGATCGTTGGTCCGACCCGTAGAGGTTGGCTAGACAGCCCACGGGAGTTGGGTGCTCGCGAACGCAGAGTAGTGATGGGGAGTAACTGGCAACATACCAAACCTACTTAAGTATATGCGAGTTCTCCTCTACTCTGGCAATCAACTACCTCTCGAGATCAGGGACTTAATTGAGTAAAGCTGTGGCTTAACGATATTAAGTTTTACCGTTTATTTTTTCAACTCTACTGTTGATTATCTTTATCTTACTTCTGAAAGAATACTTCGGTGCGGTCGCAACCTCGGGATCCATCTTCCCAGAGGGAGCCCCCGTTACAAAGAGCTGGACACCCTGAAAGAGGTGGTTAGCGAGCAGTTGTGGAGTGGAGTGAGAAGTGTGGTGGACGCACTCCCACGGGCTTCCGTTGGCAGAAGTCGGTGCGAGTGGTGGACACCTGAGTTGGAGAGGATGAAGTTGGATGTGGCCCGGCTGAAGAGATACTCCAAGCGCACGGCGGAGCGGACGGAGGACTTTAGGCTGGCAAGGTGTGTCTACCGGGCTTGCCTGTTGAGGGCTCGGTTCGACTATGTTAGGGCCAAGCTGGCGGAAAGCAAGGACCCCGACATTTTCCGGCTGGTTAGAAAGTTGGAGGCCAAGCGCACGTTACCTTCGATGGTGCGGTCCGACGGCACCTTGGCAAACACGCACGCCGAAATCAGTGACCTGATTGCACAACAGCTTGATCCTGGTGGTCCCGCCCGATGGACTGAAAGTGTGATTGAGATGGACAGTGCCCAAGAAATGGAAACGGCGCTGGCAAGATCTCCCACAAACACGGGCCCCGGCGAAGATGATATCGGCTATCCCTTCCTAAGGTTTTGGAAGAGGAGGGATGCGACGACATTGCGACGCCTCGTTGACTATGGGCTGCGACATGACATTCCGGACTGGCATAGGGCTGAGGTAGTGCTCATACCCAAGCTCGACAAGCCGCGGTATGATGTTGTCAAATCCTGGCGCATGATACACCTACTCCCGACCACGGCTAAGGTGGCAGAGAGGGTGGTGTTACTCCGACTGGCCGCTTGTCTGGACCTCGGTGAGACACAGTTTGGCTCCCGCAGGAGGCGGGGTGTCCACGATGCCATGGCGGTTATTCAGGAATTCCTCCACCATAATGAGGGATACAAGCGTCTGATCTTGTCAATGGACGTGGAGGGAGGATTCGACAACATCGACATCAACCTCCTGTCAGATTTCCTGGTGGCCCGGGGATGCCCTCCCAACCTGTGTCAATGGGTTCGGAGATGGACAGGTTGTCGGTCTGTTCGCTTCCGGTTCAATGGGTGTGTTTCCCGGGTTTACCATGTCAGCAAGGGGGTCCCCCAGGGGTCACCACTCTCCCCCTTTCTGTTCGGCGCCTATGTGGCTGACATTTTCACACCGCGGATGCGCTACTCCCCTGGTGTCCGACATTGGGTAGCCTCATACGTTGATGACGGGGTTATCATGGTTGCAGCTGACTCCTTTGATGCGGCCCGCTACCATGCTGGGGAATTGTTACGCGACTGCGACCGTATTGCGCGAGATAGGGGAAAGGGGTTTAGTGCGTTGAAGACGCAGTGGATTGGGTTTGGTGATAGGGCGTGGGAAGGAATGGAATTGTTGGGAGAAATGGTGTTGCCATCTGGGGACCTGCTGGTTCTTGGGTATAGGTTTAATGTATTTCTTAACTTTTCTTCTCATGTACGTTATTGGTTGGATAGGGGGTTGGGTGTGAGGAGGAGGATTGTGGCGCTGGGAAGGAGGTTTGGGAGTGTTGGGGGGTTGGGAGCATGGGAGACTTACCGTTTGGTGCAGGCAGCCTACCTTCCGACCGTCTACTACGGACTTGAGTTTGTAACCGACTACCCGTCGTATGTGAAGCAGATTCAGGTCCACGTTAACGATTGCCTCCGCTCGGTGTTCCGGACTCCCATGAAGTTGGCCAACAACGTTTTGTTGGCTGAGTATGGGGTGACACCTGTCGCTATTCAGGGCAGGTACCTACAACGGAGGTGTTACAGCCGGTTCATCAATTACCGGTACTGCGAGAGTCATCCCTGGTTCGGGCAGATCAGGCTGGACTGGAAGGAGGAAGGCATGGTGGCCCACCGACAGTATTCGGACAAGGTGCTTTCATACCATCCCACGGTTACGATTGGGAAGGGGAAGGAAGCTACGGCCCTCAGACACACCGGAGAAGTCAAGGAGCTCAGTGGCGGCTCGGATCTGGTGGTGTACACTGACGGGTCCAAGATGGCCGAGGGTGCTGGTGTTGCTTGGGCTGTGTTCGAACGGGGAGCCTCGCTTAGGGTAGGGGGGTGTTCGGTGCCGCCGGCCTGGAGCATCGTCGAATGTGAGCTGTTCGCCGTGGTTTGTGCCCTGCGAGAAGTCAGTGGATTGTGTGTGGGGCGGGGGGTACATGTGTTTTTGGATTGCGTCCCCGCCCTGCTTCTAGTTGAGAATATGTTGCCCGAGGGGGACTCGGCTGAGATGTGGGAAGTCATGGCACCTTTGATGGAAGTTGTGCGTCCACGCCTTGGTTGGGTTCCGGGGCATATGGGCATCCAGGGCAACGAGCTGGTCGACAGGAAGGCCAAGGAGAGTACACGCCTACCACTGCAGCCATTTCGGTGGGAAGGGGTCAGCTTTGGTATAGGGCACGCTGCGTTGGCCCGTGAGTTGAGGAAAGAAGAGTGGGAGGCCTGGCATGCAAGTGAAGGCCACGGGTATTATGCTCGTGGGCCTAAGGCCCCCAAACACCTCCGCGGACTGACAAGGATGGATTCCTATGTGTTGACTAGGATTCGCAGCGGTACCGGCCTGGTTGGACACGACGAGTATGAAGGGCGCGAGGAGAGACATCACTGGACTTCTTGCACGCGGTACAGTTGGAAGCGGCCGGCTATGGAGGACTTGTTCAAGGACTCAGCGATCGCGGGATGGAAAGACTGGTGGTTGGAACACGGGTGGCTAGGGCTGGGGATCCCCCGTCATATTAAGGAGGTGGATGGGGAGTTGGTGGTCGCAGGTAATCCGTTTGATGGTACACTGACGGTGGAGAGGGATGGGAGGCGAGTGTGTGTAGGGACGCCTGATACTTGTTTGCGGTGCGAAAAGAAACACCCTGGGGGGGAGTGCGTGCTTCCGAGTAAGCATCTTCCCACCAAGTGGTTCTTCCTTCCGAACTCGGTCGCTACACGATGTCCGAGCTGCAACATGGCGATTACCTACCAAGGCACCTCTACGTGGCCCTCCTTCTCTACTCACTTCGATAACAACCCGGGTTGCCTCTCGGAAAGACTCGACCGATTTTGGCAGCGGCATTGGCATGACTGGGACGGTCTTGCGCTTTCCTTACGAACGGCCATTGTACTCAAGTGGGCTGGGCTGTGTGGGTTTATCGAGCGGGAACGGTGCCCCTTTTGCGACCAGCGTCTGATCGTTGGGATGGTTAATAGGATGGGGGAGCACTATCGGAAGAAGCGTGGATGTTGGGACAGATTGTATGTTTCCTTTGTTGAGTATGTTGATGAGATTGTGTTAGAGGCGGGGTAGTTGTGTGGGTATGATGTTGGTGGGTGGGTTGCGGGAGGGGGAAGACGCGTTAATCCGGGATGTCGCTAGCCGACGTGAGCGCCCGTGAGCCCCCTGGGTAGTGATTTTTGGATTTGTGTTTGGGAGGAGCGGTTGCGGGGCGGGATTGCGCCCGTGGTAGTGTATTTTAGTTTGTGATTTAGAGGAGTGGGGGAGACTGGTCGTATGCCGGAGTCGGCGGTACTAGTATAAATAAATTAGATTGAATGTTCTAAGTAATTTCCTTACTTCTATCTTCGCTCCGCCTCGGTAGTGAGCTTCAACCTCACGCAACGCACTTTCGCCTACTCACGATAACTTCATCGATACGATCCATCGTTTCCATCATCGTTTGTCGGGCGGCTGGGTGATAGAATAGTTGTTCTCGCTTAAGAAGGTGTTCCAGAGGGAGTTATCCGTGGTTGATCCGGGTAGTCTCTGGACACAGGCTTGAGTGAGGATGGCGACTTCCTCTGCCTCCTCCTCCTCGGACTCTGTCCCCAACTCGCGGATGTCGTCCCCTGTTCGGTTCGACTCCAACCCTTCCTCCTCACTTGAGACGGCTCGCGTCGCCTTGTCTCTCACACCCATTTCTGAGGCTGTCCGTGGCCTTATTCCCACAACTACACGGTCATACGCTGCGCCTGGCGGGGACTACAGTTTTCTGTCCTTCGCCCATGAACATGGCTGCCCCAACGCAGTGAACCCAACGTTGGATGATTTAGTGAGGGGGTCGGTTGCCACAACCGCCCTTGTCACGATGAAAGAGGTGGAGTCTTTTATGAAGGGTTACCTGTTTGGGAAGGGCTGTCAAGCCACATGTGGCCTGGACAATGCCTCTACCACGGGCCTCTTCAATCGGTTCAACTCCGATCACGGTTCGGTGTACACACCGACCGTGCCCACCCCCTCTCCCCCCACCGACTCGCAAGTTATCATCCCGGAGTCATCCCTCCACCCGCCGGCCAAGCAAGGCTCGACCACCACCACGGTTGAGGCCAGCTCATGGTCCACCTCTCCCTCAGCCCATCGAGCGGTATTCGATAAGTTAGTGGCTCGGGATCGTGCTAAGCGAGCCTCCACTGCCTCCACCCCCTCCTTCCTGTCCGGCCTGTCTTCTGGAGAAAAAGCCCTTTACACCACTGGGAAGTTCAAGTTGGACGACCCGGCCGATGAGAACTATGCCCCCCCGGCAAAGGGAACGCTCCGTCGTGCCCGCTCCTCCTCTCTCTGTAAGCGTACCGCCCCGGGCCCCAGCCCCTTCGTTGAGCCCCGGTTCATGAAGGCGATTGATGTCGACGAGGGTCGGAAAAAACAGATTGTCCCGGATGAGGAGTTTTCCCACCTCCTGGACACCCACCGGAAGCGCCTGGCCCCCCCTGTGCTAGTTCCTTCCACTATTGAGGATTCCCCCCCCTCGTCCCCCCCTTTGCTGATCACCCAGGAAGTGGTGCCCTCGGCGGAGGTAATTGTTCGGGACACCCCCATGACTCTGGAGGAAGGAAAGAACTCGGAAGCGACCGGCTTGGGCGACAGCTTTCACGCCCCCAAGCTTCCGGGTACGCCTCTCCCTGGCTCGTCCTCTCCTGACTACGATTCTCTGCCTCCCACGTCACCTGGGGGTATTTTGGAAGGGTCACTGGGTATCCCTCGCAGCACGAGCACTTCCCTGGAAGTGCCGCTGCCGGAAACCCAGCCAGAGGATACTGACGCGGCCATGACTAGGGCCGACCAGATTATGGCTGAGGTAGATGAGATGATGGCGGCTGGTAAGTCCCCCTCCCCCGCTCCCAGGTCTGGCAGTATTGTGGGGTCCGTGTTAGAAGGCCTTGAGGATATCTGGTCCGGGAATACCCAGCCCCTCCTGTCACCTCTTCCCAGCGCGGACGGATCCGAGGAACCTGACACTGTGGAGGATGTCCGAACGTGGATGAAGGATGAGATCGTGGAAACAGTTCCCATTATGTGGGTAGGCCGTCGGTTTCATCGCTTGGAAAATGTGGTCCGGACCTTGACGGATATAGTCGGTCGGCAGGAGGAGGAGATTGCCACCCTGAAAGGTAGGTTGGCCCCCCGCCGCCGCTCTCCCTCGGTGACTCCTGAGTCCTCAGGGGCTACCCCTGTTCCCCGCTCCTCGTCAGAGGGGTCCACTGAAGTCCCTGCCAAGGGCCAGGATGCTGCTCCGGCAGCCCCTGCTGCAAAAACATCCTTTGTGGATATGGTGAAAAAGATGGCATACGTGCCCAAACCCGCCATCCCACTGAAGGCCAAAATGACCCCGGTTCGGCCGGCTTCGGCGGCCTCCTCCCACAGCACCAGCAGTGGCAGCTCTTCCAGTGATGGGGGGGTAGTCCTGAAGGTGGCAAAAGCCATGGGAGAAAAGAGGGTTAACTGGGAGGATGACAAAGGGAAGGGGGAGGGAGAGAAGGAGGAGGGAAAAAAGAGGGAGAGGAAGAGAGGTAGGCGCCTTAGTGGTGCCGCCAGAAGCAGAAGGAAGATGGCAGCTCAGGCCAGCCAGGAAGCATCGGCGACCCCGGCCAAGACTCAGGGGAAGACTACTGCTGACGGACAGGCGACGCCCTCCGCTGCTACCGCCCCAGCGCCCGTGGTGCAAGCCCTTTCATCGGGGCCCGGCGCCATCAGGAGGATCTACAACGTGGTGCCAAACCTGATCCCTCGTGACGGCCCTCCTCGCAGCGCCAGTCAACAGGGGCCACCACCAAAACCGGCTCCACCCCAGTCCTCGCCTACCCCGGATGCCAGGGGAAGGCACATTACGATGCGGTTCGCCACCCGCAAGGAAGTGGCCCTACCGGAGGGAGTGACGATCGAGGCTATCCGGAATCGTATCAACATCGTCTTGTCCAACTCACCAAAGATTAGGGGTGTTAGCCCTTACGTTCGGGCTGGGCATATCCGGAACGAGATTGGATGTATCTTTCTCACCCTGGCGGCCCACTCTGCTGCTGAACTTGGAAACCGTCTTGACAAGGCCCGGCTGGCACTGTTGAAGGAACTTTCACTCCCGGAGTTTGTCTTCCAGAAGGATGTGAAGAAGGTCAAGATCATGGTGACGGGTGTCCCCTTTTCAGACACCGGCCGTGGTTCCGTCTGGAAGGTTGACGGGTGGATTGGGGAACAGGCCTTAGATGGCCTACGCACTGACTTGGAGCTAGGAAATCCTGGCATCGTCACCGTGTCCTGCCCTGACATTATGGGGTCCATCCACGACATGAGGCAGGCCGACGCCGTGTCCTGCGGTATTCGCTTTGTGGTGGAGGAGAATGAGGCGGCTAAGGCTGCTTTGGAGGCTGGGAGGATCTTCCTTCGGGGAGGTACCCGGAATGTTAGGGTGTTCACTGAGCACCGTACGGCGAAGGTTTGTGGTAAATGTTTGCAGGTGGGCCACTTTCAGTCCACCTGTGCTCTCCCTTCCCGGTGTCGTTTTTGCTACGGGGAACATTTGTCCCGAGAACACATGTGTAAGGCGTTGGGATGCCCAGGAGGCGTGGGGGAGGCATGTGTGCACACCCGCAGGTTGTGTTGGTTGTGCGATAGGACCGACCACTTTGCGGGCTATGAGAAGTGTCCTGCTTTGAGAGTTGACTCTAGGACCCGCGTATCCTCCCCACCCGCGATGACAACGGCCACTGCCGCAGCATCGTCATCCGAAGGGCCGGTCGCTGGGGAAAAGGGACCTGAGAAGAGAAGACGGCCCCCACGCCGGAGCAGAGGACGGTCACCAACTCCCAGGGTGGTGGAGGTGAGTAGCGATGAGGAAGAGGAGGATGTTCCGCGGGAAAAGTCTGCCAAGGCTAAGGGTAAGGAGCCTGAACGACCCCCCCCTTCCCTCTCACCCAAGCGTGGTATTTTGAAGAAGAAATTCGTTCCCAAGAAGGGCGACACCATGTGGTTCGCCCAGGATTCTGAGGGTTTTTTAAGTGACTTTGGCCCCTGTGGCTCGAGCGGATCTGCTGAGGCCCGCTTTTAATGCGCATCACGGCGATAGCATTAAACGTGGGGAGGAGTGGCAGGAATCGGGCGCTGGTGTTTGATTTGTTTTCCTTTGTTGATTTATTTTTTGTTTTGGAACCTCCGGTGGATTCGGAGGGACAACATGTACCGGTGGAGGTTGATGGTTGGGATTTGTTTTCCTTTGTTGTTGGATCAGGAGTGGAGGTGCTCGTGCGTTCGCACTTGTGTGGGTTGTTTGATGTTGTTGGGCATGGGGGCGCTTGTGCCCAGGTTGGGCTTCGGGAGAAGGGTGAGAGGAGGGTGCTTGCGGGCGTCTACATCCCACCTACACATACCAAGGCCGATTACCTATCAGGGCTAAGGGACGTCGGGGAACCGGATATCGCGTTTGGTGATTTCAATGCCAGACATCGTGATTGGGACCCACGGGCGGAGATGGCCAGGCAGGAACATTGTGGACGATGGTTACGGGAATGGATGGCACCTCGGTTGCGGAACATGACTCAGCCTGACCGGCCGACATTCCGCGACATATCAATGATAGACCTCTGCTTGTACCGACGGCCGTACCTACAGCACAAGTACCTTGATGTGGTTGGCTGCGAACACGCCGCCCAGACTATTCGACTCCATGTGGACCTACCTGATAATCTCATGAGAAGGAGGCCTGCTTGGAAGAAGGCGGTGTGGGGAAAGGTTGGGAAAGAGCTGGACGCCCTGAAAAAGGTGGATGATGAGCAGTTGTGGAGCGGTGTGAGAAGTGTGGTGGACGCACTCCCACGGGCTTCCATTGGCAGAAGCCGGTGCGAGTGGTGGATGCCCGAGTTGGAAAGGATGAGGTTGGATGTGGCTCAGCTAAAAAGATACTCCAAGCGCACGGCGGAGCGGACGGAGGACTTCAAGCTGGCGAGGTGTGTCTACTGGGCTTGCCTATTGAGGGCTCGTTTCGACCACATTAGGACCAAGCTGGCGGAAAGCAAGGACCCCGACATCTTCAGGCTGGCAAGAAAGTTGGAGGCTAAGCGCACGTTATCCTCGATGGTGCGGTCAGACGGCTCCTTGGCTACCACGCACGCCGAGATAAGCGACCTGATTGCACAACAGCTTGATCCTGGTGATCCCACCCAGTGGACTGAAAGTGTGATTGAGATGGACAGTGCCCAAGAAATGGAGACGGCGCTGGCGAGATCTCCCACAAACACGGGCCCCGGCGAAGACGATATTGGCTATCCCTTCCTAAGGTTTTGGAAAAGGAGGGATGCCACGACACTGCGACGCCTCGTTGACTATGGGCTGCGACATGACATCCCGGACTGGCATAGGGCTGAGGTAGTACTCATACCCAAGCTCGACAAGCCGCGGTATGATGTTGTCAAATCCTGGCGCATGATACACCTACTCCCGACCACGGCTAAGGTGGCAGAGAGGGGGGTGTTGCTCCGGCTGGCCGCCTGTCTGGACCTCGGCGTGACACAGTTCGGCTCCCGCAGGAGACGGGGTGTCCATGATGCCATGGCAGTTGTTCAGGAATTCCTACGCCATAATGAGGGGTACAAGCGTCTGATCTTGTCGATGGACATGGAGCGAGGGTTCGACAACATCGACATCAACCTCCTGTCAGATTTCCTGGTGGCCCGGGGGTGCCCTCCTAACCTGTGTCAATGGGTTCGGAGATGGACAGGTTGTCGGTCTGTTCGCTTCCGGTTCAATGGGTGTGTTTCCCGGGTGTACCATGTTAGCAAGGGGGTTCCCCAGGGGTCACCCCTCTCCCCCTTTCTGTTCGGTGCTTACGTGGCCGACATTTTCACACCACGGATGCGCTACTCCCCTGGTGTCCGACATTTGGTGACCTCGTACGTGGATGACGGGGTTATCATGGTTGCGGCTGACTCTTTTGATGCTGCCCGGTACCATGCTGGGGAATTGTTGCGCGACTGTGACCGTGTTGCGCGAGACAGGGGAATGGGGTTTAGTGCGTTGAAGACGCAGTGGATTGGGTTTGGTGATAAGGCATGGGAAGGAATGGAATTGTTGGGAGAAATAGTGCTGCCATCTGAGGACCTGCGGGTTCTTGGGTATAGGTTCAATGTATTTCTTAACTTTTCTTCTCATGTACGTTATTGGTTGGATAGGGGGTTGGGTGTGCGGAGGAGGATTGCGGCGCTGGGAAGGAGGTTTGGGAGTGTTGGGAGTTTGGGAGCGTGGGAAACTTACCGTTTAGTGCAAGCAGCCTACCTTCCGACTGTCTATTACGGACTTGAGTTTGTAACCGACTATCCGTCGTATGTGAAGCAGATTCAAGTCCACGTCAAAGACTGCCTCCGCTCAGTATTCCGAACTCCTATGACGTTGGCCAACAACATTTTGCTGGCTCAGTATGGGGTGACACCTGTCGCTATTCAGGGCAGGTACCTACAACGGAGGTGCTACAGCCGGTTCATCAATTACCGGTATTGCGAGGATCATCCTTGGTTCGGGCAAATCAGGCTGGACTGGAAGGAGGAGGGCATGGTGGCCCACCGGCAACATTCGGAGAAGATGCTGTCCTACCGTCCCACAGTCACGATCGGGAAGGGGAAGGAAGCCATGGCCCTCAGACACGCCGTGGAAGTCAAGGAACTCGGTAGCGGCTCGGATCTGGTGGTGTACACTGACGGATCCAAGATGGCCGAGGGTGCTGGTGTCGCTTGGGCTGTGTTCGAACGAGGGGCCTCGCTTAGGATAGGGGGATGTTCGGTGCCACCTTCCTGGAGCATCGTCGAATGCGAGCTGTTTGCCGTGGTATGTGCCCTGCGGGAGGTCAGTGGTATGTGTGAGGGACGAGGGGTACATGTGTTTTTGGACTGCGTCCCCGCCCTGCTTCTGATTGAGAATATGTTGCCCGAGGGGGATTCGGCTGAGATGTGGGAAGTCATGGCGCCTTTGATGGAGGATGTACGTCCACGCCTTGGTTGGGTTCCGGGACACATGGGCATCCAGGGCAATGAGCTGGTCGACAGGAGGGCCAAGGAGAGTACGCGCCTACCGCTGCAGCCATTCCGGTGGGAAGGGGTCAGCTTTGGTATAGGGCACGCTGCGTTGGCCCGTGAGTTGAGGAAGGAGGAATGGGAGGCTTGGCATGTCAATGAAGGCCATGGGTATTATGCTCGTGGGCCTAAGGCCCCCAGACACCTTCGCGGACTGACGAGGATGGATTCCTATGTGTTGACTAGGATTCGCAGTGGTACTGGCCTGGTTGGACACGACGAATGTGAGGGACGCGAGGAGAGACATCATTGGACTTCTTGCCAACGGTACAGTTGGAAGCGGCCGGCTATGGGGGACTTGTTCAAGGACTCGGCGATCGCGGGATGGAAGGACTGGTGGTTGGAACACGGGTGGCTGGGACTGGGGATCCCCCGTCATATTAAGGAGGTGGACGGGGAGTTAGTGGTCGCAGGTAACCCGTTTGATGGTACGCTTACGGTGGAGAGGGACGGGAGGCGAGTGTGCATAGGGACGCCCGATACGTGTCTGCGGTGTGAAAAGAAACATCCTGGGGGGGAGTGCGTGCTTCCGAGTAAGCATCTTCCCACCAAGTGGTTCTTCCTTCCGAACTCGGTCGCTACACGGTGTCCGAGCTGCAACATGGCGATTACCTACCAAGGCACCTCCACACGGCCCTCCTTCTCTACTCACTTCGATAACAACCCGGGTTGCCTCTCGGCGAGCCTCGACCAATTTTGGCAGCGGCATTGGCTTGACTGCGACAATATTGCGCTTTCCTTACGGACGGCCGTCGTACTCAGGTGGGCCGGGCTGTTCGGGTTTATCGAGCGGGAACGGTGCCCCTTTTGCGACCAACGGCGGATTGCTGGTGTGGTTAAAAGGATGGCGGAGCACTATCGGAAGAAGCGTGGATGTTGGGACAGATTGTATGTTTCGTTTGTTGAGTATGTTGACGAGATTGTGTTGGAGGCGGAATAGTTGTGTTGGTATGTTGTTGGTGGTCGGGTTGCGGGAAGGGGAAGACGCGTTAATCCGGGATGTCGCTGGTCGACATGAGCGCCCGTGAGCCCCTTAGGTAGTGTTTTTTGGATTTTTGTTTGGGAGGAGCGGTTGCGGGACGGGGTTGCGCCCGCGGTAGTGTATTTTAGTTTGTGAATTTTGGGGCGCGGGGGAGACTGGTCGTATGCCGGAGTCGGCGGTACTAGTATAAATAAATTAGATTGAATGTTCTAAGTAATTTCCTTACCTATTACTTTACGAATAAAACATCTTTACGCTCTTTATCACGATTGCACATCGGACACATTTCTCACGAGCCTATATAAGGCGAAGCCATCTCAGTTAGGATTTAACAGGCGTTATCCGACGAACGGTGATAACGTAGATCAACGGATCCAAGAACTGTTATATCAAACGAGATAGGAATTAAGAAGAGAATTATCGTTGCCCGTCGCTATTAGTTAACCACAAGCAAGGAACGTTACATTACAAAGCGTCACCAAAGCGACGCCCAACGATTCCAACACGGTGTATATAAACCCTCAACCTGAGGGACAAGACCACGAAGGAGATATCGATCTCACAGAAAACGAAGGAGGACTAGGAAACTTTGAAGAATTCAACGACGCACTTGAGAACGCCTCCCAAGCACCATCAAGAGCAACAAGTCCTATTACGCCTGAAAGAAGATCGTCACCCGACGATTCACCAACAGGAACACCCAGGCCACGAAGGATGTCAGGAGCACCACCAGCGGTGCCGCCGGCACAAGGGGATATCGGAATATCCCCAGCCCACATGCAAGCCATCGTAGCTGCGGTAACAGCAGCCATGCTACCAGCAGCTCCGGCAGCACAGGTGGCTCCGGCCCGAACGATGCAACAACCAAAGGTTAAGGCACCACCTCGATATGGGGGGGAACGAATCAAACTACGCAACTTTTTAGTCCAACTCGACAATTATTTCGAAGCGGTGGGATGGACTATTGGATATGACCAAGAGAAAATCCTCTACACCTGCACGTTATTGGAAGGAACAGCACGGGCTTGGATACGACCTTATACGGAAGGAACTATCGAAAAACCTTGGAGAAATTGGGATGAATTGCGTACCGAATTCACCCTACAGTTTGACGATCTCGACAGAGAACAAGAAGCGAGAAACAAGCTCGAAGTGGCTGAACAAGGAAACCGAGGTGTAACCGAATACTGGTTTGAGTTTAGACTACTCATGCAAGACGCCAACGTCGACGACACGACAGCAGGAAGATGGTTCACTCGAGGATTGAAGAAGATCTATCGCGACGCTATGATCCACATGCCGAAAAAATTGACTTCGGCAACGGAATTAGCAGTCTGGGCGATAGACAAAGAAAACTGGATAAACCAGTGCAAAGCAGCAGAACGAAATTATCACCCACCAATCACGAACAACAAGACATACACATCACCCAGGAACCAGGACGGAACCTGGAAGAAACAAGAACAAGACGACAGAGGAGAACCCATGGAGCTAGACGGCACAAGGAGGAAAGGATGGCTCGACATCGCTCAAGGCGTGTACGACCAAAGAAAAAGGGACAACCTTTGTTTCAATTGCGGGATCAAAGGCCACGGAATGAAGGATTGCAAAAGGCCAAGATCGAGTGGAAATGGAACACAGACGAAGAAACCTTTCACCACGTAAAGGTTCCAACAATTTCCAAAAAGAACGAACCTGAGGGAGATATCCATGGACGATGGAGATGACCAACCAGAAAAAGACGACGGTCCCCAGCAATAGATGGTCTGAGGGACAAGGAACGAACGAAACCCATCAAGTTATCGAATACATACGCGGCACTACAAACGGAATCAATGGAAACACACGGAGACCAATTAATGGTCAAAACGACGCTACATGTCAACAAACACGAAACGATCGAGATATATGCGATGATAGACTCAGGCGCAACGGAGGACTTCATCGACAAAGGAATCTGTGACAAACACAGAATCAAAACAATGGACACAAAAAAGAAACGGACGATTTACCTGGCGGATGGGAATCCGAGTGCTATGGGAGCTATCACCCATATAGCACAAGTACCTATGGAAATTGGAAACCATAGGGAAATGGCAACCTTCCAAGTAGCAAATCTCAAAAACCACGAGATCGTGCTAGGGATGCCCTGGCTCAAGAAGCACAACCCGGACATGGATTGGACGAAGAATAAGGTTACCTTCACAAGCGGATTATGTGAGAAGGAATGCCTACAAGACCTGCCAGTCCTGTACGGAACCCCAGAAGTCGAAGTCGAATACGAAATCCTCAAGGCAAGATACGAAGAGGTCAAAATGTCTGTCAACGGACAGAAAAAGAAGAAGAAGAACAAGAATCAAGGAATTCTTGTCAAGAAGATGGACCCGGAGGCTCGGATACCTCTTAGAGGGTCAACAAAGGCTGCAGGACACGACCTGTATGCACACGAAAATACCACAATAGCAGCAAAAGAACAAGCCTCGACAAGAACAGGAATAGCCATTGGACTACCGGACGGCACCTATGGACGGATCGCACCAAGGAGTGGACTATCAGTGAAGCACAAACTAATAGTCAACGCAGGGGTGATCGATGCCGACTATACTGGTGAGATAAAGGTGGTCTTGGCCAACCTGAATGACAAGGAGTATAAAATCTCTAAAGGAGATCAAATTGCTCAATTGATCATCGAAAAGATCAACGACGAAGAACTTCAAGAAGTTAACGACCTCAATAACACGACAAGGGGAAACCAAGGTTTAGGTCAACGGACCAATACGAGGCTACCGAGAGCCCACACGACAAGGCGCAGATATGCGAAATAACGGCGGAAGAATTCCGCAACGAATATAAGCAAGGAGCATACACAGGCATGCTCAGATGGAACTTCACCACAAAAGACCTAGAATGGGCCAAGATCAACATCAGCACGGAACTGGCCATACGAGACAAACAACAACGAAAGCAACAAGACTGGAGGGATACTATACCCAAACAGTATCAGAAGTTCCACGACCTCTTCAAAGAAGACAACGCAACGGAACTACCCCCGCATCGACACGGGGTAGATCTGGCGATCGACCTCGAATTGGACAAAGACGGAAAAAGAACACAACATATACCATGGAAAAAGGTATATGCACTCAGTGAACACGAGTTAGAAGAATTAAGACAATACATCGAAACCAATTTGGACCGAGGATGGATACGAGAAACGAAGGGAGCATGGGGATCACCCATCATGTTCATCAAAAAGAAGGACGGAAAACTAAGACTGTATGTGGACTACCGAGCCCTCAATTCGCTCACGAAAAAGAACCGATACCCGCTACCCCTGATAGGAGAAGCCCTGGATCGGTTAAGAACAGCACAATACTTCACCAAACTCGACATCAAGGACGCGTACCACAACGTCCGAATCAAAAAGGGAGATGAATGGAAAACCACTTTCGCATCCAAATACGGAATGTACGAATACCTGGTTATGCCTTTCGGGCTAACCAATGCACCGGCGGCTTTTCAACGATGGATTAACCAAATATTGAGTCGGTTCCTCGACAGATGCTGCATCGTCTATCTAGACGATGTACTCATCTATTCCGATAACCTGGAGCAACACATCAGAGATGTTAGAGAAGTGATGGAATGTATCCAGAAATCCGGAATGAAGATCAAGCCGACAAAATGCGAATTCCATAAGGAGGAAACAGAATACTTGGGATTCATCATCAACAGACAAGGAGTCAAAGTGGACCCAGTCAAAACAAACGCCATATGGAAATGGAAACCGCCAGGAACGAGAAAGGATGTTCAATGCTTCATTGGATTCTGCAACTTCTATCGGAGGTTCATAGAAGGGTTCAGCAGGATTGCTAAACCTCTCTATAACCTAACAAAGAAAGAAGCCAAATGGAGATGGAACGAACATGAACAAAAGGCAATCGACGGCATCAGGAAACGACTCACGAGTGCCCCATTACTAGTTCATTACGACCCCGATAAAGAACTAGTAATCGAAACCGATGCCTCGAAATACGTCTGTTCCGGGATACTCTCACAGAAATGCGAAGACGGAAGGTGGAGACCGGTGGCCTACTGGTCAAAGAAAATGACACCCGCCGAATGCAACTACGACGTTCACGACAAAGAACTATTAGCGATAGTTCAAGCAATGAAAGAATGGAGACGATACATTTGCGACACGAAAGGAATCGTGAAAGTACTATCGGACCACAACAACCTAGTACCGTTCATGAAGGACAAGGTACTAAACGATCGGCAACTACGATGGATGGAACAACTAAGTCAGTTCAAGTTCCAAATCGAATATCGCCCTGCCAAGGAAGGGGGCAAACCGGATGCTCTCACAAGGATATCGAGCGACAGACCACAAGACGATATTGACGAAAGGATTACCAGAAAAATCCAAACACTACTACCAGTCGACCGATATTTCAGAAAAGACAGAATCGAAGCGATGGAGGTGGTTGAAATTACGACGGAAAACGAAGAAAGAATAAGAGAAACAAGCAAAAAAGATGGGACTATCAAGGCAATAAAGGAAGCGTTGGAAGAAGGAAAGAAGGAGATGAAGGAGATAGCACTGGGTTTATGCCAGTGGAAGGAAAATCAGTTATGGTACGACGGAAAGCAATGGATCCCGGAAGAAGAAGAGATATGGACGGAAATCATACGACAACATCATGATTCACGAATATCGGGACACGGAGGAACGGCTAAAACAACTGAACTCATCACGAGGTCATTCTATTGGCCGGGACTGCGCGAGGACGTCAAGAGATACGTCAAGAATTGCGATATATGCCAAAGGACGAAAACAGCCAAGCATGCGCCATACGGATTACTCAAATCAAACGAAATTCCGGAGAAACCATGGGAAACGATAACCATGGACTTTATTACCGACCTTCCGAATTCGGAAGGATGGAACGCCATTTTGGTGGTGGTGGATCGCCTGACCAAAATGAGTCATTTTGTTCCGGTAAAAAAGGATATGACAACGGCAACCTTCATACGAACAATCTTCCATGAAATCTTTAGATTACATGGACTACCAAGAAATATCATCACGGATCGAGGATCACTATTCACATCCGGAGCATGGAAGAAAGCGACAGGAGAAATGGGGATCTGGAACAGGCTCAGCACTGCCTTTCACCCACAGACGGACAGACAGACCGAACGGGTAAACGGAATATTGGAACAATATCTACGAGCATACATCAATTATCAACAAGATAATTGGAGGGAACTACTTCCAATGGCGGAGTTTGCATACAACAACAGCAAACAAGAAACAATTGGCACGACACCATTCTTTGCCAACTATGGACAACATCCGAGAAGTCAGGCCACAAATCATACGAGTGGTGGAATGATAACAGATAAGACGGAGATGAGTCAATTACAGGACACATTACGATACGAAATGGATTATGCACAACAACGACAGAAAGAACAATACGATAAGCACCGAAGACCCGATCTGAACCTACAGAAAGGGGATATGGTGTGGTTGCTGCCACGCAATATCAAGACCACGAGACCATCCAAGAAATTGGATTACAAGAAAATCAGGCCATTTCGGATATTGGAAAGGATTGGGAATAGAGCATATAAGCTCGATCTCCCTCCCTCAATGAAAATACACAACACATTCCACATCTCACTCCTCGAAATCTACAACGACGACAAGTTTCCCTCACAAGCAATAACTCCTCCTCCTCCGCTAGAAATAGACGGAGAATCCGAATACGAACTCGACGAGATAATCGATTCTTGCTTGCGCTATGGGAAACTCCAATACCGTGCCAAGTGGACTGGTTATTCTCCCGAACACGATAAAACCTAGTATCCAGCAAGCAACTTCACCAACGCTCAAGATGCCATCAAACTCTTCCACCGAAGCTATCCCGACAAGCCCCACCGGGATAACGATCACCATCAACCCCAAGAACGACGAAGGCGCTAAGTCGCCAAAGAAGCCCCATGAGGGCTGGGACGACTGCTTCCCAGCAGTCACCCCGACCAGCCCCGAATACTCCTATATGGGGCCGACCCATGAAGAACTCGCAAAACGCGAGGAAGAAGCTCGGAAGAATGCAGAGCACAACGTCATGAGTTGGACAGTGTGCTACGACGACGGATGTCCCGTACATCTAAGAGACAAGGAAGGAAGCGGGTGGTTCCCGCGACCCTACAAGAAGGGAGGGCCAAGGCCCGAACATGCTGCAAAACCATGGACTGAATGCTATCGCATTCAGTGCCAGGCATATAAGGCAGCGAAAATCAAAGCAGGATACCATCCGAAGAGGGATGGAAGCAGGAGGCCGCTCGGGAAGAAATTGGCCCGAGACCACTGCAAGGCCATGGGGACATGGCCTGCGGAGAGGGGAGCCCAAAACTCCCCTGCCGAAACTGAGCCCGACTACGAAAGCCTACAAAGGCAAATCTCGGGACTGCGAAGCCAACTTGGTACAGCCGAAGCCACAATTTCGGCACACGCACAAACGATCGCCCAACAACAGCGGACGATCGAAACGGCTAACCTCACGCTCAAAGTAGTGAGGACAAGGGCCAGAGATTGGGAGTCGAAGTATCATCGACTTCGAAGGTCCGTCCGCACGTACGGACGGGACCTGGTAAAGATGGGGGAAAACAGATAGAAGCCTAATGGGACTCAGGCTTAAGGAGGGGGGAGCTAATGTCACGGATGTGACAGGTAGCTCAGGATTTCGTACATGACTCGATTATGAGTCATGGGTCTTGCGCATATGACTCGCTTGAGTCATATGACTGGTTTATGTTATGATTTGTTATGTTTCGCACATGACTCGATTACGAGTCATGGGTCTCGCGCGTATGACTCATTTGAGTCATATGACTTGTGTATGTTATGATTTGTTATGTTTCGCACATGACTCGATTATGAGTCATGGGATCTCGCGCGTATGACTCATTTGAGTCATATGACCTATGTAAGGCTTTTCGCGAGGCTCACACTTGTGAGTCATCAGGGTTAGGGTTGAGTGAAGAGCACTATATAAGGAGGTCGATACGACCGAGGAAGATAGGCTCTTCACGCTTTGTTCTAAGTAATTTCCTTACTTCTATCTTCGCTCCGCCTCGGTAGCGTTCCTTCGCGCCCACGATAGCCTTCTGATCCTCGGATTCTGGGGGAGATATCTGAGTTCGCTCAGTAGTTCCTGGGGTCTTTGGTGTTGAGGTTGTCGTGTGGTGGAGCGTCGTGGTTACTTGTTTTCGCCTCCTCGTCGTTGTTTGATTCTCACGATGATTTCGCTTCGAGCCTTCTCACCTTTGGCGTCTACGAGCCCTCCTTCGGTAAAAAGACTTCGGCTTCTCTGTCTACTCGTCTACTCGCAGAGTTTCGCGTTCGGAGGATGGGGGATTTGAACATTGCTGTGGGGGGAAACACCCGTGTCGTTCTTTGGGCCAGCTCATGTTTCTTGTTGGGTTTTAACGGAGTCCTTAGTGTTCACGATACAAAACGCCCTTGGGTTAGATTGATGACCTTCCCAAGTATCAACACGTCGTACCGATCGCATCATTCCTTAAGGGACGGGGGCCTCGCCGGCCCCGCCCTTCGTCTATCGTATCTACGGTCGGAACCTTACGATGTTGTTTATCACCGTTCCCTTGGAGTCTGCGTCCTTGTGGCATTTACGGTGGTTCGATCAGGTGTCACCTCCTCGCCTCTACGTGGGGATGGCCTTGACCCTGAAAACATTTGCCTCCTGGCGCGGGTGAACTTCTGCCCGGGGTGGTGTGGGGCGATTGGTTGCCGGGCCACGCTTGGTCTAGTGCAGGGGTCGGTGTGGTTACGGATGGTGGTTGGCGGTCACACCCATTGCAAGTGGGGCCTACCTTCTGTTTGTCTCGTTTCCTATCCTGGTACCCGCCCTCTCTGAAGCGTCAGTTTGGGCACCTTTCGTCAGTCTACGGTGTGGCCCTTTGGGGCCCACATTGGGGGGCCTCCGGGTTCCCTGGTTTCCCTCTCGGCTTGCTTGGATTTCGGTTCGGGCGGGCTGGGACTGTGGCCGGTGTCTTTGGATGCTGGCGCGTATGTTGCGGCCCCGGGTTCGTCCTGGTGGCCCCCCTCGGCTACACGGTGCTGAGGGATGGGGGCTCTGTTGCTGTGGCCAAGACCAGTGGCTGCATGATGGGGTCAGGTATCGGCTGTCCTATGGCTGTCGGGCGGTTGATCTGCCTGAGGGGCTGGGGGGGCTGGATGGGAACTGCGGTGCCTGGTGCGTGGGGCTTGGGGGGGGCTGACTTGGCGGGGAGAGGCGCCTGCGAGCACCGGTCGGGCCTGCGTCAGGTTGGGCGAGGTCTAATTAAGTGTTTCCAGACGGCTCGGGCTGTTAAGGTTAAGCTGCTGAGTGCTGCAAAGCTTCCTGACGGACCGGCTGGCTGATGGCCACCTGTGCGGATAGTGGGTTGCGACCTCTGGGTTGGACTTGTTTGGGTCTTGCGTGCTGGGTTCTGTGGAGCTTGTTTGGTTTCTTTGGTTTGGTTGCGGGTACGGCGGGCGGGGGCATGGCACCACGGGTAGGAGATAGGCCCTACTGACCTTTTCGGTCTGTCACCACCTCTATGTATTTCCTTTGTTTATGTTTGGTTTTGGGGTTACGGGCAGCGGGTACAGGTCCTCCTCACCATTACGCTCTTCGGAGGCACTTGGCAAAGTGGGTTCATAGGGTCGACGGCCTGGCATGCGGATGCGAGTTGTGGACATGTTGGTCACGACCTCTCTGCCTTGGTGCCGCCTGTGCTGATAGATTGTTGTTGGTTTTCTACTGTGGAGGAGGGATTGCGGGACGGTATTCAGACCGGGCGGTAGTGGAATTTTGTTTTTTGTACGGGGAACTTGCCTTTGTCGGACACCCTTTCGGCCTTTGTGGCTTCGGCCTGGGTCTTGCCTGTCGCCTGTTTATCTTGGTATTCGTGGGTTTGCCCCTCGTACTCCTTGTTCAGGAATGATGCGGACTTACTACAAGGGCTGCGGTTGATTCCATACCAGAGGAATTTCGGATGCGGGGGCGAGGAGGACTTTCTTTACCGTTGATGGCTTTTGTATTTAGTGTTCGTGTTGCGGGCATGGCGCGGGCATGTTTGAGGTACGGGGCTGGAGGTTTGGATTGTTCGTAGTTAGTGGTAGTTCCGGTTTGCGTTAACCTCGTGCCGGCGGGGACTTGTCGTATGCCGGAGTCGGCGGTACAAGTATAAATAAATTAAATAAATTAGATTGAATGTTCTAAGTAATTTCCTTACTTCTATCTTCGCTCCGCCTCGGTAGCGAATCTACAGTCGTCAGGCCAATCAGAGCCCTTGATTCCTATCTCACGATAGCTTCAAGTCTTTAAGCTTCTATCACGATAGTTGCTTTCCCTCCTCCTACGATCGCTTGAAGAACCCAGGTTCTTCATCTCGTCTATCTACGACTTCCTCACTTTTAGCCTCGCCTCCTTACGGTCGCTATGGCTAAGCGAGCCTCTCTCCCCTCCACCGCGTCCGCCTTGCGTTCGTCGGTGGTTCTGTCTCGTGCCGTCGAGAAGAACTTCGCCCTGGAGGCCGAAGTCTCTCGCCTTCGGCATCACATCTCTGTCCTTTCTCGGCGGCTTCATCGCGCTGAGAAGGAGAACGCTGCTCTGTCAGGTTCGCTACGCGAACCTGAGGTTCCTACGGTTATTCCTTCGTCGCCTACTCCCTCGGTCGCTTCGGTTACTACGGTTGTTACGGTGGGGGATGGGCTAGACCCTGAGAATTCTCAGGGTCCGGCAGAGGAGCCCCCTCGGAGGGTTGTTACGCCAGCGGTTATCCCGTCACCACCCTCCGCGGAGGGTGGTGTGGGTGGGCCCCCGTCTGATTCGTCGGGTGTGGTGGTGGAGGCGTCCTCTTCGGTGGGTGGGGTGGTGACCCCTGTGGTGGCGCCGGCTGCGGTGGCATTGCCTCCTTCGGGGGGTCAGGTGCCTGAGTCCTCTGTGGCTGAGCCCGTGGCTGGTCGGGGAAGCGCCTCTGGTGGCGCCCCTCCTGCGGTGGTGGGTGGTGTTGAGGGTGGCCCGTCCACCCCCGACCGTAGACCTGCGCCTGGGGATGGGAAGAGGAGGAAGAACAAGAAGCGCCGGGTCAAACAAGACCAGACCTCACCTGTGCCACTTGTCCCCGGTTCGGATACGTCATCGCCATCGCCGGTGCGCACTCGGTCGCGCCCGGCTGCTACAGTGTCCATGGCGGAAGCGCCGCCTGTGGAGGGAGTTGAGGAGTTCGTGGAGGATGTTACCTGGGTTTGTTCGGCCAAGTGTCGACGGCTTGGGGATCCGGTCTTCCTGGCTCCTTCCGCGGAGGTATTCGGGTTGCGTTGCCCTTGTGGTGCTGCTCGGATAATCTACGACGGTTCGTACCCCCTCGACTAGGGAGCCCTCGCCCGGTAAGACGGCTTTCCTTTGGGACTTCGCGCGTGGGTCTTGGGTGTTTCTTTTGTTTGTGGGAATTTTTGGGGGGGTGTTTTGGCTGTGGCGGTCGGCTGGGGGTGTCCCGGGATCATTGAGTGGGGGCGCCCGGGTGGGTTTCTACTGTGGAGGAGGGTTTGCGGGGTCATATTCAGATGGCGGTAGTGGATTTTTTGGTTTTTTGTACGGGGAACCTGGAGGACTGGTACCTTGCTCGGCTTCGGCTACGCGAGGAGGCCTTGGGGCTTCGGCTACTTGGCTTGGTTGGGCCCATACCAGAGGGTCTACGGTGTCGCTTTGGGGAAAGCTTTCCTTACCGTTGATGGCTTTGTACTTAGTGTTCGTGTTGTGGGCATGGCGCGGGCATGTTGGAGGTTCAGGGTCGGAGGTTGGGATTGTTTGTAGATAGTGGTAGTTACTGGGGGTGCGCTAACCGGGGGGTCCTCCAGCCCTGGGCACGTCGTATGCCGGAGTCGGCGGTACGTGGATAAATAAAATTAGATTGAATGTTCTAAGTAATCTCCTTACCTATTACTTTACAAATAAAACATCTTTACGCTCTTTATCACGATTGCACATCCGACACATTTCTCACTAGCCTATATAAGGCGAAGCTATCTTAGTTAGGATTTAACGGGCGTTATCCGACGAACGGTGATAACGTAGATCAACGGATCTAAGAACTGTTATATCACACAAGATAGGAATTAAGAAGAGAAGTATCGTTGCCCGTCGCTATTAGCTAACCACGAGCTAGGAACGTTACAATCTAATGTTCTCGAAGTAGAAGTTTCTACTATATTGGATGGATTGGAGGACTGCTCCCCCTGTGCTCCTTGTCAATTAAATCCATGTACTCAAATAAGATGGTCCATCATATTCTTCGTAGTACTTTTGGCAAATTTGTTTACAGTATCGAGATTAGTGCCTAAGCTATTAGAAATATTCTAGTTTATAAACTATAAAAGTTTTAACTTACATCTTGTACATCTCCACCTTTCTCAAATAATTCCATCTGAATAAATGACAATATGATTGCCCATTTTCAGGTTTCCAGACCCAGTTTGTTCAATTACATAATCGATTAAGTTAACTTCTATTTACTTGAATTGCTATATTATTGTCAATTACTGTGTCCGATTTGGGTGAATTGGTGCAAGAAGAAAGTGTTAAATCAAAATTCAATCCTGACAAACTTATTGGGGTTCCTGTATTAGACCGAGAGGGAACTGGGGCTTCAATATTGAAGTCGAGATTCATGATTCTCAAGTTTGTTGATAATAAAAAGTGGAATGTGGATTTTAAGAATAATGAGATTGAGTTTCTTCACTCATTTTACTTATTACTTTTAATTTTTTCAAAGCGGGGTAAAGGAATTAACTTTACTATTTTATCTAATTTGGATTAAATTATGTTATTTATATTATAATACTATATTTTAAGTTATATATTTTCTACTGATTAATATATTTATGGTAATTATTATACTTAATATGAAGAAAATATTATTTTTATTAAATGATTCTCGAAAATTCAGACGATTACCATAATTTATAAAAAACAAATCAGAAACTTTTTTTTATTCATTTTATAATTAAATTGAGAAAAGTGTAAGTAAAACAAAAGACACCACTAGATATAAAAATAAGAATAGTAATAAAAATAAAAATAGTAATAAAAATAAAAATAACAATAACAATAAAAATAAGAATAAATGTAACACTAACAATAAAAATAAAATCTAATTATCTCAAATAATTAGAAAAACAGTTATTGAGTATATCTTTTCTGATACCACGGCGGCATATCTGAAATAGGAAAAGGCATCTTTCCCGTCTCTTGAGTATAAAAGTCAAAAACTGACTGATGAGTATACTGGACGATAGAAAAGCGATTTCCAGTCCATTTACCAACGTAATGTGGTAATAAATGAGAGCGTAGATAAAGTATACTACCTAAAATACTAAATTAGTTTTAAACAATAAATTAAATAATAATAAAACATAACATACCACGTTGTAGTGTCAACTTTATTCCTAAAGTAGGAAGACAAATATGACCATCTGTCACGGATGTGACAGGTAGCTCAGGATTTTGCACATGACTCGATTATGAGTCATGGGTCTTGCGCATATGACTCGCTTGAGTCATATGACTTGTTTATGTTATGATTTGTTATGTTTCGCACGTGACTCGATTATGAGTCATGGGTCTCGCGCGTATGACTCATTTGAGTCATATGACTTGTTTATGTTATGATTTGTTATGTTTTGCACATGACTCGATTATGAGTCATGGGTCTCGCGTGTATGACTCATTTGAGTCATATGACTTTGGTAAGCCTTTTCGCGAGGCTTACCCTTGTGAGTCATCAGGGTTAGGGTTGGCGGAAGAGCACTATATAAGGAGGTCGATACGACCGAGGAAGATAGGCTCTTCATGCTTTGTTCTAAGTAATTTCCTTACTTATTACTTTACGAATAAAACATCTTTACGCTCTTTATCACGTTTGCACATCCGGCACATTTCTCACGAGCCTATATAAGGCGAAGCTATCTTAGTTAGGATTTAACAGGCGTTATCCGACGAACAGTGATAACGTAGATCAACGGATCTAAGAGCTGTTATATCTACTAAGATTATAACAAAGGAGAGAAGTATCGTTGCCCGTCGCTATTAGTTAACCACAAGCTAGGAACGTTACACCATCAGTGAATTTTTCTAAGGGAGTTATAGCATAAAAGCCTAGTAGAACATCTTTCAAGTCGACATGTACATCAGTAAAGGTAGACAAAACCGTGCCTCGTGATGTCCATATTCCAAACCAACTCTTTTCCTCTTCTGTCAAGTATGAAACAGGCAATATATCATAAACAGCTTTATACTTGTCGTAGAAATCAGGTAGTAAAACTTGGAAAAAAGATTGCGTCAACTGAGTTCAAGGATAAATGGAACATAGGTAGTTGTTTAAGTTTAATGCTGATGCTCAATTAGATCCCCAAATATCGGTTGGTCCACAGTGTATGTAATGAGACTCCACTGAGTACTATTACAAGTAGCCAAACCTATACCCATACCGGTATCAAGAGACTACCGTGGTAGGGATGGTGGTAGACTTAGGTCTACCAAGTGGAGGTACTGGTGGTTAGGTACCTCAGTCGGGCATACTAGACCATACCAAAGGTACATAGGAACTAGAAAGGTTGGGGGTTACCCTACTCTGTAGGGTAACCCAAGTAATCAATTTGGGAGTTACCCTGAATTACTCAACGGAGAATCCAGGTAGAGTTACCCTACCTTCGGACACGGGTTACCCTGCCTTAGGCCATGGGTTACCCTGCTATGGAGTCAAGTTACCCTACCTTGAACGTAACTTGTTACGCAGGACTTCAGGGGAAGTTACTAGATTGTTTGTCACGCGAAACTACATAGGGTATTCGACTCTCAGGTTGTGCGGATCACTCCCGCACAACCAGTTGAGCTCCGAGCAAGCTATAACTTGGAGGTGTGGTTGCTAACACCCCCCTCTGGCCCCGTTATAAGTCCCTAGCATCATGAGCTACAGCCTGAAGAGTTGCTGTAAGTCTAGCAAAAGTCTTCCGGTGGAGATGCTTCCATAACACCGTATGCCCTCACGCCGTCCGTCCGACCGGAAGCTGTCCGCACGATATAGGAGGGGATAGAGGAGAACCTGGAGAATAGTCTCCAGGTAGTTTCGTGTAAAACGGACCAGAACTGACAGAGTAATACTACTTTGAAGTTAGAAGTAGTATGTGAGGTTACCGGAGGCCAGTAGGCGAGGTAACCGAAGTCCGTTGCCCCAAAAGTGTAATAGTATTGGAGAATCGTTAAGGACTCTAAGACACTAGTCTAAGGTCACGATAAGACTTACTTCTAGGAGGGTTGACTGTGGGTAGCGCCTATTGGTAGTCAATCTCCGAAGGGGTCTATCGGGGGAGCTACGTGGCTATCTTCCGGAATGATATGGAAATGAGTAGAACCGGATAGATGTTCAGGAGGCGCGAATACTTGCAGAAGACTAAGTGTATATGGGTAGAGAGTTCCATAGTTGGTATAGTATCCGCACGGGCATGACAGCTCGCCACTGGCATGGCCACGATATGAAGAGTTTTTACTCCTGCTGTTGCAATGGAAATGCAGCGGCTAAAACACTTCTATCGGGCAGATTTTAGAACACCACTGAGTGGTCTAGCTCGCTACAGGGGATCCTTGGTCCAACCTGTAGAGGTTGGCTAGACAGCCCACGGGAGTTGGGTGCTCGCGAACGCAGAGTAGTGATGGGGAGTAACTGGCAGCATACCAAACCTACTTAAGTATATGTGAGTTCTCCTCTACTCTGGCAATCAACTACCTCTCGAGATTAGGACTTAATTGAGTAAAGCTGTGGCTTAACGATATTAAGTTTTACCGTTTATTTTTTCAACTCTACTGTTGATTATCTTTATCTTTACTTCTGAAAGAATACTTCGCTGCGGTCGCAACTTCGAGATCCATCTTCCCAGCGGGAGCCCCCGTTACAGTGTAACTGAATTTCAGTAATAGACGCATCGTATTGTGCTGTATGATTGGCGTGAATATTGAGACATCGGATTTTGTTCTCTGGAATTGGAATGGACGGTCCTCCTTCTCTGACATTCTCTGATGTTGCAGAATCATCCTGAAAGGTACAGCTTTTATGGCATTTATTGTTATCAAGTGTTTTAGGATTTGTTGCTAGGAAACAATAGAGGCC
The DNA here is from genome assembly GCA_006112555.1 of Tuber indicum. Classification (NCBI taxonomy): domain Eukaryota; kingdom Fungi; phylum Ascomycota; class Pezizomycetes; order Pezizales; family Tuberaceae; genus Tuber; species Tuber indicum. The sequence continues at coordinate 43,911 of VBSK01000031.1, forward strand.
AGCATTGAGTCCTTCAAGGACATGTGGTGGAATAGCAGTTTCATCACTTCTTGGATTAGATTTCATCATAGATCCAACCTTGATTGCGAGAATGTTTCCCAAAACATCTTGTCTAACAATGTATTAGTATTTTTATAAACATGGTTAAATTACTCTTACCCGTTACCAGTATTGTCCCGTATAATAATATTTGCATCTTCAATCAACTGAAGTGTTTTCTCGTTTTGTTGTTCAAATCCTAGCTGGCTGGCTTCCTCTGGTTGACGCTTTTTAGATTGGGAAACCTGTTCTGGCAAGTTGAAGTGTGCGACGGCAAAATTGGTGAAAATATTGAGATTTTTTTTCGTATTTTTCCGGATATTTTTGAGCGATGAGCCAGAAAAGGTGAAAACTGGAGCCTCTGTAGTATTCTCACTCGTGGAGTAGAGTCCAGTTTCTTGGAGATAATCACTCCAAGTACCTCCTCTCTGCCTCTTATCTTTTGTTCTGATCAAACTATTTAACACTGCCCTCTTCCTGCTTGATCTACTCCTTTCTCTTTTCTTACAGGGTGTCCACCCTGACATTGTAGTGTCCACCACAAAATACAAGAAGAGTCAAATGGGACAAAAAACAAGGAGAAAACAGTACAAAAGTGTAGATATACTAAGAGGAGAGAGTAGCAGGAGAGAAATACAGGAGGAAGAAAGTGTAATAAAAATAGGGGAAAGCACAAAAGAAGAGTGAAGGTAAATGGGAGGGTAAAGGTAAATGGGAGCACAAAAGTAAACGTAAGTACAAAGGTAAATGGAAGCGTAAAAGTAAATGAGAGTGTAAAAGTAAATAGAAGTGGAGAAGACTTGGAAAGAAGAAGAAAAAAAATGAAGGAAAAATGGGAGATATGCAGTCGATGGCCGTCTACCCCATCTAGAACAGCGCCAAGCCCACCCATCTGGTCCAACAACGAGACATGTCTCGTCCCACCCCGTCTTGGATAGACGGAACTACTGGAACTACTACTTACGACATGGGCTGTGGGGGAGGTATGGGAGCACTTCTTGGAACAGCGCCAAGAAGTGGTGAGGAAAGCGTTTCTGGTTCTTGGGTTGTCACTTCCTATAGATTGCAGTTGTGATCACGAACTATCAGTAAAGGGAATAGATAAGACATACCTGGTAGAGGGATTGAAGGATTGAGGGTAAGGAGGAGGAAATTGTGGTGAAAGTAGTGACTTGGAGGACAAAGAAGATCTTGATGAAGAAGAAGACGATATTGATGTATCCTATGAAGAAAGTTAGCAAATTGTGAAACTGATATTGCGCAATACACCTTGGCAAGACAGAGTTTAATTTGACCTCATAGCACGAGTGACAATTATTCGAGTTCTTACAGTATAGAGTAATCTATTTAGTAAACTGAAACTAGAAGAGAGCTTGAAAGAAGTTCAAAAAGCTTTGGGAGATGGGTTTGCAAAGAAGTGTAAGTTGGATACAGGAGTGTCTGATGGGAGGGCATGTGAGGTAAGTTGGATAAGGAGGATGGAGTATCATAGATGAGAACTATGGGGAGAGAGCAGAAGCCAGTACTGCCTCTATCCTCTTATGGAATCCTATTGGCTGGTCACTTGGTTTGTAGTTGGTGCCTCCAAGCAGATCAACTCTCTCTGGAGGTAATTGTCTTGAAGTTATTTGTGTGCATAATTGTTGTCTTATGAGAGAGGAAAAATATAGTGGAGTTGTCTTGATGCTAAGCCATGCCGTGCCTCGCTGAGGATGTCGCCTCGCTGAGCCCTCACATGGTTTACCAAAAATGTTACCTTTTAGTCCCTGTTGGGGACGGTCCCACATTACGAGTTAAATGTATCCACAACCATCGGTGAACTTCGTTGGTTCGAAAATAGGGTTGCCGGGTAACTAACCGTATCTGCAACAGGCTATATCATCAGGGCCATCCTAACATCTGTCAACCAACCAAGCCTGCGAGATTACACACCTGTACCTCTTTGAGCCCCGCAAAACCTTATCTCACCATCCCCACTACCTCTATTCTAGGGTATCATAGTTATCAACGTACGTCTCGCAGATTTCTCGGCTTCTTGCCTACACCTGCTCTCAAGCTATTCCTACGATTACGTCCACAATCGCCAATACCAACAACGTCTATAAATCGCTCGCCTACGAAATGTCTCTTTTTATGATGCTACCCATCCTGATGTGGCTCTTGGAGGGCTTGTCCAGAATGGGTCTATAACCGAGGCAAACTTTCTTGACATTCTTGGCTTACTAAATGTGGGGAATGTAGCACATACCGTCGCACAATATCGTAAACTCCAGTTTGAAGAGGCACGGCCGTTCTGGATATGATGCGGCTCAATGCTCTCTCGTGAACACGTATAGGACTCCCCTCAACGATAATTGGGATTCCGAGAATGTCAAGAAAGTTTGCCTCGGTTATAGACCCATTCTGGATAAGCCCTCCAAGAGCCACATTAGGATGGGTAGCATCATAAAAAAAGATGTTACATGAGAGAAAGCGATTAAATGGCATCGCTGGTATTGGTGATTGTCGTAAACGCAATCGTGAGGGTGATTTGAGAACTGGTGCAGGTAAGAGGTCGGGAAATCTCCGCGGTGGATGTTGCTAAATGCCTCTTAGAATAGACGAGTGGGGGTAGTGAGATAAAGCTTTGTGGAGCTCGATGAGGCACTAGTGTGTGATTTCATGAGCTTGATTGTTTGACAGAAGTGGGAGTGGCCCGGCTTGTATCACCTGTTACGCATACTACTAGGCACCCCTATTTCCACTTGATGAAATTCGCAAACGATCCCGTGCCAACACGTAATGCAGGACTATCAGAAGCTGCCGCGAGGGCTGCTATCCTGGCAAGCAAATTCGTCGCACTTGGTGACCAATACAATTGGTTAGTCACAGGACAGAGATCCTCTTTACACATTCTCAATTATTCAGTACTCTAGAGTACTCGTGTACCCCGGATGTTGGGCGGAGTCTGGCGAAAGTGGCTCACAGGGTGTCTATGCGGTTGGCAGCAAATACTTCCCGAGACCTTTTCCTACCCTCGAAGTTATTACTTGCCTTTCATCAGCGCCGTCTGCTCCCGGGATTACCGAGTGATATTTGGTGAATATATGGCAGTTCTGGGGTTTGTGCACTTTTAGCTTTTAAGTGACCTTCTTGGCTAACACAAACTATACTTATAACGATATCAATCTGTCCCACTGATTGCGATCTAACTAATTGAAACAGTGGCCACAAGGAGGTGAGCAACGTTTCCTCAAGTAGGCTATACTGACCCAATAATAGACTTATTTGCTAGAAGTCGGGGTTGTAGAAGAATCCGGAATTTGCATACTTCACTATGTCCCTCCGCCAATATACAAACCGGCTTATTCACGGCATGCCCGATAAAGCATTCAGGATAGCACATGGGAAGCGGACAGAGAGACGGCCCTCCCCGCACCGGGTCCGTCGAGCGGCAGACTTGGACGTCCCATACAACTACTCGTACCTTGTGTTAACAACAACAATCGGTGGGATTACAAAAAGTTACTCGATAGACAAACACCTGTTTTCCAATTCCACGCCCCGAGAAGCACCACTGCACCGGTCGCAGGAATGTATGTGAAATCCGTCAAATGGTAATATTGTGATAGAATCCTCCAATTGAGAAACCCACGTTGACATTCCCATCCTCTAGCAGAAAATTGCCATGGTACTATCTCCAGCCAGCCCCACCGTCGGTAGCACTCGCCCGCACACGAGCATACCACAAACACAATGATATACGTCTTCCCTAGTCCTCACAACTGCTGGACGGGTGGTGCCAGAGGTTGGTGGATTCGGGGATGGTGAGATGATGGTACCCTTTCACCAACAATCACTCGACCTTTCGAACGATGCCGTTTGCCTGCCGACCCATGAAAAACCATCAATGGCTGCTATGGATAATACTTTTTCGGAGCTAGATAAATAATTTACAAAAATCGGGAAGCTTCATTTATACGCCCCACTCACCGATGGCGTAGGCTCCGGATATGAAAATACGGTTACATTTAGAGCCCAAAACTGCGATTGCATCCCCCCCTCACTTGCTGGATATCTATCACAATCCTGCCGGACCTCCGAAAACGTGATGATAGAGTGGCCGGTATCGTGAAACTAGCGGCTGCAAAATCGCACCAGATTCGTAAGGGTTATCCTTAGGAAACTCCCCTCAGCCTAGCAGCTATCTCCAACTCGAATCTCTCTCGCGCGTATGGGCCAGCACTGATCTCGTCCACCATATCGGTCCCTGGTGGAAAGTCGTGCTCGAAGATTGGTTCCCCTGCTCGACATTCGCGAGCACGGATTGGCGGTAGTGCCATCTTAGAAGCTGGTTGGACACGTGGTGAGGATTGTTAGGGTTTCGGCACGCAGGATCAAGGATTTTGCCATCGCAGCCCAAAATATCGGTGTCAAACACGACCACCTTGTAGCCGTCGTCCGGGTTAACAGAGATGAGGTACCCATCGAACAATTGCCGGATATCTGCTCGGAGAAGCCCGTTTTGAATTGAGTTAAGCTTTGCGGATTCGCTTGCTTGGCCCATGTCTGTGATCCATCGTCCATAGTTATCCCGTATCCAATGAGCTTCATGCTCGGGAGGGAAAATATGGGCAGCCTCAAAAATGGTCCAGTGGTGGGCCTGGAGATGGATTTCGGGAATTGAAATTCCCGAAATAACACATTTCCGGTCGCGATACCGGTATCGTTACGGAAGCTATCCTCTCCCCCAGCGATTTCATGGAAAATCAAGCGCGGTATCCAAGGCTCATCGCTTACTTGGATAGAGGCTGGCAAGGTTAGCAATTGGCCCAGCGAGTAAATGAGGGGAATATAGCACATACCATCGCAGTAAATATCATACACTCCCGCTTCAAGAGGCAAGCCAGTCCTGGATACGATATGGCTGGACTCCCTCTCTTGAACACGCAGGGGACTCCCGTCAAAACCAGTACGATCCCAAGTTTGCCTCGGCTATAGACCCATTCTGGATGAACCCTCCAAGAGCCACCTTGGGATGCGCAGCATCACAAAATGAGACATTGCGGGAGCGAGAGCGGTTTAGAGACAAGGTTGGTACTTGTGACTGTCGTAAACGTGATCGTGGGAGTGGCTTGAGGACTGGTGTAGGCAAGGAGTTGTAAGAGCTCCGCCGCGTACTGGTATGTTGCTAAATATCTCTTAGGATAGACGCGGTGGGGGTGGTGAGATGGGTGAGATAAGTGTTGTGGAACTCAGGGGGAGGCGGGAGTGTTATCTCACAAGCGTGGTTGTTTGACTGATGTGGGGTGGCCGGAAGGTATACTTGTACCCCACGGCAGCTGCCAGTACGATATGGTACTTGGCCCCCTATCTTCCAACCAATGAAATTCGCCGACCATCACGTGATAACACCTAACACTACTCGTGGACTACGGTAGTTATGGCTAGGGATGCAAAAAATAAAACCTTCAAAATAGCATCAATTATAGGTATGCTTAATTTAATATAAGGTACTATGTGGCTCAAAACCTGGTCTGTGTGCTAGCTATATCCTTTGCCGTAGGGCAATGCTCCCTAGATGGATTGAGGGAATGTTGTGGGTTTTCACAAGTGTATATTTGTCTCCTCCGCTGTTTCTGCCGCAGAAAGCGGGAACAGGCGACGAGGAACGAACGAGCGAGGAATGAGGCTAAACCATCTTTTTCCTGGACGAGCAAAGACTGATAGCTGCGAACTTTACGAGAATTGCTTTCCTTCATTTTCTTTCCTTTTCCCTTTCCCTCTCTCCCCTCCCATACAAACATTTACCTGTTACCCTGGTTATTTATTTGCTTTCCTATACCCGGATTTCTAACAATAGGGGTCCTCAAACCTTGGATGGGTTCGGAATAGAATGGTTTTCGGTTAAATAAGGAGCCAATAAGATGAGCCATCCTGGCAGCTGGTTTGAGGATCCCAGAGGAGGTTGGACGGACTGGTTCAGAATTTAGTAAATGTAAGCTAGAGGAAATGCAATGTTGCTATGACGTGTTGGGAGTGGGTGGCAACTGTAGTATAAGATATACTAGCTTGTTCGTTGAAAGAACTTGAACAATGATCAACTATTTGAAAACCTCATAACGATTCACAAAGATGCCAAAGGTCACAAAGCGCAAAAAGTTAATTTCAATACTGGAGCGATGGACGAGGTTTCAAGAAGGGAATACCCACGAAAAAGTCCCACCTAGGCTCAAATACCTACCAAATTCAACGTATACGGATAACCCCTACCAAATAAGGAGGGATGATGATAACCGGCAAGAAGAGGAGGAAGAGAATATTGAGAATATTGTTGTGAAAGAGACGGGAGACGGAAACGTAAACGAGCAGAAGGAATTGGAAAGTTTATTGGACATAGAATTGTTCAATAATGACGAGAGAGAAGATAACGGAGAAATGCATTGGACTACCCAGGGAAGAGGCGGTAGGATTTGGGATTTAAGTCAGGAATGGCGTCGAGGAGGTCATTAGAGTATGGAGGATGGAGATATTATTGGAGGACAAGTAGAGTTGGAAGAGCTTGTCAAAATGCTGAAATTGAAACGATACTTCAATAAACGAAAACGAGTACCCCCTCCTATCTCAATTAGCTGCTGGTTTGAGCAGGAGAGACTACAATCTGAACGTGCCTTTCATGCAACATTTCGTATGGGCAAGCCTGCCTTTTTCCACCTCGTATCAAGAATCTGTACACACCTAATTTTCGCAAACCAATCAAATTATCAACAAACTCCTGTTCAACACCAGTTAGCTGTCTTTCTTAGGAGAATTGGAAGTATAGGAATGGGAGGTTCATATTGGGATTTGGCATCAGAAGTTGGTATTGGTGAGGGAACGATCTCACTATACTGTGATCGAGTATTGACAGCCTTACTGTCCTTACATACAAAACTCATCTTCTGGCCTACAGCTGAGAAATGAAAATTACACAAAAAGCGGGTCTGTGATACCAGTTTGGGGGTCTTTGTTAGGTGGAAGCCGACTCTAAATATTTGTCGAGAAGACTTAGGCCTGAATCTTTCGTAATAGACGGAGATTTGTCTAGGAAGGCTCGGTGTTGTTCTTTTCGTTTATGACTACTAAGAACTCGCTTAATCGATAGAGGAATTATTTTTATAAAGATTCATAGGTGTAACGTTCCTTGCTCGTGGTTAACTAATAGCGACGGGCAACGATACTTCTCCCCTTCGTTGTAATCTTAATAGATGTAACAGTTCTTAGATCCGTTGATCTACGTTATCACCGTTTGTCGGATAACGCCTGTTAGATCTTAAATAAGATAACTTCGCCTCACGTAGGCTCGTGAGAAATGTGTCGGATATGCAAATGCGATAAAGAGCGTAAAGATGTTTTATTCGTAAAGTAATAGGTAAGGAAATTACTTAGAACATTCAATCTAATTTATTTATACTTGTACCGCCGACTCCGGCATACGACAAGTCCCCGCCGGCACGAGGTTAACGCAAACCGGAACTACCACTAACTACGAACAATCTAAACCTCCAGCCCCGTACCTCAAACATGCCCGCGCCATGCCCACACCACGAACACTAAATACAAAAGCCATCAACGGTAAAGAAAGCCCTCCTTGCCCCCGCATCCGAAATTCCTCTGGTATGGAATCAACCGCAGCCCCTGTAGCAAGTCCGCATCATTCCTGAACAAGGGGTACGAGGGGCAAACCCACGAATACCAAGATAAACAGGCGACAGGCAAGACCCAGGCCGAAGCCCCAAAGGCCGAAAGGGTGTCCGACAAAGGCAAGTTCCCCGTACAAAAACAAAATTCCACTACCGCCCGGTCTGAATACCGTCCCGCAATCCCTCCTCCACAGTAGAAAACCAACAACAATCTATCAACACAGGCGGCACCAAGGCAGAGAGGTCGTGACCAACATGTCCACAACTCGCATCCGCATGCCAGGCCGTCGACCCTATGAACCCACTTTGCCAAGTGCCTCCGAAGAGCGTAATGGTGAGGAGGACCTGTACCCGCTGCCCGTAACCCCAAAACCAAACAAAAACAAAAGAAATACATAGAGGTGGTGACAGACCGAAAAGGTCAGTAGGGCCTATCTCCTACCCGTGGTGCCATGCCCCCGCCCGCCGTACCCGCAACCAAACCAAAGAAACCAAACAAGCTCCACAAAACCCAGCACGCAAGACCCAAACAAGTCCAACCCAGAGGTCGCAACCCACTATCCGCACAGGTGGCCGTCAGCCAGCCGGTCCGTCAGGAAGCTTTGCAGCACTCAGCAGCTTAACCTTAACAGCCCGAGCCGTCTGGAAACACTTAATTAGACCTCGCCCAACCTGACGCAGGCCCGACCGGTGCTCGCAGGCGCCTCTCCCCGCCAAGTCAGCCCCCCCCAAGCCCCACACACCAGGCACCGCAGTTCCCATCCAGCCCCCTCAGCCCCTCAGGCAGCTCAACCGCCCGACAGCCACAGGACAGCCGATACCTGACCCCGTCATGCAGCCACTGATCTTGGCCACAACAACAGAGCCCCAATCCCCCAGCACCGTGTAGCCGAGGGGGGCCGCCAGGACGAACCCGGGGCCACAACATACGCGCCAGCATCCAAAGACGCCGGCCACAGTCCCAGCCCGCCTGAACCGAAATCCAAACAAGCCGAGAGGGAAACCAGGGAACCCGGAGGCCCCCCAATGTGGGCCCCAAAGGGGCCGCACCGTAGACTGACGAAAGGTGCCCAAACTGACGCTTCAGAGAGGGCGGGTACCAGGATAGGAAACGAGACAAACAGAAGGTAGGCCCCACTTGCAATGGGTGTGACCGCCAACCACCATCCGTAACCACACCGACCCCTGCACTAGACCAAGCGTGGCCCGGCAACCAATCGCCCCACACCACCCCGGGCAGAAGTTCATCCGCGCCAGGAGGCAACTGTTTTCAGGGTCAAAGCCATCCCCACGTAGAGGCGAGGAGGTGACACCTGATCGAACCACCGTAAATGCCACAAGGACGTAAACTCAAAGGGAACGGTGATAAACAACATCGTAAGGTTCCGACCGTAGATACGATAGACGAAGGGCGGGGCCGGCGAGGCCCCCGTCCCTTAAGGAATGATGCGATCGGTACGACGTGTTGATACTTGGGAAGGTCATCAATCTAACCCAAGGGCGTTTTGTATCGTGAACACTAAGGACTCTGTTAAAACCCAACAAGAAACATGAGCTGGCCCAAAGAACGACACGGGTGTTTCCCCCCACAGCAATGTTCAAATCCCCCAACCCCCGAACGCGAAACTCTGCGAGTAGACAATAGACAGAGAAGCCGAAGACTTTTTACCGAGGGAGGGCTCGTAGACGCCAAAGGTGACAAGGCTCGAAGCGAAATCATCGTGAGAATCAAACAACAACGAGGAGGCGAAAACAAGTAACCACGACGCTCCACCACACGACAACCTCAACACCAAAGACCCCAGGAACTACTGAGCGAACTCAGATATCTCCCCCAGAATCCGAGGATCAGAAAGCTATCGTGGGCGCGAAGGAACGCTACCGAGGCGGAGCGAAGATAGAAGTAAGGAAATTACTTAGAACATTCAATCTAATTTATTTATCCACGTACCGCCGACTCCGGCATACGACGTGCCCGGGGCTGGAGGACCCCCCGGTTAGCGCACCCCCAGTAACTACCACTATCTACAAACAACCCAAACCTCCGACCCCGAACCTCCAACATGCCCGCGCCATGCCCACAACACGAACACTAAGTACAAAGCCATCAACGGTAAGGAAAGTTCTCCCCAAAGCAACACCGTAGACCCTCTGGTACGGGCCCAACCAAGCCAAGCAGCCGAAGCCCCAAGGCCTCCTCGCGTAGCCGAAGCCGAGCAAGGTACCAGTCCTCTAGGTTCCCCGTACAAAAAACCAAAAAACCCACTACCGCCATCTGAATATGACCCCGCAAACCCTCCTCCACAGTAAAAACCCACCCGAGCGCCCCCACTCAATGATCTCGGGACACCCCCAGCCGACCGCCACGGCCAAAACACCCCCCCAAAATTCCCACAAACAAAAGAAACACCCAAGACCCACGCGCGAAGTCCCAGAGGAAAGCCGTCTTACTGGGCGAGGGCTCCCTAGTCGAGGGGGTACGAACCGTCGTAGATTATCCGAGCAGCACCACAAGGGCAACGCAACCCGAATACCTCCGCGGAAGGCGCCAGGAAGACAGGATCCCCAAGCCGTCGACACTTGGCCGAACAGACCCAGACATTGTCCTCCACGAACTCCTCAACTCCCTCCACAGGCGGCACTCCCGCCGTGGACTCTGTAGCAGCCGGGCGCGACCGAGTGCGCACCGGCGATGGCGATGATGTATCCGAACCGGGGACAAGTGGCACAGGCGATGTCTGGTCTTGTTTGACCCGGCGCTTCTTGTTTCTCCTCCTCTTCCCATCCCCAGGCGCAGGTCTACGGTCGGGGGTGGACGGGCCACCCTCAACACCACCCACCACCACAGGAGGGGCGCCACTAGAGGCGCTTCCCCGACCAGCCACGGGCTCAGCCACAGAGGACTCAGGCACCTGACCCCCCGAAGGAGGCAATGCCACCGCAGCCGGCGCCACCACAGGGGTAACCACCCCACCCACCGAAGAGGACGCCTCCACCACCACACCCGACGAATCAGGCGGGGGCCCACCCACACCACCCTCCGCGGAGGGTGGTGGCGGGATAACCGCCGGCGTAACAACTCCCCGAGGGGGCTCCTCTGCCGGACCCTGAGAATTCTCAGGGTCTAGCCCATCCCCCACCGTAACAACCGTAGTAACCGAAGCGACCGAGGGAGTAGGCGACGAAGGAATAACCGTAGGAACCTCAGGTTCGCGTAGCGAACCTGACAGAGCAGCGTTCTCCTTCTCAGCGCGATGAAGCCGCCGAGAAAGGACAGAGATGTGATGCCGAAGGCGAGAGACTTCGGCCTCCAGGGCGAAGTTCTTCTCGACGGCACGAGACAGAACCACCGACGAACGCAAGGCGGACGCGGCGGAGGGGGGAGAGGCTCGCTTAGCCATAGCGACCGTAAGGAGGCGAGGCGAAAAGTGAGGAAGTCGTAGATAGGCGAGATGAAGAACCTGAGTTCTTCAAACGATCGTAGAAGGAGGGAAAGCAACTATCGTGATAGAAGCTTAAAGACTTGAAGCTATCGTGAGATAGGAATCAAGGGCTCTGATTGGCCTGACACTGTAGATTCGCTACCGAGGCGGAGCGAAGATAGAAGGACGAGGAAAGTACTTAGAACAAAGCGTGAAGAGCCTATCTTCCTCGGCCGCCTCGGCCTCCTTATATAGTGCTCTTCACTCAATCCTAACCCTGATGACTCACAAGTGTGAGCCTCGCGAAAAGCCTTACATAGGTCATATGACTCAAATGAGTCATACGCGCGAGAACCCATGACTCATAATCGAGTCATGTGCGAAACATAACAAATCATAACATAAACAAGTCATATGACTCAAATGAGTCATATGCGCAAAACCCATGACTCCTAATCGAGTCATGTGCGAAACATAACAAATCATAACGTAAACAAGTCATATAACTCAAATGAGTCATACGCGCGAGACCCATGACTCATAATCGAGTCATGTGCGAAACATAACAAATCATAACATAACCAAGTCATATGACTCAAGCGAGTCATATGCGCAAGACCCATGACTCATAATCGAGTCATGTGCGAAATCCTGAGCTACCTGTCACATCCGTGACAATAGGTAAAACAATGTTATATTGTTAAGGTCTCTTCTCCGTAGCTTGTCTTTGTCTAAAAGCTTGGGAGGCACTTCGATATTTATATCCCGCGTCTGAGTGTTCGCGGACTACTTCTAATCCTCCTATAACTAAGTACCTTTCCCAAGATCATACGCTAACGTCTCATAGTCTTAACAAGTGCGAACACCGTTTGACCCTGAATTCTTGCATACCATCTTCGTTCTTATAAATTCTTTTCTGTCTTATCGTAGGATGCGCTATTATCCTTGAATGACAGGTCTTCGATTTATAGAGACGAGTAGACTTCTGTTCTGAAACTGCAGTCGTCTTGACTATCGTTCCAGTAGTCTCTTCCGATTTCACATAGTGGCCAGCGAATGTGTCGGGCACCTATGCATGATGCAGGCTTCGTAGACAGTGCGCCAACACTCGTATGTCTACCGCCTATTAGGTCTTCTGAGTCTGAGCAGCTTCCCCTCGGTCCGCCTCGCCTTAAAGAGAATCACCTCTCGAGGGATCCCGTCTCCAGGACCAACCAACATACAGTGGCCTTCAGATAGGTATTGGTGCCATATCTATTCCCCTATAGCCTCTGGGGCACTGTAGGTGTAGTTGCGGATTTTCGAACCGAAAATGTCCCATCACTTTCGGCCCGTAGTTAGGATGCCTAACTTTGAAGCCTAATAACTCAATGCGCTTCCAACGGATTTCCTCCGTTCCACTTCTCAGAGGTACCCATTTTGTTTTTTTTTGTTTTTTTTATATCATATATTCATTGTTTTAAGGTACAAGAACCTGCATGCAGTGCTAGCTATGGCAAAAACAAAACCTGTAAACACGCGCGTCCCTCCTCCGTCTGAGGCAAAAATCAAGAACCCCAAGCCCCTCTGGTATGGAGCCAACCACACATCTCGCCCCGAATCAAGCCCTCCCTACAGCCCAGACGAACTGAGCTCCAAAAGAAACCCAAAACAGGAAAAGCAGGAAGCCCAAGAAAAAATCCCCACGGAAATCTCAGCCCGAAGGCACAAAAGAAAGTCCAAATCCAACCTACCAGGCAGACCCAAAGCAAGCCCGGCCACCCGAAGGCTAACCCTAATCGGCCCCGTAAACAAGGCAGATGCACCGATTCGTGGCGCGACCCCAGTCCATTGGGGAAAGGTTCGTAGGAGGAGAGATCCGACCGGCCTGAGGCAGTGCAATACTGACCGGAGGAAGGGGCCAGGGCTGGGACCCCCAGAGAGATGACCGGGACAGGGAGACAAAGTCACCCCCATCCCGTATAGGTGAGGCAGCAGTAAGGTGCCAGCTTACGACGGAGGCAGTAGGGTGCCAGCCAGGAGCAGTAGGGTGCCAGCCAAGGAGGGTGGACAGTAGGATGCGAGCCAACGCCCCGACGTAGAGAGGAGGAAGGGCCAAAGGCCCCAGAAAAACCCGACCGTAAAAACCGAACCAATGCCATATTACCACGTCTCTCATGTAGTCCCTTGTTCTCCGAGAGATAGCGTCACTTAGTGGAGGAGATCCCACCAGCAGGGTAAGGTAAGGGAAGGGCGAGGGGAGGAAGGCGACCGCAGCTTGAACCGAGACGACTAGGAGGGTATGGCCAGGCCTCACCAAGAGGCAGACCCCGAAGTTACTAGCCGAGGCGTTCCCCCTCGGGGATCGTGCAAAGTGGGGAGACGGGCGTCCACCACTACCAGCGCCGACCGGAAACGAAGAGAGGAGGCCGACCGTGCCAAAGCTAAGCGAGGGTCCAGAAGCGAGACGGGACTACTGGGCGAATCCAGATCACTCCCCCATCAAGCGAACAGGAGACAAGCGAAGCAAAGGCGGGAGAGGATAGAAAGGATACCGTGCCCCTAAGCAGAGGCCATCAAGGGGGCAGAGGGCAGGAGGGGACCCCAAAGGGGGCCGAGAGGAGGGGGGCTCACGATAGTTGAACGTGGTGTTGTAAAACTATGTGGCAGGAAAATAGAGGGCGCGGAGCATGTTCTCAGAGGTACCCAGAGGTGCCCTCTTATATATCCTGCGAACAGCTTCCGGTTGGACAGACGGCAGCGACGTATATGGTGTTATGAAGCGGGCTTCATTGAGATGACATTATAGTCATGGGACACAACTCTTCGAAATCTCGCTAAGGACGTGCGGGCCCCAGAGCGGGGCCGGAGGGGGGTGTTACGCTTCGATAAATGAGGGTCTGTATGCAGTTACCCTACCGAGAGGTCTGTGCATTTTCTTTATGCCTAACAGTCTTTCCCGTCGTTGTTGGCTTTGTTGATGGTACCTTTATTATCCTCAACTCTGCTCCCCTAACTGATTGGTACTCATACTTTAACCGTAAATCAACTTACGGATTAAGTGCAATGGTTGTTTGTGATGACCATCGGCGTATCATATACCTTCGTATAGGGGATACAAGCGCAGTCCATGATCCAAGAGTCTTTGAGCAGTCTCAGCTTGCATTACAGCCTTCACTGTTCTTTAGCAAAAATGAGTACCTTTTAGGAGATTTTGCGTATACGATAAATGATTTCATGGTCACACCATTTAAACAGCCACGAGCTAAAGGATCTCAAGAGCAGATGTTTAATGCTACTCTCAGTGCTCGACGAGTGATAATTGAAAATACATTTGGTCTCTTAAAAGCACGTTTTCCAGGAGTTACAAATGTTTCTATTCGGATATGTAATGAAGCCACGCACAGGAGAGTTGTAAATTACTTTGAAGCAGCTTGTATTTTACACAACTTTTTAGCAGATGAAGAAGGAGAAGATAGATGGGAGTCTGTGGAGGATCTTGAGTATACTCGAAGGCATCAAATGATGGTTGAGCAGATATTAACTGAACGGGAACAAAAAAGACAAGAAGAAAAAACAAAAAGAAAGTAGGATGATTTGAGAGAAAAGTTTATTGACTCATATGATCCGAAATATTGTATAAGTAATTGCTTTCATAAAATTGTAATCAGATTTTGTTAACTATTTTGTAAATTAAATTAGAATAATTGCAAAAAGTAATATAAAAAGCGAGAGCAAAAGACAAAAGAAAAAGAAAAAGACAAGTTAAAATGAAAGACTAAAGTCACATATCCTGACATTCAAGTCGCTTTTCCAAAAGCCGCATTCGTATCATTGCCTCTTCATACCTATTCTCTTCTCGCTTTTCTGACAATTGCCGTTGCAATTCATCTCGCTCAATCTCATATTGAAAGCGTTCTTTTTCAAAGTCAAGTCTCTCCTTCTGAACTGATCGAAACAGCTCCTCCTCGGTACTGATCTTTTCTTTCTTGATTGCCTTCTTTCCCGTACCACTCGTACTACCTCGCTTTCTTGGATTTTTGGACCCTCCTGCTGGTGGATGTTCCGTGATTGTTGTACTTGAGTTGATCAAGTCCTCCTCATCACCTTCCTCATCCAGGTTTACCATTGACATAACCTTATCATAATCTTCTCCAGCTTCGGTAATGTTTATTGGTTAACCGCTGGTCAATTCTCTCACAAACCTTGACATTTCTGGATGAGATGTACCTCCATTTTTGCCGTGAACAGTGACCGATTATCCACTCTCTGAAACATAAAATGGGGTAAAGCTTTTATTGCGTTGAAGAATATCATCAATTCCTTCGTAGAATGGACACAGTTTGTCAAGCCAATTTGTACGTATACTTTTCCATAACTCATAGTCCTGCCGCTGGCCCTTCCCAGTTGAGTTTAATTTCGTTTTAGCCATCCGGTATTTCTTTTTCAATGACTCCCATTGACTCTTAACCGAACTCACGCATCTTATCCCACCGTATACGTCCTTTGATATCCGAGCAGCAACTCGATTCTTATCAGTCTTAAACACTTCGTAGTTTTGCAAGTTTCATCCTAGCCATTCTAGGAGCGTTTCTCTATCCATTCCGCTCCATTGCTCGGGACCAGGGCTGTTCCTTGACGTACCAGTAGCACAAAAGGCCCTATTGCCCGGATTCTGACTGACATTTGCCGGGAAGGATTCCTAGTATTGTCCCCTGATGTTAGCCAAAGTCATTAACTATAATTAACCACTTCAGAGTTTTATCTCTGCCATTCCTGAGACTACATATAGCACTTCAGCCTGTGGACTCCTACCAGAAATGTGAGTTTCAGGTATCTCCTGTATTTCAGACTCAGGTTCACGTGAAAGGAAGTTCCTTTGGCTATTGTATGACTCGGCCATTCGAGGCGTTTTGATACCTGTTATAGATATCGCTTGCAATTGGAGATTCAAGGAAAAAAAATATTTGCAAAGGCTCGGAAATGTCTTTGACAGGATGCAGTGGTTTTAATATCATGTAAATTATGTATTTTTGTATTTCAGTAATGACGTTGGTCTTCTAACATGACTAGCTACAACTAGTAACACAAATCCTGTTTTTTTGACGCTTGAGTGAGTCCATCCACCACTTTTGCTGGATCGATAGATGAGTTTGGCTGAGTTCAGTTGGGTTTAGTTCAGCCGTGGATGGAAATTTCAGCCAATCGCCTTTGATTACAAATATCCGGCCTGAGCCCGTCCAGAATCCACCTGAGGTTTGAGGACCCCTAATGTGCAGGGTTTTAAAGCGCAAACTGGGATGTAATGATTCCGCAGCGGCTTGTGTTACCAAATCATTAGCTACAAGATCTCTCCGCGGTTGAAATGGTTACCGTCAGGAAACCTCCATCAACATAGCGGTTATCTCCCACTCGAATCTCCTTTGTACATATGGACTGGTGGGAATCTTACTAACCATATTTGTCCTAGGTCGGAGATCGTGCAGAGAGATTGGCTACTCAGCTCCCCTGACATTCACGAGTACCGACTGGCGGAAATGCCATCTCAGGAGTTGCTTGGACACATGGTGGGGATCACCAGGGTCACGGCATACGGGATCGAGAATTCTGCCGTCATAACCTAGAATGTTGGTGTCAAACATAACTACCTTGTAGCCATCATCCGGGTTAACGAGACCAAGTACTGGTCGAACAGATAGTGTACATCTTCCTGGAGAAGAAATCCGTTTTGAACAGAGTTGATGTTTGAAGATCCGGTGGCATCTTCCACATGTCAGTAATCCACCGTCCATAATCCTCGGCAATCCAAACACTCTCAAGCTGAAGAGGGAAGGTATGAGCATCCTCAAAGGCAGACCAGATACCGTCCTGGATACAGTTTTCGGGATTCACCGTTCCCGAAATAACACATATTTGTGGTGAATTTCATTGCGGAATCTGTCTTCTCTGCGGGTGCTACAATGAGAAATCAGGTGGCGTGCCCAAGACTCATTATTGACTTCAATAGGGCCTGGCAAATTAGCAATTGAGCCACTCTTTAAACAAAGGAAATATAGCACATACTGTCACAGTAAATGTTGTAAACTCCCTTTTGAAGAGGCACCGTTGTCCTTGATACAGTGAATAGACAAAAGTCTTGGTGATGTGGAGTAGGGTTGCCGGGGAAATCACCGCAGTAAATTGGTGATAATTATGAATTTTAAGCAATGGTAGAACTTTGCAAGCGTGCGGAACCTCTAGCTTGTTATGGATATGCTTCAAATGGATCATGAGATAGTATACAGACAAAATTGATATCGGTGATCGTCGTAAATGCAATAGTGGGAGTGACCTGAGAGCTGGCCCAGGTCAGAGGTTGGAAAATCTCTGAGGTGTATATTTCTGGGGTTTGCTTAGAACAGAGGTAGTGGGAATGATGGGGTGAAGTTTTGCGGAGTTCGAGAGGGGGGGGCGTGGCCTCATGAGCTTGGTTGCTTGACAGAACTGAGGGCAGCAGTGCGTACACCATCTGCCACCTTCCCCAAGTATCCCTACTCCCAAGCTCCTAAAGGTTTCTCCAACAATTGTGTACCAACGCGTAATTAATAGCCCCCCTAGAGACGGACCCGAAAACTACTCTCTTGGAAACCAAATTCGTTGCACGAGGTGACTAATACAGCAAGTTGGGTACGAGGATGGAGGTCACCTTTAGATGTTTTCCAGCCCATAGAGTGATCGCATAGGTAAGATGTAGTGGAACATCTCGGGAATTCGGCTCATATATACAATGGCTCAGGTGTTTGCAACAAAGCCTCCCCTCCACCTCCTGGTACCCCGAGCGGCAAGCAGTGTGTTCTCACTGATACTGCATTTGTTCTGTGTGCTGCGGGGACTACTGAGTTATCTACAGCGAATGGAGGGCTCATAGATGGTGAAGCGGTGTCAAAATTGAAGGAATTTCACCTTCTGCCCCTGCATTCATACTTTTAGCTTGTCGGTAATACTTTTCGCCAAGAAAAGTGTAGTTCATACCACCCCGACACGCATCGCGGCTACCAAACGCAAGGGCCATGATGTTCCCAGATACGGCACAGTTGGGGGGCCTAGCTTTAACGCGGAGGCGTTTCCCCGATATAGAGACAAAGATTTCAATGGTAGGAAGAAATTTTGGTTCACTTATAAAACCCTGTTTACGAGGGCCTGCGGGAACTGCCCGGGGATTGGGAGCGTCAATGAGAACGCACGCGGTTGTTTTCACTAAGTTTGCTCAAGCCTCCATTACTCCCGAGTGACTACAATAAGCGTCAGCAAGAGCCAAAGATGTGTTTCCGCCGGGTGGAAGCCCTTCCACCCGACAAGAGTTAATACTGTAAAGGACCCTCCAGCGCTTGAGAGTGACAACGATACAGGAGCTATCGCAAATGGAAGAACGTATCCAGGAAATAGAGAAGCGGGTTCGGAGTTTAGGCGTGGGAGAGTTAGCGGGTTGTATTTTTCTACCATTTTATTTTCTTTCCAGGGAATCAAGAACTTATATTCCCGTAGGGGGGAAATACCGCATGCCCGGGTTTCACTCCAGATTATGTTCGCATGATCTACAAAGCAGAGAAAGTGACAGAAATATTACCTTCGCCATGTGAATTCACCATACTTCAATTATATTTATTATCCTAGCGTCGGCAAACTGAATATAATTGGCATCATACCGCAACACGTCTTCGTGATACCGAGTGATATTCTCTGATGCACATCATTCCCACCCGCCTGCCTAGCCGACTGACATGATTATCTTTAGAAGGGTTGACTAAACATAGTGTGGTGTGAGGAAAAGTCTCCGTGCCCATGAATGAAACTTTTTTTATTTCGCCCTTCTTCACTTTTCCTTCCTTTCCCCTCGCGGCATGTCAAATTTCTTGCCCAGAGGCGGCGGGATTCGGAACGGTATAATTGGTCACTGTAGATGTGCGGAGCGCGGTGTGCTCCGTACCATATTTGCCTGCCAGGGGGAAATGCTTGAAGTTGGTCAACGAATTCAAACTGCAGAGGCCAACAATGGTCACCGAACAATGCTCGAGCATGAAATATAAAGCACTCCCACCACCCCGAACTGACCCGGAACAGGGCTCGCCATTACGAGCTTGTGCGAGTAATCGCGATCAAGAAGGCTTTGGACCAGGAAGCGGGTCAGAACTAGGAAGTGGGTCGGGGAAAAAATCCACCGAAAAAGTGGAAATCCGAAAGCCTCAATTGAGGCCCACAACATTATTAGGAAGGAAGGCGGGGGCCGGAAGCGTAGGAGGTACGAGGCATACATAGCACATTATGTCAGAACCCGGAGGCTGAAATTTCCGCAACGAGGATCCGAACATAATTCACATACAAAAGTGATTCACCTCTGCGCCCAATAAGCTAAGTGTCCCGTGCTACGGAATAATCACCTTTTTCTCTTCCCCTATCGCCGAACAACCTTTTTCAAGGTCCACTTTGAGCCACAGTGATTTCCGAAACATGCAGCACTCCATGTAGAGGTACTTGTCCCAAGAGTAGGCACTATAAGGTTGCGTCGTGGAGAGATACTGCTACCACCCACAACTGATCACTCGGCGCTCAACACAATAGTCTATCTCCTCGACTTACATATGTTGCTGCATGAGCCCCCCCCCCTCCCCCCTCTCTCTGTGTGTCTTTTGATAGACGCTAAAGGCCTCGGCTGGAGGGGTTGGTCTGCCCGCACCCACCGCCGTCATGATCAAACAGCCATTCTCCCAACCGCATGCTTCATTTGGCGTACCTTGCAGGCGAAGGCAGGTATCATGTTATTTAAAGATTATAATTATATTGACACTAGATCCATATCACAGGAACCCCGACCTCTCTCTAGTTCCTGGAGTACCAGTATTCCATCAAATCCACCAATGCCGATTCATCACAACACAGCTCCCTGACACAGCCCGAGTTTTAGGAATAGTTCGAGTATGGCAACCATAAGTTAGATGCTACCTACCGGTCATCTCACAGCAAGGGCTCCACGACGATACTGCCTTGTAAAGGTTTAAGATTAACCTAGGTCATTGACCGTACTAAAAAGCTGTAGAATATGCATACTACGGATAAGGCAGGATGGTACCTCAATACTAAAAGCGCAGCTACAATATCAATCCTGGC
This sequence comes from Tuber indicum, assembly GCA_006112555.1. Classification (NCBI taxonomy): domain Eukaryota; kingdom Fungi; phylum Ascomycota; class Pezizomycetes; order Pezizales; family Tuberaceae; genus Tuber; species Tuber indicum. The sequence continues at coordinate 64,156 of VBSK01000031.1, forward strand.
GAACTCTCGAACCCAAAAGTCTACCGCAGACTCCCTCGAGCACCGACATGGCAAAACCCGATTGATGTAGACCAGCACACGCCGCCGTCGGTATGTACAGTACACAGGCTTCCACTCCACCGGGAAGGAGCCAATCCCATGCCACAGAGAGCAATGATAGACCAACTCCTCATTCCCCATGAAGAGTATATTTCAACCCAATTTTTTAGCATGTGGGGTGGGCACAACACCGCTCTCTCGGGCTTCCGAGAGTACTTCCAGGAAAGCAGTAGAGCTGAGGTGGCAATATGTGTGAAATATACTCTGCCATGCGAGTATCGAAAGCTCCCGCCTGGTCACCTGGACTAGTTGATGCCGGTACGGTGCTGAGCAGGATAGGGGTCAGAGTTTTTTTCGTTCAGGTCAAGTACTCGTACTATCATAGCTGCTCCCGGTGTCCAAGTGGGACGGTTTCCTGTCACTAGGATCTCCCAATCCTTGGGCAGTTCGGGCGACTCCAGAGACGAAAAGGAAAAATTGGAAGATAAGTCTCTTCCACTAGGTCCGCTCCTCTTCGTCTGGTCTCCCGCCCTCTCCCTCCCCGTTCGACCAAGGGGAAACATCCCCCGTTACACCTCTCAGAACCACAAGAATCCGTAACAGTTCCCCAGTTCCGCAATCACTCACGAAATAGCTCTCTGCCTACACCTCAATGATTACAAAGACGATTACGTCCCCAACATTGCGATGTCTCCTCCGGGGAAGGGCGGTGTTCGCTGCCCCATCGCGCCAGGTAAATTTACCCTAAGACTACCCAAATAGCAGTCCTCGTCCTACAAGCCCATGTGTCAATGAAATTTGTGATATCCACTTGGGTTGTTGAATTAGAGTTAGCGCTATAATTATCACCTCAGATGACGAAACTGGCCCGCGACTGCCACTACCGCGGGTGGGGTATGGCACTACAGTGTCGCTCCCACCAAAGTATCATACCACCTCCTCCCCTACCCGACCATCAAACCCCAACACAAGCAACCACCCCCGGCGTCAAAACTCACAATCCCTCACTCTCGACCACGCATGACCTTACTCAATACAACTCCAGCTGACGTTTATTTTACCCCAAAATGATACAAAGATCTGCGCACAAACACTCTCACTTAATGGTTCTCTCGATATTATCCTCCTTGACCGCCGACCTCTTTCCCGTGTTGTCGTTCTCGATCTGACAAGCATTAGTAACGTTCAGTGGGATGAAATGATGAATAACGCACCTCGTAGCGAGGATCGTGAAGAGAAGCTTTCACCGTGACGCCGGTAGAACCAGCGGCGTCAGGCTCGGTCAAAACTCGAGTGATAGTTCCGGTGCTAGTTGAGGTTCCGGATCTACCTGTTCTGACAGTCATCATCCTAACCCATCCACCCACCCATTCATCCATTCATACAATTAGCGTAAAGGCGAATGCTCACCTCCAATAGGATGATATTCAACCTTCTGGCCTGCCTTGTACTTGGGAGACGACATAATCGCAGAAGTACCCAACAGTCTTGAACAAGCTTGTAATGTAGCAGTAGTAGATGTAGTAGTCGGCTCAAAAAACCTTGCAGTGGAGGGGATGAGTCTGAAAGACTGTCGCTGCATCACGTCGCCTGGTGAAATTCTAGAGATTTAAGGGCGAAAACTACTCGAGCAGGGGCCGGTGTCCCAGGTTTTATGAGAAGAGGTGGAGACATGGTTTAAGTTCTCCGCTGAGACACTTTCTGGTCACTGGAGCTGAATCGGTATGACGTCTGGGTGGTTGGCAGATCGAGGCCTTTTTTCTCTTAGCGTTGACGCAATATCCCATGCGAGGAGAAGGTAGTGGAATGAGTCCAGGGTGGGAGTAGTCTACGAGTACTAGTAGGTGGGATCGACTCATGGGACTTCTTCTAATCCCGCTATTGGTAAATTATACTCGCACTCGAGCACGAGTACTGTATGAGAGCCGCGGTTCTTTCGATGGTGCTAGGGAAGCGCATCCGCCTATTGCTGAAGCAACTGTGACGTACCGCTGCGATACGATGCCTAACCCTTAGCCTACCGGTATAATATCGATTCCAGGTAACTCACAGCTGCAGAAAGAAACACGCTCAAGGAGCCCCAGAGGTATCGGAAAAAAAACCCTGAGGTGATGGTAGATTTTATCTACAAAATAACTATGGTTGCCTAGTAGGGTAGCCTACAGCGCCGTGCTAGGAGTACTGTACGAGTAGAGACACCGATGGCCTGCGCAGAACCCCCCGGTGTTGATAATGTCGACAGAGGCCGGACAGTCCTCCCAAGCAAACATTCCAATCGTTAAATCTCAATCCCTAGCCAAGTGCTCGAGTAGGTTACCCACCAGGGAAGCCCGTTCGACTCGTTCCTCCCATCGTCACCCCAAACCAATTGCCAAGACGAGTGATATATGGTGACCACTCTCTACGTCACGGGAGCTTAATACCAGATAGTCTACTACAGCACCTGGCCCGCGCACGGAACAAAACACTAATTCGTCAAATTGTTCGGGTCTTATTCCGTCCACAAGCAGCGCAGAACTTTAAGGATTGCGGCTTGTAAACCACAAGTATCAGAGCGGTATAACCCACTTGACAACCCCAACCTGAATTCAACACGCTTTCATCGAGACCTGCAGTGCAGCATGCTCCCATGATAATAATTTGTGGATGCCATCGAATACTGGCACAGTGTTTCAGGGTGCCGTACGGGATCGTTTCCTCCCACCCACCGATGACCTTCGTTGGCGCCTGCCCATCCACCTCATTTCACCCTGCCAAGTCTTTCTTTCTTCAAGAGTGCCGTTACCAGAGAGTGTGGTGGTTCTGCTTCTCCCGGCAGCCATGGAATCGGCTCTAGTCTATCGATTGGACTAGACTACCTGGTCCCTGGGGAACATAAGACACCGGCAGAGCTATCGCTTCATCCCAGCGGACTTGTGGCTTCACGCGGCTCCCCATGTTGCCTACCGCTTGGCCAATAAATGGTGGAGATCCGTTCACCTCGACCCCATTTGGGTGGAGCCCTGATGAATACTAGATTCGCGTTTCCTGGGTTTTATTCATACGGTGCCCACGATAGCATGGTATTATACTCGTACCTCCTACATCACAACCTCTCAGGCATGTCATCCCGGGTGCCACTAATGCCCCCCCCCCGTGCTCTTGCAAACGGCTATTTGAAGTCCGCCTCATTGGAATAATAATAGTACCGGTAGTGCAACCGGATAGCCCAGGTATCGCAGCAAATTCACTGGCGGACTCTTATAGCAAGGGACATTGGAACAAACATTAGAGTGATCAATATCTAGGATGATTATGTATAAAACCTGGCACCTCCAATAGCCAATTGTGATATTGAGCATAGACTATCTAGCAATACAATCGAGATAGGGGTAGTAGACTAATGTGAAGACACAACTCATACGCGCGGAACAGCATTACATAAAAAGCGGCCTCAAGACTAACACAATCACCAAGGCCATAACATATAACTTAATACCCCACCAAAAAAACTAGCCCCCCTCTCCCCCCCGCCAGACCATCGGTATTCTAGACCCTCCCCAACCAGGGGCACCGCAGGCAGACCCGCTAAACCGCCTCTCCAAAACCAACAAAGCTATGAGAGAGAAAGAAAGAAAAAATCAACGAAATTATCGACACCGAAAGAAAAGTAACCGCAAGTAACCAGAAATTAAGAGAACTCAGAGAGCAATGCTGATTCGATTAAGGCACTTGTTCCCAGCGCTAAGAATAGAAATACTATAGATAAAGCCCCCCACCTCTCAACACACACACCCCCTCCTCTCCCCCCCTTATCTCTCAGTCCTGCCCCAAAAGTTCGATAAAAATCCTGCCTTCTTGGCGGGCGCGGCGGCTGCCTTCTTAGCACTATTAATTACATGCTTACCTGCCACTTCCCCCTCGTCATCACTACTCTCGCTCTCACCACTCTCGCTGCTGTCATCGCTGCTGTCATCGTCTCCGTCATGCGCTTTGCGGACTGTGCCTGAAGGTGGTGGATTTGGTGGTGTTCGTGAGGAATGTATGTCGTGCACGTCTGGTACGGGCATTTTTTCTAGATCGCTGAGGGATCTGTAGGGTTGTGGGGGGGGTCTGATTTTTGTAGAGGCGGTGGCAGACTTAGTTGTTGGAGCAGGTTCAAAGTCAGACTCTGACGCTGAGCCAATTTCTTCATCTCCCTCTGAACCGCTTTCAGAGTTAGTTTCCGTAGATGGGGTAGCAGGTGCTATGATGGGAGTTTTCCTGGCGAGTTGGGGGCTGGCGCGGGAGGAGCGCTGAGAGCTCTGATAGGTGCTCGGGGGTGTCTTTAAAGAGTTTGTGGTAGTAAAAGAGGAGGCTTTTAGCGTCAGCAATGGAGAAGCGTTTTTGGCACTCTTGACACGAGCTGTACTCTTCTTGAGGACTGATGATTTCGAGCTCGGCTTTGCCTCCTCTTCCTCCTCTTCCTCCGACTCCCCCGACCCCTCCTCTTCCTCCGACTCCTCTGAGTCCTCATTGGTACTATACTCAGACTCGCTATCAGATTTCAGAGATGGTTTTGACTTCAGAGTTGGCTCCTCCACCCCTTGTCCCTGCGGGGAAGCCTGAGCTGGCACTAAACTTGGCTGTGGAGAGGCCTTCTTTGCTGTAGTAGGTTTGGGAGGAAGTATGGCCAATTTTGTCTTTTTGGCAGGTGACTCTGTCTCTGCCGCAGGCTTTGCTGGGGTCTTCATTACGACAGCTTCCACAACCAGTTTATTTGCACTGTAGCCAGGAGGCAATATCGGGGTGACCTTTGATCCTAAAACTGGCGCTGGTGTATTCTTTTTTCCAACGGGGGTGGGCGAAGCTATTTCAGTCGGATCTTCCGCAAAGGAAACTGATGACCGTTTTCTTGAACCCTCAAGGATTTTAGTCTTAAAGTTGCTCCTCTTGAGTGTTGAATTAGGGGTTGGAACCGGTGACTCGGAGTCAGCCATCAGAACCTGAGGTGGCAACTGAGAGGAGAGTGTTTCTTTCCCTGAAGTGGAGCTCAGTGCTAGCCCCTTAGCCTTTTCCTTTGCCTGCTTTCTTGCCTCCTTTGCATGATCATTCGCCTCGTATTCAGCCTGCTTCTGTGCTTTCTCTGCTTTCTCCCGCTCGAGTTTTTCGGCCTTCCCACGTTCAAGATTTTCGGCCTTCTCGCGCTCGAGCTTTTCGGCCCGTTTTTTGGCTGTTTGGGCTCTTTTCTCGGCGGCGTGTGCAAGCTTTTGTTTCCGGGCCGCTTCTTTCTTTTGACTCAAAGCCTCCTCCTTCTCTCGCTGTATACGTTCCTTCTCAAGTTTCTCCCGCTCTGCCTTCTCTTGTTCGGCCTTCCCCTTTACAATTCTCTCCTGTTCCCGCTTTTCCTCAGCTAACCGCTCCTTCTCAGCCGTCTCCTTCGCGAGTCTCTCGTTCTCAATCCGCTCCCGCCCAAGTCTCTCCTTCTCCGCTTTCTCTGCTGTTATGCGTGCCTCATGCTGTGCTTTCTCCATACTCTTGCACTCTTCCTCCCTACGTTGCTTCTCCAGTTCTTCGGCAGAAATTCGTCTTTGTTCCCGTATTTCTACCTCCTTTCTCTCTTTTTCTCGTCTCTCGGCTTCTGCCCTCTCCTTGGCTAGTCGTTCCCTCTCTGTCTCCACGCATGCCAAGGCGGCTTTGACTGCCTTTTCGTGGGCAGCTGCCTGCTCTTTAGCACGCTCTTTCTCAATTCTCTCTGCAGCCAACCTCGCTTCCTCAGCTCTTTTCTTGTGTAACCTGGGTGACTGGGAGGAAGTGCCATTGCGCTGTCTTCCCTTTTTACTATGAGAAGAGATTGGCATTGAAGGCTCATCTTCGGAAGAAGAGGATGTAGGTATATCATAGATGCTGCGTCTAACCCCGTTGGTCACTGTATCAATAACTTGTGTAGGATTGGGGGGTAGAGGCGGTGAAGAGTGATGGTTTGGCTCCGCAGAGTCGGGTTCCCGGGGAAGGTAAGCTGAGGAGTAGTGTATATCATGGATCTCTCCCACCGGTTCCCTATCTTCAACCTTCACCTCTATGAAAGGTACTTGACCCGGATGCTCGACCGTTCCCGTGATTGCGATCTCGGGCGAAGGAGTTCGGTTGCCCAACGAAGGACTCAATTGACCACTTTGCTGAGTTGCAGCCACTTCAATCATCCCGTTACCATCATGCCCGGCATCGGATTTATTATCATGACCAGTCCTCCGCCTCCAACGCTCCTCTCCCACTTCTCTATCGTCCATTGAGTCCTGAACCACGTAGTCGCTTATTCGTGGCCTCTTCGGAAATCTCTCCCTTATCCTTCCTCTCTCGGAAGAGTGGGCGGAAGGAGCCGGCTCCTGGCTAGCGTTACTGCTGACCTCCATCACAGCGCCTAACCTTCTCCGTTTCCGTGCAAACTGAGGTCGTAGACTTGACTCGGGAGGAATTGAAGACTCGCGCAAAGTAGATTTCTGTAGAACGCGAACAATCGAGTTCAGATTATCCTCTAGCTTATCACTGAACACATCCGAAACGAGATAACCCAGATCGAGATCGTTGCCGTTGGAATCCTGGATCTTATCGATCTTTAGCGGTCTAAATCCACCAACACCGTCAGCGGACCAAACGAAAACAATGCAAGGAATGGGTAAGTTTGGACCGTACAGTCGATGGGGATAGAGCCTCTCGAAACGATTAGATATCGAGGTACAGAGGGCCTCTAGAGTAAGTGTAGGCGACGCGATTTCGAGAAAAGAACAGGCCGCCGGAGCCGTAGCGGGAGAACCGCCCGGGACAACGTGAATTTGAAGACGCATGATTAAAAGATTAAATGTAGAATCGCATTGACAACTCCCTCTGAGAAAAAAGTAAAGGGTTGCCAAAAAAGGAGGTGGTTTGTAGAGATTGTTGGTGGGAAAGATTGGGGACGACGTGAGAGGCGTGAGGAAAGATAAATTTAAATTTAAGTTTCACGGGGGGCAAATTTCGCGAAAATAATTGTGCGTGCAGTTGTTTGGTTAATCTGATTAGATCTTTCAAGATTTGATAAGATATGATATGTGGGAACGATCTCTGGTAGTGTACAGTACCGGTAACCTATGATGCCCTAGTCTACAATAATAATAATGCAATAATAATGTGAGGCTCTGCTAATAACCCTAAACCCTTCAAAATAATTTTCCAAGCAATACTGGTTTACTCGAGTATGATACTTCTCGTACCGGTATTCCTGTAAACCCTCTATCACAATATTATCATAATATCATAGTTGCAAAATTAATCAAATCTCCCCCCAGTTAGGGGTATCACAAAAGAGAGCAAAGCAAAGGAAGTATCATTATCGATGCCTCCAGAGTAGCTTACACATGAGGGGTGACTCAAGTACTCACAGGGTATCATTCATGATGATAGATGGTATCATAGCGATACCGGTAGAAGCTGCGACTAATAAATTCCAACACCCCCTGACTTCCTATGTCAAATCACTGGCAGTCACTCGTGAAGCCGACTGCCCGCCCGCTACAAACCTCTCCTTAGTGCTTGCAGAAGACCTTATTTATGACACGAGTAATACTGAATGGCAATCAATCTTTTCTTCAGTCAAGCGACTTTCTAAGCCCCCTCCCTTGGTAATACATTACCCAAAGTCACCCCCCCACACCCACTCCTGTTAAACAACCGAACGATGCCCAATCAAAGAAGACCCCAATATCTACCGGTATCAGAGCCCCAGTGTGGCGACAGCCAGGCGCATACCTACGCAATCCCGGATATTTTGCCTGCCTTGACCCTTCACACTAACTTAACCTAATATTCCCCTCTCTCCCATCTCCCCCTCCCCTCTCTACTCGAGTGCCTCTTTCCTCCCTGTTAACCACAAGCCTCAATCCACAAGCCCATGCTTACCTCTGGCATAAGTCGCTGCATAAGACCTACACTATCTACGGTAATGCTCCGCAGCTCCCTGGCCATGTCCCGCTCAGAATCAACTGGCGTGACCCTCCAAGATCTTCCAAAATCAAATGTCTTCACCACAAAGCTCCCACGTAACCTCCCTACTCTTTCTTTCAACCCCCAGAACTAACCCTCCTCTAGCCGATGCGCAATTCCCGACCCCTGAATCCTCTGCAGGAGCAACCCGCTCACAGCTCGGTCCACGCATGGTAAAAGCTGCATTATACACATATGTTCGTCCCGACCCGGTAGGGGATAATCCCGAGCTCCTGGCCGTATCACCGCTGGCACTCCGTTCTATTGGTCTCGCTTCCACGGAACCTACAAAACCAGAGTTCCTCAGATTAGTCTCTGGGAATGGCGGCTTCGAGGATATATCGTACCCATGGGCACAATGTTACGGCGGCTGGCAATTCGGGCAGTGGGCAGGTCAGTTGGGCGACGGCCGAGCAATCTCGCTCTTCGAAGCTACGAATCCAGAAACCAAAAATCGATACGAGCTTCAACTCAAAGGAGCAGGGCAAACACCGTATTCTAGATTCGCAGACGGAAAGGCAGTGCTGAGGAGCAGTATCAGAGAGTTTATTGTATCGGAGTACCTATATTCGATCGGTATTCCGAGCACACGGGCGCTAAGTTTGACACTCTTGCCTGACAATCAGGCTATTCGGGAGAACATCGAGACTTGCGCAATCGTATGCCGCTTTGCTGAGAGCTGGATTCGTATTGGGACCTTTGACCTTCTGAGAGCAAGGGGGGATAGAAAAAATTTGAGGCTTCTGTCAGATTATGTCCGGGAGGAGGTTTTGAAAATGAAGGAGAGGGTAGATGGTGAAGACGGGTCAAGCGGGGTGCGCGGGGAAGGAGTCAGAAATAGGTACGAAGATATGTACAGGGAGATTGTTCGAAGAAATGCCTTGACAGTAGCGAAATGGCAGGCATACGGCTTTATGAACGGTGTTTTGAACACTGATAATACGAGCGTCATGGGGTTAAGTCTTGATTTTGGACCGTTCTCTTTCATGGATGTATGTACCCCTTCTAAAATCTCTCCCTCGATCGCTAAAAATATAGAGCTTCAACCCCAAATTCACACCGAATCACGACGACCACACGCTCCGCTACTGCTACAAGAATCAGCCAACAATAATCTGGTGGAACCTCGTCCGCCTAGCAGAAGACCTCGCCGAGCTCTTCGCTGCAACCCCCGAAATGCTCGACTCAGTGACCTTCATAAACGATGGCCTCACCTCCGAAGCAGACGCAGAAGCTCTGGTCAAACGCGCAGAGAAGATCATTGAGGAAGTCGGCGAAGAATACAAATCTATTTTCTTAGCGGAATACAAACAACTCATGGCAACACGCCTTGGATTTACCGGGCTTCGGGAGACAGATATGGATGATGTTTACTCCCCGCTACTAGATATCCTCGAGGACGCACATGTCGACTTTGGCCACTTCTTTAGACGCCTTTCCGAATTGCCAATTTTTGAACTTATGGAGAGTGATGAGGAAGCCCAATTGACTGCGGCAGAGGGGCTTATGCCGAAGGCTGTGCTCACGACTGTGCAGAAGGGGCCGGAGAAAATACTCAAGTGGTTAAAGCTCTACGCGGAGCGACTAGAGGAAAAGGAGGATGCAAAGAGAATGGAGAGGATGAAAAAAGTTAATCCAAAGTTCATTCCGAAGAATTGGGTTCTTGAAGAGATCATTCAGAGAGTAGAGCAGAAGGGTGAGAGGGGTGTGTTGGGGGATGTGATAAAGCTGGTTGAGAACCCATTTGCCGATCGATGGGAGGGGGTGAAGGATGCGGAGAGGTGGTGTGGGGATGTGCCAAAGTTGGAGGTTGGTATGCAGTGCAGTTGCTCTAGCTGACGGGCTTACCGTACTGTGTACTCCGTCTCCAATGGCTGGATAGTGTGGGTTTGCTCAATCAATCAGCGGTCTTGTATAGTTTAGGGCAGATGATCTGCACTACTAGCCCCTCTGTTGGCACTGATTTTGGCTCTTTGCTAAAACTCAAAAATATTTTCCTCCAGAAGGTCGGGGAGGATAGGCTATGGTCCAAGCCAGCTACTCTCGCAACCGTTATATTTGGCATCATGGTAAGCTTGCAGGCCGTGTGAGAGATGACCACAAGAGCCTGATGCTGAGGTAGGTATCATATCATATCATACTCGAATGCTTCGGGGCGTAATAAAATACCCACAAGTGTGACTACCGAGTGGTGTCTCAGCATTCCTAAAGCAAGCAATCGGACATTCTCTAGGTCAGCGCATGGTATGAGTGGGTATAATAAATTACGGATAAGCATTAACCTATTTATTCGCATAAATTTAAAAACCATAGTACTCGTACTGTACCATAGCCTCCCATTAATAAGAGGAGCTCAGCATGGAGTTCGTCTTTCTACCTTTAATACCTTGGCCGCAAGAGAAAGGTGGGGTAAGGACTACGGGCACAACCATGAACGAGTGATCCAGATACCGGTATTCTGGTTTGGCTGTGGGACCAAAAGGAAGGGAACCGAACCAGCTCAAGTTACAAATCCAAATCAACTCTTTGATATTTAATCCTCATATCCTGTGTCCCGTGTCCGATTCTTCTACCCGTGTTAGACCCTCCGAGTACAGTACGAGTAGAATAACTTACCCTCCCTCCCTCCCTCACTCCTGTCTTTATCCTCATGTTCCACTCTCTCCAAGGCACATAAACCCAAAACGGACCCCGGCTTGGCGTGACCACCAACCCCTGCGCTTTCCTGCCTTCGCGTCCTACCAAACTTTCACTCAATAATACAGTATACGGTGTACAGTACAGTACCTTTCTTTTCCACCATCTCTCCTCCACCACCACCACCTCCCTTCCCTTCTCCCATCAAAGCCACGCACACACACTCAGGGCGAAAAAAAAGGATAAGAGGGAAAAAAATACCGCCCTCAAATCAAAATGCCGTCAGACATCGAGACCTTCGAAAATATCTTCCTCGACCTCTCCCGTACACCGGGTCGTTTCCGCTTCGCCCCGAGCGGAATGGGCTGGCGTCCGACCACCGGCGAGATCTGGAAGATGGCAAATACAGAGCTAAGTACGGCACAGTGGAGCCGCGCGGCGCGCGGGTACGAATTGAAACTTTTCACACGAACCATGGGGATTGTGCAGTTGGATGGGTTCGAGCTTGATGTAAGTTACATCTACTCCCTCCATCCCTATTCCAAATACATACTAACACGGTGGCTAAACTGCCACACTAGGACCTAGATAGGGTTAAGGAATGCTTAAAAGCATACTATAAGGTCAACCTCGAGCACCGCGAGCACGCGCTGAAGGGCTGGAACTGGGGCAAGGCCGAGTTTTCAAAGTCAGAATTGTACTTTAATGTTGCCAACAAGCCCGCTTTCGAGATCCCCTTCGCCGAAGTGTCGAATTCGAATCTTGCCGGGAAGAATGAGGTCGCGGTCGAGTTCGCTACCGCTGATGCGGGCGGCGGCGGAACGAACGAGGCTGGGAATAAGAAGAAGAAGAAAGCTGCGGCGCAACTAGACCAGCTTGTTGAGATGAGGTTCTATGTTCCGGGGACCGTAAAGAAGGGGGATGAAGAGGCCGGTAGTGATGCTGAAGGTGAAGAGAAGGAGATGAGTGCTGCGAATCTGTTTTATGATACACTTAAAGAGAAGGCCGATATCGGAGAGGTGGCGGGAGATACCTATGCTACGTTTTTGGATATCTTATTTCTTACTCCTCGGTTTGTCCCCCCACCCACCTCACTTCTCACCCCACAGATACTAATAATAGCCTTGCAGAGGTCGTTACGACATAGACATGTACGAGTCATCCTTCCGCCTGCGCGGGAAAACCTATGACTACAAGATCCAATTCGAGAACGTCAAAAAGTTCTTTCTCCTGCCAAAGCCGGACGACGTGCACAACATGATAGTGATAGGCCTAGACCCACCCCTCCGCCAGGGTCAGACCAAATACCCCTTCCTGGTAATGCAATTCAAGCGTGAGGAAGACATGGAATTCGACCTGAACATAACCGAAGACCTCCTCAACGAGAGGTACGCGGGCAAGCTACAGATGCACTACGAAAACCCCGCGCACCAAGTCGTCTCGCAGATTTTCAAAGGCCTAACCGGCAAGCGCATAATCACACCAAGCAGGGACTTTTCCTCCCACCACCAACAATCCGGCGTGAAGTGCTCCTTGAAAGCCAACGAAGGCCACCTCTTTTGCCTGGACAAGGCCTTCATCTTTGTTCCGAAACCCGCAGTATTCATTACCTTTGACAAGATTGCACACATCACCATGTCACGAGTAGGAGGTAGTGTCTCCGCCTCGAGAACATTCGACGTGACAGTCTCGCTCAAGTCGTCCGAGGGCGGCGGTGAGTATCAATTCAACAACATTAACCGTGAGGAGCAGTCCTCGCTGGAAGACTTCTTCAAGAGCAAGAACCTGCGCATTAAGAATGACCTCGTCGACGACTCTAGCGCGCTCCTCGCTCAGGCTCTCAAGGACCAGGACATGGACGACGACGACGACGTTGCTGCCGCGAGGGGCTCCGCCGACGAGGACGAGGAGAGTGTTGACGAGGACTTCCAGGCCGAGAGCGAGAGTGACGTTGCCGAGGAGTATGATAGCGCGCATGAGAGCTCTGGCGGAAGTGATGATGAGGACGGACCCGGCGGGGAGGAGGACGAAGATGAGGATGAGGAGATGAGGGACGTGGAGGTCGAGGTTCGTGAGGATGGTCCCGCAAAGAAGAAGGTCAAGACTTCGAAGAAGTAGATTGCAGCCTTTCTGCCTGCTGTTAGATTGGGTTTTTTACTGGGGGGGGTGTGCAGGGTCATTGTGGGAGAGTCTTGTATCTTACATGCTACTTCTTTCTTTCATATTCTTTTTCCCTTTCTTCCACTATAATGGATACCAAGTTGGGCTCTTATATCATACCGTGTGACGGAGTGGCTTAGGTGCGCAAGGCAATAGGGTTTCTTGTAGCAATTGCTGAACAAAAGTTGTTTTTCCCGTCACATCTTCGTTCTCTTCCCGCGCAGCGAAACTCTCAACCGAGTGATAAAATATGATCAAAACTACCCTTGAATTTGTTCCTATCTTGGTATGATGACACTCCCACTCCCTCCCCCCACAATCATAAACTTACAACCACCAACCACCAACACCCAACTTTTATTTTTCTTTTTTTTCACCCCCATCCACACCATCTAACCAATAATGAAGAGTTAGAACAAGAGTTTCAAAAAAAAAAAAAGATGGTGCTACAATTCAAGTAGATATCGTTCCATTCCATCCTACTCCATCCCGAGCCGATATAGTCAAAAGGAAAAACCTAACAAAATCACAACAAAAACAACGCAAGAAAAATTCTAAACAACCCTCAGCTTCCTCTGCGCCTTGCCAACCTTCGTCCTTTTACTCTTCTTCTTACCCGCATCGAAGGCGGCAGCAGAAACATGGTCGCGACCAAGGTTGTCCAAATCCTTGACCTTGTAGATTCTCACAATCCAGTTCTCGCTGGTGAAAGCTTCGTCCAAGATGCTCAGAGTCGGGCCAACAGCTGGGAGCTTTGCGTTTCGGACGCGGTCCTGGGCTTGGCCAGCGGGGAATAGGGATTGGTAATTGTAGTATGACATCTTGTACATTATGGAGTTCTTCATGGTATCAGTGGCACCGTCGTCGACACGGTATTCTCCGCGGGGGGTAAAAAAGTCGCGCTCTTTAACTTCGTCAGGCCAGACGCCTTCTGCGATACGGATCATCCATAGGAACTAGGTATGTTAGCGTGGTTTGGTTGGGTGGGAAAGGGGAGAATAGTACCTTGTTGATATCATCGCCAGAGTATCCCAAAAGACCACCAAAAATGACGAGAACATAGTCAACGTCGTGCTGCCTCAAGATAGGATATGCAACTTCCTCACGGGAGCTCATGGCTTTGCCAACGGTAGCAATATGGGTATTGTTCCAAGTGTTGTTGTCAACCAAAGTGGTACGGTCAGCCATACCACCGATCTGGTATCCGTAATCCCACCAACTCATAATCTTGGCATCGTCTGGAGTGTTCTTCCTGAGCCAGTAGTAAGCTTCGCGGTAATCATCAATGATATGTTGCGATCCGTCTGGCAATCTAGATGCTAGGACGACGGATGGCGAGGAGTAAGCGTTGGAAGTAACCCAAGTGCAATGAAGAACAAAAACAAAGAGATAAATGCTGAAGGCAGCAATAACAGCAATGCTGGAAGCCTTGGAGTAAATTCCAACAATGGAGTCTTTGCTAGCGCTGAGAATGTTGACACGAGGTTTCTTCTCCTTCCTCTCATCAACACTTTGGGCACCCACTGCGGGAGCTGCAGGGGTCTTGATTGAAAGATAAACATCCAGGATATTTGACAGAGCAATGGCGGCGGAAACACAGACGACGGGAGTCAAGGTTAACATCAAACGAACCATCACACCAGCAAAGTAGCTGGCCATGATACCATAGATGATAACAAAGACATGTTGGTCTTGAAGAGTGCTGAAACACATGTAGATACCGGCAGGGAATAGCCAAATGAGCATCTCCAAGTCAAAAAAGAAAGCAGGCCATGCGGTAGGCTGATGCTCCGAGACGGATGCAATGATAGGAATGTGGGTCTTGGCGTATCCGGTGTCCCAAAGTGAATAGAAACGACCAGACCAGGGTGCAATAACTCCAGAAAGTGTTAGAAGCACAAGCACAGCAGAAGACAACGCAAAGACGATAAAGATCAAAGCCTTGAGCAATGTCTTAAACTGGCGAGATGGAACCTGGTATCGGACGAATTCGACGAATCCGACAAGTTGGAGAAGTCCGAAAACACCTACATATGCATTAGCTAATTGCTAGGCCAGAAATAAGATATTCGGGAGCTCATACCAAGTGCAGCCATATGCTCAGAAGATCTGATAGGCAGGAAACCGACGAACGGGACCTGCATGCTGCCCAGCGTCCCGAGAGCGAACCAACTTGTGTATGCGACGTACAACCTCGGCGAGTATCTGCCCATCAAGACCAGCACAAATGCGTGCAGAGGTATCATGTTCGTAATGAAAACATATCCACCCCAGGCAGCAACCATGTAAAAGTAAAACAAGGCACACAGAGCACCCCAGAAGGCACTCCCATCCTTCAACGCCTTGATCCAGAGGTAGAAGGTGAACATCAGCAGGAAGATAGCAATTGCCTCGTTATCGTATGAACCCGCAACGGAACGAGAAATATAACCGGGTGCAATACCAATGAATGCCGCAGCGAGTAAACCTGCAGATTCATCCTTCATCTCCTTGGTAAAGAGGTATGTTGCGAGGGCCGTGAGGCCAGAGAATGCCGGGGCGAGGAGAACGCAGATATTCCGAATGTCGACTGGCATAGAGAGCATACGGAGAATATGGTAAATTGCACCGGAGGTCACCATGAGACCTGGATAGAGAGTTCCTCCAGTAACACGACCGAGCGGATGCCATGTTCCTAAAGAGCACGTTCAAGTTAGAAATCTGCACAAGGTGAAGTGCAGCAAGCCGAATGTTGTATAAAGAATAGGGAGCATACGATCATCAAACCAGTCCCAGAAATTGTAAAACCCGTTCTTGACGAGGTATTTCGAGGCACGGAAGTTAAACCATGGATCAACTATAGCATCGTCAGCTTTCCAAACCTCCATATCACCAGTTACTACTACCAAAAACGATAGCCCTCCGAGACCCAATTGTCTCGATCAAACTGCGGGGGGAGGAGATCCCTACATTCGTGGATAATACTTTCAAATCCTAAACCATAATTAGCACCAGCTCTCCAATCCAAATGTGTGAAAGACACAATCTCCAAGACAAAGGGGGTTTTATCAGATAAAAGCTTACGTATAACAGAAAACAACCGACTCGAAACGGCAGCGCCAGCAATAGTAAGGAGAATAACAACCTTCAGCAGTCTACGGATATTTCTTGTAGACTCGTCCTTGAGGAGTGCCTCAATGGACGACATGGTAGAGGAAAAGTGGTGGAGTTGAAAGGGGGGGAGGATTTGTTGCTTGTTATTCGCGGAATTGGCTAGCGAGCCGTGCTTGACTACGGTATCTGGGAGCTTTTGGGCCCCCGTTGTAAGTTGGCCTCTTCGAATGCGCCGGTATGGGGAGTACGCTGTCTCCTAGTGTACACACTGTCATGAGAAAGTGTCCTCTCTATCTATGATATCACGTGGTGTGCCAAGGGAGCCTCAACCCACACTCGTTGGCTGTAAGTAACTAGTTCCTGGCGTTCGCTTGCCTCTTGCTTGCTGCCCCACTAATTTAAGCTTGTCGACAGTTGGGCAGGAGGGCCCTACAACAATCTCCCCCTACCATAACCATAATACCGTGTTATAGAAACAAAGTCGAGCAACAAACCGAGCTCCATCATAGGTTCCCTTCAAGCCCAGCAGACAACTTCCTCCACCCGCACTTAACAAAAGTCATCCAGAACTATGTCTTCGGAAAAGGATGCTCAAAAGTTCTCCCTAGCCTACATCTCTATCCTCGCATCCTCCGAGGCACCCTCAACCATTGTTGAGATACTCGCAGATCTAGAAACAGAAGCAGCTTTGACTCCCTTCTCATCAGACTCTGCCATCCTTCTATCAAACTTTTACAGCATCTACTTCTTCGCCCTTTTCCTTTGTGATGACTTGTAATCCCTCCCCACTTCCCCTCCGCTAACAAAAGCTAACACAAAGCTCCTCATAATCAGAAATGAAGCACGCTTCCTCAGCAAGCGTATCCCCATGCCAGCGCTCCAATCCGACCCACTGCTGATTAGCACATACACACTCCTTCGCTTCCTCTACACCAGGAACTACGCTGAGATCTACACCGTTATCGATTCCGCTCCCTGGTCCGAGCACGTCAACCCTCTCGTCGTCCGCTTCAAGGACTATTATCGACAGAAGACGGTGTTGCTGTTGTCGAAGGCATACTCGAGCATTTCTCCCGTTCACGCAGCCGTTTACCTGGGCTTTAAGGGCGACGAAACCGGGTTGCTGGAGTACATCGCACAGAGGGGGTGGTTGCTGGATGAGAGTGGGCTTTTGAAGCCGGCGCCTGTGGAGGTCGAGGAAGGGGGGATGGATACTGATGCTGAGGGCAATGACATGAGGATCGCGATATTGTCCGGGCTTGTTACTCACTTGACGGAGGTTTAGGATGGAGGTGGAGAGAGAGGGCTATAGTAGGGATGAATTGTAGTTAGGAGACGATAGGTTAAGCCCGGTCCTAGACAAAACCTTTTCTTTGTCTTGTTTCCCCATTTTTTCAACTTCGGCCCCAACGAACCGCTAATGATATAATATTATTATATTCTCTTTTTTTTTTTGTTGATCGCCGTGAATCCTTAAAACAATACTCATAATATCATATCATACAGCACGACATCACCGTAC
Organism: Tuber indicum; assembly: GCA_006112555.1. Classification (NCBI taxonomy): domain Eukaryota; kingdom Fungi; phylum Ascomycota; class Pezizomycetes; order Pezizales; family Tuberaceae; genus Tuber; species Tuber indicum. The sequence continues at coordinate 81,584 of VBSK01000031.1, forward strand.
GCTGGCACCAAACCTCCCAACCCAAAGCCCACGGGAAAAAAAATTAAAAAACTCCAGCACCAAGATCTACGGTACAGTACAGTACAACAAGCAATTAACTCTCATTATATCATCACATCCCCCACCCGTCTAATCATCAAAATCAAAACTCCCAGGAATTCTCACCTTCCTCTCCACCTCCTCTTCCTCTTCCTCATCATCCACGTTCCCCGCACCCTCCTTCTGCCCCCCACCCCGAACATCACTCCCCCTCCCCTTACCCTTACCCTTCCGAAAAGGACTCCGATCCCCAAACGTATTCTCAGGCCTAACCACCGTTCCAAGCCCTCCTAGTCCCATACCAATTCGCTTCCTACCAATGCTCGGCGCCGCAGCCAATCCACCCCCCAATTCCTTCTTATTACCATTCCCGGACGTTGTCACTTCCCCCCCCTCCTGCACCTGCGCATTCCCGTTCATCTCCACAACCAGTGGAGCAGCAGTGCCGGTGCCACTAACTGTTTTCTTCGGTGACGACTTCGGGGAAACCGCTGGTGGGGTCTTATTCCCGACCAAGCCGACCAGGTCCTCATCGTCGTCGTCACTGGATTCGTAGAATAGGACTGCAGTGGGCTCTGCGCGGGAGCTTAGAGGGTGGTAGACTTCCCGGGAGCAGCCGTAGAGGGTCATTCTCGAGTTCTTGTTTATATTATGGATTGTGTTTTGGGATTCTGTGGATGTGGATGTGTTCTTTCGGTTCTCCGGGTGAGGGTTTAGTGTCTTTGTTGGACGGGGAAGATCTGGATTCTTGGTGTTTTGTTAGTGAGTGGTGGGGAAGGGGAGGAAGACTTTGGTTGACGCGCAGTGGCTTGGCGGAGCACGTGAGTTACGTTACGCGTAGGGATTAGGTAATGGAGGGAAGAGAAACTTTGCCCTTTGTTGGGTTTGATTGTATGATATGTTGTGTTGTGATGGTTTTCCTCGGAGGTATGCGGTTATGGCTGGGAGGAAGTGTTTATAACATACCTGAAGTGGTAGTTTGATGGACGGGTTGAAACTTTAGGATTGGGATGTATGAGGGATGAGGGATATAATTACTATAATTATTGATTCTACAGTGCTAATAGGATTTGCAGTGAGGCTATTAGTAAATTCTGATATTGGAATCAGAATCCCACTGATGGCTTGTATAGTAGGAGTGTGGGCACGGTGCCGGACCACGGGAGACTATAGGATTCCCTCTCTCACATTCTCGGGATGCTGGATTGTAATCTTGGGGATTCTACTTGTACAGTATGGTAGCTATCGTTAAATATTTAGAGCTACGTGCTGAGTCCCTATGACAGAAGGATAACGTACAATATCATACCAGCAGAAGGCGATAAACAAGTCCACCCCAAAAGCTCAATTTCGAGACGTAAGAAAGATATATAGGAAAAAAAGGCACCGCAACCCAACCCAGTGGCTATGGCTCTACTTTACAATAAAACGGTTAGAAAAGAGAAGGAGGATAGGTGAGGAGGAGGAGGGAAAGCATCCCTTAGAAATACAGTGGCCTCGACCAAGCCGGGGCCACTCGTGATAGTGCCTTCGTTGACTAATCCCTATACCTGCGATCTCTACCTCCTCCCCCTCCACCACCACGTCTACCGTACCCGCCACTACCTCTACCCACGGTAACAGTGTCCCTCCTCCCGCCACTACCACCGCCGCCCCCTTCCTGCAATGGAACATTATCCTCAACCCTCTCACCCCTCCTCCATTCGCCACTCGGAACACTAACCCCCCCCATGACAGCCCCACGCGCACCTCCACGGACCCTAAACCCACCAAATCCATTCTCCCGCGGCCCACCTAAGACCCCGCCCCTTCCGCCTCCAAACCCGCCCCTGCCATTCCCCGTAGCTCCAACCCCGCCATGGCCCTCGGGGTAAATACATACGTCGATCCAATCCCCTACGACAAACGAGACCTCGCTGAGCGTTTTTCGACCAACATTATCCAAAACCGCGTCGCCGTTCGGCACCACTGCGCCCAGGTCCTTTGATGTGTAGCGCGTCGCGTTGTACCGCGTGTCCGCAAAGATGAGGCGGAAGCCGCAGCGGGAACGGGGCGGACAGACGTTTGGCAGCGCATGCGAGAGGAGCATGCTTAGTTCGTTGAGGGTGCAATCGCGCCAGGTGTAAATTGTAACATGCTCGCGGGGCTGGGAGTGTGCGCGGAAGTCATCTAGGCTGTTTTATAGCATTTTTCCCCCCCTCCGGTTAGCTGGATTGTGTTTGGGAGAGGGAAGGTTGGGGGATAATCAAACCGGTGGAAGCCGCCCTGTCTGTAGAAGAGCTTAAGCAGGAAGGGGGTCGTGCGCCGACGGTCAACCTTTATTGGCGCGGTAGTAGTGGCGAGCGGAGAGGCTGCGGACATGGTTTGATGGCTTAGAGGGTATTTGTACGATTCTAAGGTGGAACTGGAAAAAAGTGTTGGGTTTGGTGCGCTGGTTGCAGGTGAGTTGGATTTTGGGGTCCGCCCGAGTGTTGATCGATTAGAGGAAAGGTATCTTATCAGATCTTATCAATCTCATCTGGATTGCCTAGGTCCTTTGAGCGATTTTGCAGGTGTCATATGCAACCCTCAGACTTCATGGCGAGATAAGAAAATGATGTCCTTTCAGAGCTTGGTGCAAGGCGCAGAGATTTATGAGAGCGCTTAAATAATAATATTGTGGTATCATGAAAGTGCAATTCAATACCTTGGTACTGATAACCAGTTGTATCGTAAGAATTCAAACCGCTGCAAGGCCAGCTTTTCTGATAGCATTGCATTGTTAAAAACCGAAAGCACTACATGGTATTGAGCGTACACCCTTATCCCTCCCCCCAAAGCAGGTAAAAATCACCTAACAAAGGAAAAAATATCGTAGTAGAATTACAATCTCCCAACCTTTAGCAATCCGTCATGACGCCAGTTCCCCAAATAAGCGTTCGGAAAGGAAACCTTCAATGCCATTCTATCCCCTTTTCTATTTCCAGATTCATTTTCCTTCCTAAGCTCGTAACAGTCCGAAAAAGAGTGTCCAAGTCAAAATGAACGACGAGAGGCTACTCCCGCTGAACACTTCTGATGTCCATATCTCACTCGCACTCCGGAAGTAGTTTTGTGGCTTCCCGCCCGCGATGAAGACTACCATCAGTACCGAGACGATGGAGGAGCCGAGGAGGTAGAAGATGAAGCCTGAGTAGGATTCTAAGCCTAGGATACCGGCAGCGATGCCGAATATGGAGGAGGTGAGGGAGCGGATATCAGCGACCGTCTGGTGGGAGCTTAGTTAGTAAAGGAAGCTCGGAAAGCGAAGGTGAAAAGGGGAAGATAGGCAAACCTTCGTATTGTGAATGACATTTTCGGGGACAACGGGGTTTATCTGGAGGTCCTTTTCCTCGGCGTTCATGATGGTTTGCTTTTCAGTGACTCGGTGGTAGTGTGGAATAGTATTTCGTCGTATGATAGTTTGTAGGATAAATTTAGTGGAAGCTTTCCAAGTTGAATGATGACCATCCGATCCGCCGGTGAAAGCACGCCAAGCTTTATTCAGACTATGATACCCCATCCGCCAGAGTCTCTTCTACCCCCCACAATCTTTCATCCACGGTCGGTCGGTTACCAGAAACTCCATCCTCACCCTCCCAAACCAAGTCAGCTCAAAACCGCACACGAAAAGAAATGTCACGAAATGTCCGAATCGAAGAAGTCGAAGACTCCGACCCCGAAGAAATGGACATCTCCCTCTTTGACCCCCGTGCAGCTGCAGCCGCGAACCCAACTCTAATGGATCCGACCGCAATCCCCCATGGAATACAAAGACCCAGCCACCCCCAAACCCAATATGTCTCTGCGGACGAGAGCTCCTATAAGACCTACCAATGCCTCTACCCTATATACTTCGATAGCACCCGGTCCCGCGCCGAAGGCCGCCGTGTAAATAAAACCCACGCAATTCCCAATCCACTCGCCCGCAACATCGTCGATGCATGTGCATACCTGTCTCTAAAGACCGTATTCGAACCCGGAAAGACACATCCAAAAGACTGGGCAAACCCGGGCCGTGTAAGGGTACTGTTTAAAGCGGATGGGAAACCAACTGGGAACATCAAGAACAAGTTCTTGCTGCTTAGGACCATCGGAGAGTTTCTGAAGGCGAACCCAACGAGACCCGAGGATCCCTTGAGGCTTAGGATTCCGAATTTCCCAACTGACGGGAAGCCGCCGGAGCCTCCTGCTGTTCCCAGAGGGTGGAAGGTGGGCACGATTTTGCCGACACATTCAGCAGCCTTGAGTGGCGGGGGCGTGAGTGATGATATATTTAAGGAGATGATGAAGGACATGGGCATGGATGCTGGCGGGCCGGGTGGGGGTGCTGTGGAGAAAAAGGAGAAAAAGGAAAAGAAGGATAAAAAGAAGGGAAAACGGTGATTGGGTGCGAGTAGCGGTGGTTTGGGTTGACTATGTGGGACAGCCTTGCGTTGTATATACACTATTACGCCCTCGGATTCTTAAACATGGGCGTTTGTGATTTCTACGTTTTCCTACTTCCACAAGCTCGAGATCCTGCACTAAACGGGATTGCGCTTCAACCTTTCAAGCCACTATTTTGGATACCTACCGGCCACACCGGCGCCCGTTTCCCCTCCGGACCCCCAGTCAGAGTTCCTGATACACCTCGGCCAGATCCAATAACTGCAGGTTCAATCATTTGGAGATAGGCCACGAAAACCACGCAAACCTCAAGATCAATCCCTTCCCGTAACTCACTTGTACATTCACAGGACATCACTCGATCCTCGGTCCCTCACAAGATTTCTTCCTTGCATGGTTATGAGACTCGTGATGTCTGACTGTAAGGCCGGGCACAATACCCTGAACAGGGTTATTGTAAGTCGTGAATAGTGTGGCACTCCTCTGTTGTACATTTATTATTTTTTCAAGCTACCTAAGCGCCTTTGGCCGTAGATGTGTTATCTGCGACCTGCTTCTAGGTCCTGTCTTGCACAGCATATTTTTATATTACTAATATGCCGGATACTGTTGTTTCTCTGAACACTTGGAAATCTTGTAAGTTAGTTGCTTATCGGTGGCCAATGTCTATAATTTTTCTTGCTTGTCACCTCCTCCGGCCCACTAGCCGAGAAATCCCATCCGAAAAGGCCTCACTTTAACCCATTTATCCCGCCAGACAACGCTTCCGGAGCTCCTGATTCCCACCCTCCTTGCAATACCCCAGCCTATTCTATCCATTTTACATTGCCCCCCCGCCCCCAATCTAGCGAATATGGGAGTTATGACAGAATGGCCCAACGGTATGATAATAATACCACATGCCCTCAGAGGGGGGCGGTGGTGGTAGCGGGGTGACGGTGGAGGAGGAACCAGAGCCTGGTTGGCATGATACCAGAAACTAGGTGTTGAATCCTTGTTTCCCCCTCACCTCACCTGCTCCTCCCTCCCTGCGGGCACGTAGTAACCCTGAAGAAGGGCGTAGGGTGGGGAAACATGAACGTTTTGGCCGGTGGCCGTCGGCAACATTTCCGAGGGGGTATCATATAGCAGTGTCTAGGGGATTCTCGGTGCTGGATTACCTGACTTGTAGGTTCATTCTACACAAGCTCGTGAGGATGGATAGTCAAGTCAACGAAGACTTCACCCAACCCGCCGACAGCATCAGAACCTCGAGCACGACGAGGGTGAGTCATGCCGGAACAGGTTGGCTGAAGGGAGTGGTAGGGTGTGAACACAAATTAACCTTACTTATCGGTGTGCCAGTACGGTATCATAATATCTTTGTAGCTTTATAATAATATTATTATAACTTGGTTTTGCTGGGGTAGGGCAGCTAAATCTGCCAAGGATCAACTGACTTATAGAGGGAGTGAACGATATCAAAAGCTTTCCAACCTATTCCCAGGCGATTTTCAATATCTTTTCATGCGTTACACTCCTTCAGGACAGCATACTGATGCTACGATTCCACGAGCGAGTGAGATAATACCGGTATGGTTTTATCGCTAGCGGCGCCTCCAGAGACAACATGCCTAATAGCGCACCTCAAACATTAAAAAGGATCGGATTAATGCCAAACTCTACACATATGAATCCACACCAACACCCCAAACATGAAAAACGGCATACAATAGAATTGGGAATGGAATGAGCAACGCATCTACTCTGGTGACGATGCCAACATCAATATCTCCTCCCCAATTGAGTCTGTCCAATAACGCACCCTGCCCGCCATCCTCTCGATTCCCTGCCGGAAAGCCAACGGCATCTCAACCCCGCTAAGCATGATGTAGAGAACGCTCAGGGTAATAACTAGCACGATATCTCGCAGTATACCTCTTGTTCCCGTTCCGCCTCCCGTTCCTCCTCCCGTTCCTCCTCCCACTCCTTCTCCCGCTCCTCCTCCCGCCCCCTCTGGTACATCCTCAATATCAGCAAACCCCACCGCCAGATCCGCAGGCTCCTCACCGCCGTCCAGGTCTTTTGTCACAACCACCACAGCCTCCGAATCCACCTCCGCCTTGGTATTCTCAGCGGCTTTGAAAACGTTGTACGGCGGCAACCTCCACCCAAGGTATGGTTTCAGCTTTGTCAAGCGTTTAGTGATCTCGTCCTCGCCGAGGTACAGCGTCTCCTCCTTCAACTCTGTATCCACCGTCATCTTTGAAATCCACTCATCTTTCTCCCATCCCTCCGGCACTTTCGCTATCCCAAGATCTACAAGGGCTCCCATCACCTTCTTCAACTCGCACTTGAACGGGGTCTCGCGCCTCGCCCTGGACAAGACAATCGCAAACCAATACAGCGGTGCATTGAACTTGATTTGTAACTCGTCCTTTGATTCAGGGATTTCAAACCTCTCCAGTAACTCGGGAACAAGCTTAACCAAGGTCATCCGATTCTGATACGCCTCCTGGGAAATCGGCAACAATTGTATCGGGGAATGCACGGCAGATTCGGGGATTATTTCCCGCTCGACTAGCTCGTTTGCCAGAGCCATAATCTCCTCCTGTTTTTTCACGCGCCAAGAGATGACGGCGTTGAATGCTACGATGTTTCTCTCGACGGCGGAGCCGGAGAGGATGTCTTCCGCCACGCCGAATAGGTCGAGATCCAGATATGTGCTGCCCCCGCCGAATGAATTGACCTCCTGGCGAACCCAGTCGATGAATTGATCGCCGGTGGGGCAAAGGCACTGGTTGGGATAAACCTGTTTTGGCGTAAATTCTGTCATTGTTGATTGAGGCGGCGGTGGCACGGGAGTAGAAGGAGTAGAAGGAGTGGAATGGCTTCTAAATGAGAGCTATAACATCTAAATGCAGTGAGGCGAAAGGTGGAGGTGGAGAATGGAAGGAGTTGTGAAGGCTTATGGTTTTATAGAAGGGTAGTCCCCTCTGCTTCAGGCGGGGCTCCGGAGCCTTGCTGCAGTTGGCCGACATCTTAGAAATGCTTTGACGTACTATTCAAAATTGGGTTGTAGGATTTTGAAATCTATATAGTCTTGGCGGCTTTGAAATAGTTAAGGGCCTGTTCGGCGGGAACGGAAGGCGGGTCGACCGTTCCGTTCACACATACAAAACGACCATTTCGAAAAGGAAGGACGACCATTTTTGTATGGGGAACGGTCGCAAACTGAACGGAACGGACGTTGCCGAACAGGCCCTAAAAACAGGTGAAATCATGCAGAATTCAGATTATAATAATATTATTATGATAGAAATTAATTGATGATGTAAAAATGCCAGATTGAATGCCAAAATGTCAAGACCAGAATTCAAAATCAAAATCTTTGCACGCCAAACACTCCCTAGTGTTATTCGCAGAAGGTATGATACATCCCTCTCACCATATGGTAGATTATAGGCGTTTGGAAAGAAAGTCCTAAATCCCCAGTGTCGTAGCGAGGGGAAGCCTAGAATCAGGCGGCCAGATTTCCAATATCGAGTGACCACCTGTGATGCTGCGTCGTCCGGCAGCCTTAAAGTTTCTGTATCCGAAGAATCATACACCGTACCTCTACTCTATGAAGTAGGCCCCCAATGAGCAATGATTCATCCACCCTGCTCTTCGCCGCCTGAGGATAGAAGAGTAATGTCATAACCTCGCTCCAGGACCCGACCGGAACGCCCCTCCTCCATCCTCACAACACACTCCTAGCACCACTCGCGGGACAGGAGAAAGTTATTGAGGCCCTTTGACACCACCAAATTTCTTGCAAAGCCCCCGTTCAGAGTTGTTTGCCGGCTGCACGTTAAACCAAAATTTCGTCACCAACACTTGCCCAGATAGCGGCGCCAGGCAAATCCCCCTTCACACATTTATCCGGCCACATACGAAGACTCATCCAAACCCGAAATCAAAACGCTCCACTCACACCCAACTCCTCCCCCATCACCTCCCTGGCTCGTCCACAGAGGAGCCAATTCCCGGTCTACCACGCCTAGACAAAGCTCCACCTCGCGGCATGCTCTGGCTCCTCGACTCCCACGACGTCGAAAAACTCATTTACTGCCACTTCGTGATTTCCCTGGTTTTTATTTTGCTTCTTGAGGCACACCTGGACATGACTCGCGCTTGTAGTTGTAGCTGCAAACGCCCTTGTTCGGGGGCGGGGGTGGAGGTACAGAAACCGGATGGGGGGGGAGCCGGTATACCGGTATGCTGGTGGTGTGGGAGGGAGGGGCGCGAGTGATGTCTATGGTTTTGAAGTTGGGTACGGGTACGGCACAGCACTGCAGTGGTGGGATTGGCGTTTGTGTGGATTATACTCGAGTATGATACCTGGCTGCGGAATCGAGGCGTTAGCGGAGTCGAGGGCTACCTGAGTTCGGGAGGCGGGGGGTATGGCTTGCTTGCGGTGTTATGATATGACACATTTGGTTTTGGGCCGTGTTGAGTCTGTTGCTGTAATAGGTCTGCTCTAGTTCTCTCGTGGTTTACCGTTTACCTCAGCAATAATTTAATCGCCGTCCAACGCCCCAGCACTGAGTAGCACTCGGGTGTGTGCAATGTTTTTCCACCCTTATGCCATTGCCATAAACAGCAGTACGAGGCCCACCCAGGACCCGGCAGATCAAATCCACACGCACCAAGCCCACTAAACAAAAGAACAAATCAGCTCATAGAAAAGGAAGAAAAAACACACCGAGCAAGTGAAGGGGTTCCTGAAACACCCCCTTGCAAATACGCAATACCGACCCAAGGTCGCGATGCGGACTGAGCCGAACTATGATAATTATATAATTTGAGATTTGTTGCATCGATAACCCACTGGACGGCTTCGCAATAAGTCGAGGTGAAGGAATGGTCTTCTCCCACCGCCGCCAGTCGTTGAGGAGTTATTGAGGATATTTCTAAGACAAGAATTGTGCCGGCAGAATGACGAAGAAATCCCCGTGCCAAACACCCACCAAAGAACGCCCGATCAAAAGCTGGGTTGAATAATACTGGAGGGGGAAATGATACGACAACTCGTTTATGGACTCAGGAACACGTAATCAAAGATGTATTCTGCCAAGCCATTGAATTCAATGATTGATCCCCTAGACATTCTACGGGGGTGAGGGCCTGGGCCCTTTGTAATTGGAAAGAGAGAAACTACGTTTTATATGGTTTTATATTGGGCGCAGTTTGGGGGAAAAAGGCCCTTCCAGTCTGTGGAAGTATGATAACCAGTGTCGTCTTAAGAAAAGGGTATCATAAAAGAGACAAATCAGGGTAAATTACCTCGGCAGCAATTATATCACTGTACCATACTCGAGCGGACAGCCCAGAAAATTATTATGTCCAGCGTATCGTTTCAGATACCCGGGCACGACCCAGAGTCGAACTCCACCACACCTCGTATGATACGATAATATTATAATATGACAGCAGGTCCGATTTGCGCTGCAGGCCTATTCAGGAAGGATAAGGGCTTCAGTCTCCCTATTCCCACAGGACAGACAGGACATCCTAATGTTCCCTCCCTACGCGGCGGATTATCCAATATAGTGATAATTACGAGAGCCTGCTTTGAAGGGGATCGACCTCATGGGCTCCCACTAACTGCGCAGGGCCTACCGATGTGCTCTCGGACACCCCTCGGCCGGTTGCGCCAGCTTAAGCATTTGGCGGAAAATTGCTACAGGAATAGATATGATACCTGGACCGGCCGCAATTTCAATTAGATTTTTTTTTTTTTTCACTAGGGTTTAAATGCTATGATTATTGTAAACGCATCACCGAGCAAAGGCGTCCCCAGGGGAAGGAGGGAATATAAATATAAGCTCCAGTCACATATATCCAGCGACAAAAATCCCTCAAGTCCAGAATATTCACGCGCGGAATATCAGCGATGAATAAAAGTATCATAGGTTTTGGCTGCGAGAAAGACGTGATTTGGAGGAGGGGGGGTGGTTAAGGATTACAAGTATTACCGCCGAATGCCACTGGGCTCCCGTTGCTAATAAGCAATAGAGTATGATACAGTAGTATTATGCGATATTCACGACTCACGATAGACCCGCTCATGGCGCCGGGCCCGAATTCAAAGTTCAGCGTCATTAGTCCTTGAGCAAGGTGTTTGTAAACCGTACGCCTATCACCTCCCCTCGTATGGGACGTTCGCTCGAAAGACCCGGACATCAATTTAATTCACACACAATCACAACACGTCACTCGGCTGCTCGGACCACGATTGCAGGAGCTTGCTCGGAAGAACCAGCCAGTAGAACACCCGGCGTTCCATACATACGATGGATGGAGAAGTTGGATTCAGTAATGACCTATCCAATTCCCCCACAAAATGTTCAATTCGGGTCTTGGTAATCAACGCACCCTACCCTCTACGCCTATCCAAACGTCAGAGCCCTAGAATTCCGCGCTCAAGCCACCACGGAACATACAATAACCACTCGCAGCGTCACCATCCAAAGCTCGCCCAGGTGTAAAAGCTACACCACTAACATTCCCACGGAGAAGCCCCCCCCACAGACGGGCACCCATCATACCCCACTTTCCACAAGAACCATTTCGAGTGACCCTACATGACTCGCCCCCACTGCCACGCAAATTCCGCGATAGGACGACAAGAGAGCGCGGGAGGGGGCTATCTCACTTCACACGGGGGACAGATAGCCCCAGAGAGCTTCGGTTTTGGTGGTGGAAAAAAAAAACGCCCACCGGTTCAGTGTTTTGTCCCGATATCATCATACCTTAGATACCATCCACCCTAGCGATACTCTTCCTCACAAGCCCGCCGAGACCCCACCCAGATGCGGGGTCCCACCTCCCTCCTTAACTTGCCTCCCACCCACGTGCCATAACTTGTCCCAGCCAACCAACCAACCAACCAACCAACCAACCAGCAAGGATACCCATCCCTGGGGCACAGATCTATTCTTTTACTGTAGAATGCCCGCCACCTGCCAGACCGGTGACGTACTACCTTTTGCTCTCACACATGTAAGCAGACATGCAGCCCGGCTGCTGCCGCCATCGTATTCGTCGAGCGCCCTTGGAAGAACCTTGGAAGCTCACCGAAAATGTGCACAATATTCCGGCGGGTTGGTATGACAGCACGAAATATGCAGGGCCCGGGATACACCAGATGCATGAACTCACGGAGGGGGGGGGGGGAAATCTGATGAAGGTGAATATAGATGGTGTGGAGTTTTTGAGTGAATACATAAAATCATATGATACTCGAGTACAATCCTGAAAAAACGCCCCTGCACCGCCGCCCGCCAAATGTAAAGCGAAGAGAAGTTAAGAATGCCGTCTATGGGATTACACAAAGAGAGACTGTAAAGGAGGATGCGGTAGTGCTGGTTACAAGGCTGCAAGGTGTTATAATATATAGGAAATTCCGGGACGTCAGATGTGTGTGCGAGTAGACATAAAATTATGAAGCAATGCACTTGGGCACGCGGAAGCCAGAGCAGCAGCGGAAAGGTCACAACCCAAAGGGAAAAATATATGCCTAAAAAGAACGAAGATGAGGAAATGGAAGCCCGTTGAGGGACGCAATTCGATCTGACAGGAACGCTAAGGTATAAAATCAGAATGAAAAGAAATCACATAATGGCACAACTGTCCTGTCTAGTAAAGAGCACTGAATCGCGCTTCCCCTTCTTCCCTAACCTTTCCTTCCGCTCATCTTTACTAGGTCTAAAGGCGAAATCCTTGTCTTTTTTCTCCTCGTTATCTGGCCGGAAGACGAAGTCGTCGCCGTCTCCTTGGCCATCATCCTGCTCATCCCCGGGCCCGCTGCGCTGGGATAATGGTTCGGGCCATAGCTCCGGAACGGGTCTCACCCTGACTCTGCTGCTCTTCCGTTTGTCCTCCTCCTTCTCGGAGTCGTATTCTCCTGCGGAAGATGGAGCTCCAGTGCTAGTGTCTGTCGTTGAGAGGGATGTCGAGAGGAATGAGTGGCGGTGGGGGAGGCGCTGTGAGAGAGATCGAGTGGGCCCGAGGGTCTGGGAGGTTGAGCGGGTGAGGCGTTTCGAATCTTTGTGCGAGTTGCTAATGCGAACATCGATGGCATTCAACAATGTGTCAGGGGCAGGCGTGGGCGGGAGAGACTTGTTTAATCGGGACGAAGACTAGATGATTATTAGTTATTCAATTTCAGATGTCACTCAACCAATACCGACTACCTTTTTTTTTGTAGCTTGAGAGACCACAGCTAGAGATCCCTAGATATCATGAAAATTTAGTCACCATCCGTCCCGATATCATGGAAATCACATACCTTATTCTTCCTGCTTGCAATCCCAGTCCTCCTTTCAATCTCCCCCAGTACACCCTTCAGCTGCACTAACTCCTCCTTCAAGCCTACCGATTTCGTCTGCAAAGCCACGAGACCTCTAAACCACTGCTCAACATTGAAGGTCATGGCGGCATAAACCCTAACCAAATTCGAACCCTTCCACCCCTCCTCCAGCCCCAGCAGATATTTAGCCAAATCATCCACCGCAGCTAGCCCCTCAGCCACATCCTTCAATGCCTTCCCCATAGCAGCCATTGTGCGCTCAACCACATACTCCACATTCTCATTGCCCTCCAATATCTGCAACCTAAACTCCCGACTTTCAAGCATATTGTCGAACGCCATTGACGCAGGTTCCGAATCTAATGGAACCCTAAGATGTTTCAACCGTTGCGATATATCCGATTTTGCTAGGTCAAAATCCCTTGTAGTTTTCGAGATGAATCCATCCATATCGTTCACATGGGATTGCAAAATCCTTACGACTTCCGAGTCGGATTTCGCTAGGCGGCCATGTAAAAGATGAATACCAAAAGCGATTTGTGAAACAACCTTCGATAACCGATGATGCTCGCACTCCTTATTCCTTTGCTGACGTTTCCTGCTTCTCGGCGATGAACCCCCAGCTTCCTCTCCCTGCGTTCCGACACGGACATCACGAATCGATTCCTCAAAGGCGGCTTGCATGCTCAGTACGGGATGCCGGGGAATGGGGGGCGGCGATGTGGATGTCCGCCTTCGGTCACTGGTGTCCTCGCGTGCACTGGAGTGCAGAGATGGCGACAGTGGAGGCGTGTAGCCCCGCTCCCGCTTTAGCTTCTTCTCGCGCTGGTTCGCCATAGTTTATTGAGGCTTCGTTTCTCAAAAACGCTGAGATTTGACTCGTGGGATGTAGCTCCTAGAATCTCTCTCCCTATCCCGGAGCACCCAATCCAGTTATCTAAAATCTCACACCCTCCCCACAACAAGCAAAGAGGGAGGAAAAAAGAAAAAAAAATAGAAAGAACCAGTAAGATGGGCACGGTTACGGTCGGGTCCTGTATGTGACCCCACCCAAATGTAAAATTTCAGCCCCTCCACCCGTGAAATTTGCTCAGATCAGTTGAAGAAACAAAGCCGGGGGGGCATGTCCGGTAGACATTTAAAAAAATAAAAATAAAAAAACAGAAATGACAACAGCGGCTCGCTCGCTATCAAGAGCACGCAGAGCAAGCTGCACTCGAGTATCCTAGATACTGTACGGCGGATGGATCTGGAGGAGTAGTTTACCGGTAATATCGGCTTGCAGTATCACCTGATTCACCGATTTGACTAGATTTTCAGTGAATACGTGACACCGGCGATGCACAATGGCAGACCGTGAAGCGTGGGCGATGACGGAAAGGATGGAGACGGTCACCGCTCGCACAAGTACTACCGTAGAGCAACGGAGGGAAAGTTTCTCAGGCCCAATCACGGGTGAGTGAAAAGTAGGAGCTTGAAGCACGAGCTACGCTAGGCACAAATATTTTCCTCTGAACCATTCGAAGAGGAGGCGAAGAGGAGCAGTGCGAGATGACGGTAGGTTGGGCAGCGGGTTGGAAGAGCATCCATTTTCCCTCCGCCCTCCACTTCAACTCATCATCTGCGAAGCTTACAGTAATCCGATGAGCTTGTAAGGGGCAAGTCAAAGAATGAACAATACCGGTAGTGGATGACTACGAGTACAGGTTATCCCGTCGCTAAATCTGGGAATACCAGTACTGTCCAAGTACTCGCACAGTATGCATGCTTTTGTTGTTGAGTCTTTGCCGGTATGGCATGATTGGTCAAATCAAGTGCGAGTGGGTCGCACAGCAGTCTCATCCGGGGGGGCACGAGGAACATGGTGCAGAGCATTTGAAATCCACCCTCCCCCTGAGCGAAAATCAACAACGAACACTCCGCAACAAAGTCCCTCGAGAAACGTACTCGATAGAACCACTGAGAACCAGCTCCTCTTCAACTCTGTCGACTCTAATGGAGTATTGGTTGAGGGCTGAGGGGAGTAAGGTGGGCATTTTTGTGCAGGGGGGAGGTATGATAAGATATATTATACAAATTTATGCCAGGGCACTATCATAGTTTTTTTTAGATGCATTACTAAGCAAAACAGAGGGAACAGGAGGGTCAGTTTTAGGTGTCCTACAGCACTAGTACTCGAGTGCACTTTATCGGCGGATGATGAACAGGGGTATGATACCCGTACTTGTACCTTACAAGTATCGAGCAGGAAAAAAAAAGTGGATTTGCCAAAGGGTATCATATTAATAACAAAAAAATACCTGTTTCCGATCCCCGTTCGTCACCCGCCGGCATTCCTTGTGCCCCCGTATGAGACGGTAACGGGAAGTGATGTACGAGTGCTCGAAGACCGGTTTGCCGTATTCACACTCATTAGTCGGGTCGAAAGGTGTGCGTAGTGCAGGTAGACTCCTCGAGTGCTCGAGCACCGGCACCGTACTGGTACTCGTGAACCAGCTATCCAAAGCTATCGGCGAAGGCCACACGGATAATTAACCTGTATTCCTTCGGGCCCTCCCCTCTCTTTCTCTAGGAGGTCCAGAAATGCATCGTCAAAATGTCTGCACAGTAGTCTAAGTCAGTACCAAGATTCACGGTGCTTCGCTATCATATCGCCCAACCGAGCCACAGCAGGCCAATAGAAGATCACCGGTGTCGATATCGATGGGCAGACCGAAAGACGCCGTCTCCAATGCTCTTGGTCGGCATGAGTTGTTTATGCGTTAAACCCATCCACTGGAGGAGGGGAGGGAATGCCCTTCAACCGCAGAATCCGATGAGTAGGAAATGATAAGGTAGGCGAAATGCCCATATTGGGCTGGTGCAAAATCATGCAGTTGGAAGGAGAATTCCATAGTCTAACTCGCACTCAGCGCTGTTGATCCGAACATGCAAAACCTTCCAACAATGCTCCTGGGGGGCGAGTTTAGAATGACTCCAAAAGGCCACATGATCCCTCTGATGTGCATATCATACCTCGGGAATACTCGAGTACGAGTACTTGGGGGCATCGGTTATCTTTCCATGCGATGCCCTCCTCCCAGGCACACCAACGCCGTCTAACCATATCAGAAGCAATTGTGCTCGAGTACCAGTACCGTAGGTTCTAGGTACAGGTAAATTTTTTCACCCACCGCTATTCCCTGTATGGTAGTTACTATCCCCGGAAAGGCGAAACCGCCATGGAGTTAGTCCTTAAGAGGGATAGTGGCTACCTTAAGAAGTATAGCGACGGGTCGAGTTTACTTGTACCGTACTGAGAACCTTCGGTACGAGTATCATGGCGGAGCACCATTTCGCGAATTCGCCCAACCATTTCCAGGGTTAGGGGTCGTTTAAAATTTCAGGCGTCAGACACTGACGGGCAGTGGCTGAATGCAGACAGGCCCACGCGATTCATGACGGATCGGATCTTTCTGATCGTTACTCGAGTAGTCTATTCCCGCCCACCCAGAACTTACCGCACCCACCGCACCCGTCCCACGAATCACTGATCCTATCCGCTGACTTCTTCAACCGACCACCCCTTCCAATAATAAATGCCCCATAAGCACTCTTCATCTCTCGACACGCCACCACAACACAGCCTCTAGGAGGTCCTACCGTTTTTTCTTTCCCCCTTCCCTGTTTTTTCCCCTTGCCCCCGAATCACTAGAACTCGTAACGGATTAAAACTTCAGTTAGGGGAACGGCAAAGAGGTCTCGGAGGATAGACGCTTAGTGGAGACATCATTTGCCGGTACAGAGCTGCAGGTCTCGTCACCAAAATTTCTTGATGTCGGCCTGCGACACACATATGGAACTTGGCGAGATTCTGCCAGTCTCAAAGTCGCTTACCATTGGGTTCCGCACTGTTGGGACGCCGCAACACTTCACCTTGCCCAGGGCAATTTGCCAGCTATTCCAGTGACGAAGTTCATTGACTCAACATAGATGGAACAATCACCGCCAGAAACATTACGCTAGTTTATTTGGTCTGCGGCTTGGAGACACGTTTAGCCGCATAATCACCTCCCTGTACTCGTACTATTAATTGTGTCTGTGGTCAAAGCCCTTAGGAATTTTAGATTCGACATGAGACGAATTGGTACCGTATCGCAAACTTTGATCAATTGGCCTAGTTTTAAGGCTCAATTAACGTGAGCCTTACACACCGGATCAGCCAATGCCGCTCAGCAGTCGAGTATCTCCGCGGACCAGCCAGCGCTCGGCATGATTGGTGACAAGCGGAGTCAATACTGGTGTTTGACCCAGTGCTTATACCATATATCGTTTGGAGACGACTTGAAATTTTTAGCGTTGATGAATCAGAAATGTTCGTGTTATCATATAGCCTATACCTTTGCTTTTCTTGAGTTAGAAATCCGTATCAAGATACCGGTATCTATACGTGATGTGCAGTTCCAAGGTAAGTTCCACAAGTAACCCTAGTTCACCAGATGCGAAAAAGTGAGGGAATTGATTTACCTGCTAGCTTCAGCTCTGACTGCGGCACGATCAAGGCGACGGCCTGTTGGCATGTATCATACCATACAGCAAACCACAGTACCATCACATTTTATGGGTAATCTGATAGTCATCCGATGACAACGGCATCTCAGTGCTCATGTTCTTGTCTAAACCAGTGATCGGACAATCATCACGGGCCAGCACCTGAAAATACAATTGGCTGCACGAGACAAAAAAAGGGTACTTGGCAAGCTTGTTCATCAGGGAGGCGTGGCACCAGCGTTTTCATTGACTGCCAGACAAGCGCCTTGATAGCAGGTCACTCGCACGGGGCTCTACCGATCTTTCCATTATCTTCCATGGAGACACGGTAGATTCCATCGAGTTTCAAGAGCCTTTCAGGTCCGATGCAGTGCAGTAGTCATCAGAATACGGTATCTTAGAAAACTATATCCCACAAATATTCGGAGCCCCGTAGGGGGAAACCAGCACCATGCAACCAAGCACGGTTACCGGCGTAAGAGGAACAATCTCCAGCAGTACTCGCAGTTAAGGATTGCCGAATACCCGCTCCTTGGGGATACCCTCACCCAGTCCACCGGGTGAGGTATCCATATTCGGCAAGCCGTCGTTCCAGAAACTTGCTTTCCCGCACCCTAATACAATATCAGCAAAATCCCCCCTCTATGAGAAAGGGTCTTTGATTCTTCCCCATCGATGCTCCATCTAGCAAGGGGCGTCGTTCCTGCTCTGGATGGATATCGATTTCAGACTCCTGGTGGGCTGGGACCCTTATAAGAAGATACAGTATGGTCCTGTATGTAGTGTAGTGTAGTGTGAAATGGAGGGTTTGTGCCGCATACAACACTTTACATACTCTATCGTGCGGTTGTCGGGATGAATTCTCACTCGAGCACAGCACGCTGGTAGTTGGTCGTATCTCTTGCAAACAGGAGGAGAGAGGTACGGGCACCAGGAGAGGTTTTCATATAGGACAGGGATACCGGTAGTTAACCCGTAAAATAATCCCTGTCTTGTACTCGTACTTGTACGAAAACACCTCACCTGGTGCTTATACCATCTGGGAATAATTTTCTTTTTTGCATTATTAGAAACCAAAAGAAAATGAGGGTGTAAGAAATACGGTAAAGCATGTCATCATTGTGTGAGTGAGCCCTTCAACGGCGAATAAACCCAGCGTTCCGGATACCATTGCTTATTGACCTTCTGTTTCCGTTCCTATACATACACTAGACATCACGGGATGCCTTGGGGGGGCCTCGATATCAAATGTTTGGTTGGAGCTCTTGTGCTCGTTCCAGGGAAGAGGCACCGAAGACAGGGATTAAAGAAATATAGCAAAAAACTCATGGACATCTGAGGGTGCAAAACATACCCCCCTGTTTCCGGGCACTTCTTGCTTTTAACGAGGAGGCTGCAGGGGAGGGAACACCGGCGAAGCGGTCCGATGCGGGGGGGGGGGGGGGGGGAGGGGTTGGAACATTGGGTTAGGTTGGGTTGGGCAGAATAAAACAGGAATCCCAAGGAAAGGAAAAGAAAGGGAAAAAAAAACTTCACCTTCCCCTCCTGCTCGGTGGGGATAGACTACCGGTACAGTAGTGGGCCTAGTTATAGGCAGTAGTGATACAAGTAAATGATAGCCTATCTTTTTATTGTACGAGTATTCTATCCGCGTCATCGATATCATCGGTGGGTGCAGGCCCGGTCGATACTAGCGATGAGTAGACAGATTCCGTTACTTTAGTGAGACAGCAGTGGCTGGGCCGGATCAACGGAGCTATTCTGCGTCGTGTGCGCATTCTTGATGCGCTTTTGTTCACGAGGGGGTGAATACGGTAGGGTAGGGTGGGAGGGCTGGGTACTGTAGACTCGAAAGGGATAATGATCACAGGAACGTGATGCAGTGTTGGGGTTTCTTGGAATCGATGGGTTCCGAGCGAGTGGATGCAGGGTATTTCGCATCACCCACAGCAACAGCAACAAGTGTTTAAGTTACCCTCCCTGTCCTGGTTTGTCGTGCCTGTTGAGGGAAATCGTCAAAGCAGGGTAACAATAAATTATGATACTTGCTGCTGATCCCTGTTCGTCACCCGCCTGGTTCGGTTGCGGGTGATCATTCACAATCCCCACGCATCCATCTTCGCACTCGAGTACTCGCACAGCACGGTACATAGACCACGGTACCACATTCCGCATTGATAAATACAGCCTTGATTGCTTACTCGAGTACTTGGCTACCCGGCATTTCGGTCTTGAGAGTCCCCCACACCTGCAGGTTGGAGCCGTGCACGAATTCCACTTGGTGGACTTTTCTCTTTTCTCCAGAGGTAGACCATGATACGGGAGTCCGGTGATCCGCAGTCGGTACCAATGGTGTTAATAAGGTTCTTACTGGAATAGACCTTGATGTAGCTTGCTGCTACTCGTGCTAGTACTCGAGTACTGCACCTAATACCAATGCAGTTCTCTGAAACGTTTCCCCTCGGTGCGGCACGCCCGTGCCATCTTCCCCGCTGCCTTCCTGCGCCAGAGGCACTGCAAATCCGCGAAGCTGCTGCGATGCTTCCCATGACTGAGGCGCCACTAATCTCAGGTTCCTGCCGGTACTCGCCTCTGGCAATGAGTACGAGTACTCGAGTATCCGGAGCCGGGGGTCGTGAATATGTGCGGGCGCTCACATACGCACGCATTTTTTTGCCACACATTTTGATAATCCTGCTTCCGGGTACTTATTGCCTGAGGATATAATATTATGTACTAGTACGGTACTCGAGTAGCTCAACCACTTTCATTCATCCCGCGCTCGTGAACGTACCGGTAACCGTACCGCATGCTATCAAGCCTTAGCGCTTGTACTCGTACGAGTACTCGAGTATCATAGGTATCGTAGCTCTCTATGGTGCATGTGAAGTTCATACCCTCTCCTTCGGGAACGCCGTCCGCGGGGGAGGGGGAAAGGGAAAGAAAAAGAAAGGAAAAAGAAACTTTGGACCCAATAACACGGTTGAGAGCCCCGTGCTTTCTTTCTTTTTCTTCCCCCTCTTGCTCACTCCCTTGTAAAACCTGCAATAATAGGTTACAATACAAGTAACGCCCTGTCTTGCACTCGAGTACTGTACTCGAGCACAGCACTCAAGTATGATGAACAAGGGTTGAACCTCGGCTGCTAGCCTGCTGACACGCAGACTGGACCGACAATTTGGGGTTGAAAGGCCCAAGACAGAGGAATTGAGTCCGAGCTCCTCCCGGTAGTCTGCATAAAGTTATTGTACTCGAGTGGATATGGCATGGGGAGGGAAAAAGTGCTCGTGGGGCGGGCGAATCTGGGAGGTTACTAGCATTGAGGTTGTTGTGCACATTTTTGCAGGTTGAGATTGGTGGGGCAGGGGAGAATTGGGTTCAATTAGCTGCTGAACACCTAATTTAAAGAATTGTAAAAAGCACTCGTATCCATCGCCACCGCTAATCCAGCTACGAGTACCAGTCTCATACTGGTACTCGTACTAAGTACGGTACTCGAATAGTACGGTATGATCTCGTGCAGCCGGGTATCATATCTCCTTACTGTAGCAGGGGTTAATCTCCGGTCCATCCACGATAAGTTTAGTTTGACAGGTTACCAGAATTGCAGATATCGGTTAATGAGATCTAACACAGTCAGCATGCCTAGGCTTTACCCTGTGGGGAAAACGCTGATCCTTCTTTGGGGGTTTTTGTTTCTGGGTTACGGAGATTAGAAGTTTACCGGAGATAGTGGATTTGACGAGAATATACGGTACAGCGAGGAGACATCACACACCCGAGACAAATGTAAAATCTCCCACGTAACAGACACAAAGAGGCTTAGTCACTGAGAAAATCCGGCGCTGTGAGTGGTCGGCTTCTCGTCGCGACAAAACGATTGTCTCAAGAGTCCCCGTGAACCAATAAAGCGCCCTATTGATCAGCCCGTTATGCGAGAGATTTTACAGTACCGGTATGGTGCGTCACCACAGCAACCGAACCCACACTCGCAGCTGACCAACCAATCTGAACCGGCCAAAGCTACAGTAAGTATCATAACGCTAGCAATTACGGGACCAACTAATCCCTGCGCACAGACTCATTTATCCCACGCCCCCGCCAAAATCGTGGCCCGACCAATTAGGTAACGCTCATCCCCAATTCTCAGTTGGTAAACCGAAGCACGCCAGAAGGAAGGAGAAGAAAAAAAGAAAATTTGTTTAACCCAACACTGCACCACCTTCCACACCAGAAAATTTGTTCCCGATTGGGGAGTGGCTATCCGGGGAAGAGTACAAGCAATAGATAAACGAAAGCTTAAGACGATGACACGCCGAAGCACATGCTGCTGAACCCGCCAATATGGGTGAGGCAAACTTGCTTGTCCGAGTGCGGTGCTGTGAGAGGTGGAATGCTGAGCTCCTTTGTTTCTCGTTTGGTGGGGTGTTTCATTGATTGCTGATAATGTAGCGGTATCGCTCGGGCACGGGTGGCAATGGGTGAGTTTACTGTTCGGATGAGCGTTTGCCAAGTCGTGAAGCTCTATCGTGCTCGGGTGTACCGCACTCTTGCCTGTGCTGCACCATATATCATACTACAGGTAGTATAGGGCGCGGAGGAAAGGGTTGTTTCTCGTGTTGGAATCATTGCGCGGCTGTGCTCGAGAGCCGTACTGTACTCGTACCGGCACAATTGTGATTGTGTTGGTGTGCGGGAGGTTATCTGATGTATCATGCTAAGATTGTCGTCAAACTATTAATTAGTCGCTGATGATTAAGGTGTCGGTGGGGTTTAGGGCATGGAGTCTAGATTGCTGGCTCCGTTACTGGCACTATGATATGTCTGACGGGGATGGGATCGGATGGGGAATGGCATATCATGTCGTGGATGGGGGCGTAAAATACTCGGGCTACTCGAGTACGATAGTGGCCATTCTGAATTGCTGCTTGTACCCGTATCATACAGAGGTGGGTGGCATGGTGGAAGGGTTGTGATGGTTAGTTATGGATCTTGCTGGACTGAAGTAAAGCAGGATCGTATGATTGGGATTATCGGTAGATGGCATGAAACGTCGCGCGATTCCTGTGATATTTTTACTCGAGTAATGTGGTGCAGCGCCCCCCCCCATAACAGTTAGCGGTTTTGATCGGAAGAGACGTTATTCGATGGGGGGAGGGAATAAGTTAGTAGGAAGTTTGTGGCGGTGGGGGAGTTCGTCAATGGAGCGAGGATCGCCTGGTGGGGCTACTGTACAGCTTGATGCTTGAAGTGAAACTGTGAGAGCTAAGAGGTGCGTGTGGATGTCGTAGAAAGCGAAATAGGAGCTGATCGACTCTCACTCACGTCTGCCACCCGTGTCAGCACGGTAGGGTATTGTACGAGTAGGGTGCTCAGGAACGTAGACTAGACTACCGCGCGAGTTCTCGTTGACCATGCTGCCTGCGCAGGTAAATTATAGCGCTCGAGTACTTGAATGATGCTAGCATCTTACTTGTAGAATCGAGCCTTGGATCCATCCAGAGATGGGGGGGGGCACAAGTCATAAGATAGAGTGATACAAATACAAGTACTATCATACTCATTTAGGCAATATATTGGTACATTGCTCAACCAATGGACTTGATTTTCTATAAGGTTGCCTGCCTCCGAAACTCACCCAAATTTTGCCTCGACCTCAAGAGTTATTTCAGCGGGAAATCACCTCTCGAGGAATAGAATCTCCCCCCGTAAATGGGTTCACTGCGCTATCTGGAGAAGGAATGGGTAATATAATAGCAAATGAGGTTGGTCGAAAGTTTGGGAGGAATTGGCTGTCTCGAAGGCTGATTCTAAGTTAGTCTACAGGCACCATACTCTCTGCGGGCTTGAAGCTTCCTCTGTCTGCTCCGAACTCTTCACTTCAACTGCTTTCTTTTCTTTTCTTTTATTTCTTATTTCTTTTCGACATTTTCCCACCCTCCCTTTTTCTGAACTTGCCTCTACGAGTACGGTAGACTACGGTCCTTCTGTTCCTCCGCCTCAATTTCTCCTCACCACTCTTTACGATTTCTTTTCTTTTTACATTTGTGGACTCGACTGTAACCGCGGCGAATTGGTGGATGCATCGCTCTACTCTTTTTCTCATACTGCACCTTCCTTAGAAGGGTTAGAATACTTGGTACCCTACGCTACCGCATTTACCGTCTGTATGCTTGTTATGGTCGGCAGCTGGCAGGATCCTTTTTCTCCTCTCTTACTCGTACCGGTATCTCACGCTATCCTCGCTGTCCTGGGGACAGTCGTAGCGCTCACTAGAGTTGAGGGAAAAAAGGAGAAAGCTCCCTTCTTCTCTGTTTGTGGTGCTTTCACACACGTTAATCCATCATCTTCCCCCTCCACCTTGACCTTTTTACACTCCCCTCCAGGCAAATGTGCTGTGGTGCCTCTTATTCTCATTCACTCTCTCCCCAACTTCCAACCATTTTACTTATTTCTCACGCTCTCTAGCTCTCAAAAGAAAAAAGAGAAAAAAGAAAAAAAAAAAGTCACCGACGGGGATACCTGTACTCGTAGGTTGAGTGAGGCAGAGAAAAAGAAAGGTTGTTAAAAAATTCCCCATTCCCAGGCTTGCACGGTATTCCCTACCCCGCTTCTTTTTCGTCCGTGTCCGTTCTTTCATTCTCTTCCTTCCCTTTCCTCTGCTGTGTGTTGCGGTAACGTATCCCTCTCATACTTGTGCTTCCATTCTTTCCTGCCCTCCCTCCATCCTTAAAAAAAAACAAAGTTACCGGCTCCCAGCTCCTTGGGTCCGTATATAATCCTGTTCGGGGGCCACAATACAAAGTGGAAGATTTTTTTTTTTTCCATAAAAGTTGCACAGCTGCCCTTTCGCCTTTTATTTGCCTTCCATTTTATCCATCCCTTACCTGACACTCTCCCGAAGACCTGGGTCCGCTCATCCTTTCAGGTTATTCGTTACCTGTTTCGCGGAAGGAAGGAACAAACTCGACTGCATCTATAATTGCCAACTTCAACTCGCCGGATTCTTTTTTACTACCATCCACTCTTCTCATCCAATTTGCTTCTATCACCTGTTAGCCACTGGGCGAGCGATATTAATCGATGAGTGGACGACCTGTGGGTGGGGCACCTCCGCCCTTCGGTAGCACTATGAGTGAACAACCCGTGGGTGGGGCGCTCCCGCCCCTCGATAGCACTATGAGTGGACAACCCGTGGGTGGGGCACTTCCGCCCTTCGATAGCACTATGAGTGAACAACCCGTGGGTGGGGCACTTCCGCCCCTCGATAGCACGATGAGTAGTCAATCCGTGGGTAGGGCACCTCCGCCCCTCGATAGCACGATGAGTGGTCAATCCATGGGTGGGGCACTTCCGCCCCTCGATAGCACGATGAGTAGTCAATCCGTGGGTAGGGCACTTCCGCCCCTCGATAGCACGATGAGTGGTCAATCCGTGGGTGCGGCACTTCCGCCCCTTGATTGCACGAATATTGAGGTGGACTCTGGGATGGTATGTTTTGTGCTCACTGCTTAATTTCGTACGGACCTGTGGGGCATTGAGTTGATTGGAAACGTTAGGACTATCATGAAAGTGACGAGGATCAAGTGTGAGTTTTTGTCCTGCCCCTCTTTGGAATCTTGGCAATCCCTCCTTGCATAACATGTAACTTTGCCTACTTCCCGTTCCCCTTGCGTTTGCCTTCCACGTACCATTTCCCCGGAGTTTTCCCGTGACTGATCGACGAGCTTGGATGGGTTGTGAAATAGTCCGAGTGGGTGCGTGTCGATAACGTCTAGTGTAGTCGATTACCAGTACGAACATGGTGAGTTTTAGTTTTCGGATCCCCACCTGTCGCTTAAGATCCTGGCTTGGCTCGATTTCCTGTGGAACTCACTGCTAAAATGCCATTATGCAGGTCGCCGATACCATTCTTATTCGCAGGGCAATTATCCAATGCCGAATGATGAGACGGAGCAGGATCGGTATGTTGGGATTGAGTGCCCCGGAATTGAACCATGGGCCCCTAATATTACCATAGGCTCGATATGCACCATCAAATCTTTCTGAAAATGTTGGACGGGAGATTGTTTCTCGCGCCGCTAGATCGGAATCCACCCAAACGAATTTTGGACATCGGCACGGGAACTGGGATTTGGGCGCTCGATATGGCGGAGTAAGTTCCACGGGGACTAGCCTGGAGACCCCCAATTGCTAACGGGCCTTATCACGCTAGACACTTTCCACATGCTCATGTCATAGGAACTGACTTAAGTCCCATTCAACCGACAATGGTCCTACCGAACTGCCGTTTTGAGGTCGACGATGCAGAACTTGAATGGACGTGGCCACCGGTAATACCCGCTCCCTCCCCCTCCCCTTCAATGGCGCTAACGTTGGGGTTATACAGGGCCATTTCGACTTTATACACTCCCGACTTCTTGGCCAAAGCATCAAGAACTGGGAAACCTACCTCGCCCAGATGTTCCACCACCTAAAGCCTGGTGGCTATGTAGAGCTGATCGAGCACTTAATGGACGTCCGTAGCGACGATGGTAGTTATCCTGAGAATTGTGCTCTGCGCCAATACATGCACAATCTCAACCTAGCACTGGAGCAGATGGGTCTACCCAGTATCGCCACAAAGCTAAGACAATTAGTCACAAACGCCGGATTTGTAGATGTCAGGGTACGTCTAACCACCACTCCCGCATGCATATGGCGAAGCAGGTCAAGGGTATTGACAAGGAGGATAGGAGGAGGTCCGCAACATGCCCTGGGGCCCCTGGCCCAGGGACCCTAGGATGAAAGAAATAGGGTACTGGGCGTTGCTCAATTCAGATAGCTCTTTTGAGGCATACGGGCTAGCGTCATTCACGCGGGTGCTAGGCATGACAGGGGAGGAAGCCAGAGAACTTTGTACAAGGGCTCAAAGGGATCTCAAGAATAAACACATTCATGTGTACAATCCAAAGTATGCCCCACCGTTCCCTCGAAGTGCCTTGTTGAAGCCCTGGAATTTTAACGGGAATAGTTACTTTATCGTTGCCAGAAAGCCCTTCATTTAGCTTGTGCCCCACTCATCTGCTCCCGGACATTTCATTTTTTCTCTCTTTTATTTTCATTATATCAAATTTCGTATTCTCCATAGCGACAGGTGTTGCTATGGCTACCACCCCGAGGCACCACCCGTGGTGATTAGCATGTTGATGTCAAAACTCTGGTTCATTGAGGTATGCCGCGCGCCGTGGATCCTAGATGATAAACGTGCGGGAGTTCATACTTCATACACATTTTCCTTTCCTCGCATTTCCTTTCAGTTCTCGTTCTTTTTTATCCTGGGGCTTTTATATCATAGGCGTGAAGGAGTCGGGGGAAGAATGGCTAGTCTTCTTCTCCTTAATTCTTTTTTCTTTTCTTTTACTTGTCATCATTACCATCTGATAGGATCTCATTCTAACCATTCATAATTTGTAAATGAAGTTATGACCTGCCTATTGAGTTTTGCTTGTATATATCAAGAGCATAGGCGTTTTTGGTATTATTATTTTCTTTTTTTCTCTTATGATTTATCTCGCTAGGTGCTCACTTTATTTGATAAGGTTAGGCAATGAGGTAAGGTAGGTTATTAATAATTTGTGATAACAGCATTGCAATATGTTCGGTTTCCACTTTCTAGTTCTAGGTATCGCTACTGCAGTCTTCATTGTATAGTACGAGTACTGTACTCGAGTATAGTACCCACGACGAAAGCAGGCTGGTGACGAATAGCGTGCTGTATTTGGTGGGCAGAATGGAACTCGTCAAAGTACGGTAGGGTAACAAAAACTTGTTGCTGATCCTTATTCGTCACCAGCCCAGTTTCGTCGTGGGTATGATACATGAATAGCACTTTCTGCCGTAGACTACCGGTATCCTGCAGCAACTTACCCTGCCCAGGGGAGGTGGGCAGCTCATATAGAAGTAAATCCAAACCAAATGAGAGACCCCTCAGCTCAGTTGGATTCAATTCGGCTTCAATCAAATTCTCAGTCAGATTTCCAACCACTTAGATTTCCCCCTCCCCCCCAGAAATACGTAAAATGGCCGAATATATCGGACAGAAGATACATGTGTTGCCAACGCCTTCGGCTGTCATATCCCGGCCGGTATTGGAGAAAAACTGCTCTCGTGTGCTGCAGGCAGTGGATGCGTTGTCTGTGGGGTTTAGGCCGCATGTAAAGACTCATAAGGTGGGCTTTTCCCTCTCTTTTCTGTTCTCCTCTGATGTCTATTTTGAGGTGGCGATATGAAAAAGCAATGGTTGTACGGGATTAGGTTATATTTAGATGGATATTAGCTTACGGGATGGTTTGGCATGCCCAGACGGTGGAGGTTAGTCGGCTGCAGCTTGGCCGGGAGGCTCGTGGTGGGAAGGTTGTTGTATCGACCGTGAGGGAAGCCGAAGGGTTGGGTCCATTGATTATGGAGGGTGTTGTTAAGGATGTGTGTTCCTCCTCCTACTTGCCATGATTTCTCCAATCATTTATTGATGAGATGCAAAGATTCTTTATGGGATGCCTATCCCCGCATCGTCCATCTACCGGCTACAAAGGCTCGAACAATCCTACTCGGGATTGGAGATATCTGTACTGGTCGACCACCCCGCCCAAGTCCGTGCACTCAGAGCCGCCGGCGTGGACTGGAACGTCTATGTAAAACTAGACATGGGCACCCGCCGTGCCGGCATCGCGAATGACTCCCCGGCCTTCGGGGAATTGCTGGCGTGTGTAAAGGAGTCCGACATCGGTCTTGTAGGATTCTACTGCCACGCCGGCCATTCCTACAGCGTCAGTGATTCCGACGAGGCGCTGGCCTTGCTGCGAGAGGAGGTCGATACAGCGGTTGATGCGGCAGGCAAGGCCGAGGCGCAGGGTGTCTTGCCACCACTATTCACTGGCTGGACGCTGTCCGTCGGTGCAACCCCGACCATTATTTCCACTGCTGGAGCGGGAATTCCTGGTCAAGTACCGCCAAAACTCCAAAAGATGATTTCCTTCTTTGCAGACCTTCGGGAAAAGGGCATGCACGTAGAATTCCACGCGGGGGTATACACAATGCTCGACCTCCAACAGTTATCAACCCACGCCTCCACCGCCACTCCAGAAGGCCTGGGAACCTCCGACCTCGCGTTGACGATCCTCGCGGAAGTCATCTCACTGTACCCCCGTCGGGGGGCCAGCGGTGAGAACGAAGCCCTCATAAATGTTGGCACTGTCGGCCTCGGGCGGGAGCCGGGAAGGGCGTACTCGGGCTGGGGCACCGTCTCGAGCTGGCGTGCAGAGAACGAAGCAGAGTTTGAGCACGAGCTTGAGGGTGCTGGGTGGGTCGTTGGTCGCATCTCCCAGGAGCATGGAATCCTCACGGAGGTTCTGCACGGGAATGCGAGCAACGTTCGGCTTGGGAGTAAGGTTAGGATCTGGCCGCAGCATGCGTGCATTGCGGGTAGTGGATACGAGAGGTACTTTGTCGTAGACGAGGATGAGGTTGTGGTTGGTGTTTGGGCAAGGTGGAGGGGGTGGTAGGTCTGCCTTCTCATTGCTGTACGGTCGTAATAGACAATCTCCTTCGTTCAACATGAACTGTGGATCCACGTCGTATAACGCCCTCACCACAATCGAAAGCTCCACCGAATCAAGAAAAAAAACCAAAAATATAAAAACCAAGCTTCTTCAAGACATCCTGTTCCCCGATCCTCCCATCCCTTCCTCTTTCTCAGGATCCACTCACACCTACCCGCCTCGTCCACCACATACGTTCCTTATCTCCCAACCGCCCAATTCCCAATACGCCCGATGCGCGTGACATCGGTTTACGATACTCTCTACTCGAGTACAGCTGAGATTTACTTTTTTTTTTTTTTTTTGCAAGAATTGAAACAGCGATCATGCGGCTTGTGCGCTGCAGGTGTGTGCATGTGTGGAAAAAGCAAGGGGAGAGATTTTGGAAGTGGTCGAGTGAGGCCCTGTGAGGGGGTGTGAGTGAGCGAAACTTGGTAGCGCAATTCTCCGGCCAGGGGTGAGGGCTTGATGAAGACTGGGATAAAGTTGGGGGGGGGGTACGCGTGGCTGCAGGGTTTGAGTGGATGGTGAGTAGAGGCTCTGCCATGGGCGTTGACTTGTGGATAGACTGCTGTGGGTAATGTGCGTACTCGAGTATGATACTGGTTATGGGAAGGGAGGTGGTGAGTTAGAATGTGCGTTACCAAGTGATGGGTGCATGATATTTTCGTTAGCTAGACTATCCGAGCGTAGATTCGAAGCTGGTTGAAGGGTAGAGAGAGGCTAAAAGGAACGCTGATGGTGGGAGTAAGGAAACAGTAAAGACCCCCCCCCCCCGGCAACAAAAGACTTCCTACTGTATTTGTGGGATGGTCAGTGTTTGGCAATTACATTAGATGCTAGCCTACTGGTAACTGATCGACGCCAGGGTTCTGTTTCGAACCTTCACCCATTCTGATGGCACTCTCTGCACCGCAAAAGGTTGAGATGGCCAAAGCTTGAACTCGGGGACATGCTAGCTAGCTATCTAGAGGTGGCGGTAATATATTTCCGGGGTATAGAACAGTTGTGGGTAGATTTGGTATTTCATATATATATATATATAAAGTTATGTGTTGTCGAGAATCATTCCTGCCGCGGATTCTAGGCTTTGGCAGACATGTGACGAGTGTGAGTCAGTCACTCTACTTTCAGATGTGATACCCGGATGACAAGGTTTAAACAAAGATGGTTAGAATTTTGGATAACCAATGTCCCGCGGGGCACGGTATCATTGGTCGATTAGTAGAATCCCTTTCCCACCAACCTTATCCCCCCGCCTCCTGCGCACGATTACCCGTAGTTTGGATGCGGGTCCGGTTTGCCAATGGCAGCGTTTGACCAGTGGATTAACCAGTACAACATATTGGTATTAATTAGTGCCGAGGCGTTTTAAAAGGAACTACTACCGCATACCGCCCAGGCCCGAGCGAAAGGGGCCAATTTTTGACGTCATGCAATAGCACTCTTTTCGAAAAACGCTTCGACATTGCGAGTAGAGAGTGCCGTGCAGTAATAAATGTTGCCCGTTAGACGTTCCGACCCACGAGTGGCAGTGAATGTCAGTCAGTCCACCGTTTCCGTGGCTTCAACTTGGCGATGAGTTTCTTTTCCGAGTGTTGATTCTGTTCGACGAGTGGGGGTATTCCGAAGCCTGCGCAAGGGTGACGGGAAATGTGTTTGGTGGCTGAGAATATTTGCGTGTCGAGACTTCGCGATGGCTGTTATTGGGTGAGGTATGATGCCTTTGTTATTGGGATTCCTTATAGAATTGGGGGAAGCAAAAATTGGCTATCAATGCGGGTGTCGTAATAATTTCCAGGATTGGGTGGTTGGAGGAACGGTATTGACAATCTGTGAGAGTGATGGGAATAGTGCGTGGTTGAGGGATTAGGTCAGTATCGTCAATCTGTAGGAGTAAAAGGACTATGGGGTGATATGTTACTTGGTTGATTGTGGAAGGTTAAGGTAAATAGGTATTGGGAACTAACTTAGTTGATTACTGGTTGAAAAATAATAAAAAATACAAATATCATAATAATAATATTATTATTGTAATACTTATTATGTGATAATATCAAAGAAGTAAAAGTGTGGCTGTGTTATGGTATGATATCATAATATGATACCACATTTTTCCCTTTTCCAACAAAAGGGCGCATCATCGATCAATTATCTCTCTATTAAGAACTATCAATTAACATACTTTTTTTTTTTTTTTTAAAACCCCCCCCCCGTAATATATATCCTAGTAATCCCAACAATCTAGACGGGGGGGAATCAATTTGTTAACTTTGTGGGAGCATATAATTATTTAAAAATGGTTAAATTCCTTGCACTATACTTGTACAGGTTTTGAATGGCACGAACCATATTTCCCAGCTACCCCGGAGACAGAGACTATCCAAGAAGAAAGGCAAGAATGCCGAGTTCTTGCTCCTGGCTCACCTGAACCCTACTCTACAACTCTAGTGCTCGTGGGAATAGCCACCAGTGCCGACTGTTAGCAGCCCTCCTGGGGCTTTCGGACTATAGATTAGCTAGCACGAGTGCGTCCGGGTGCCCTGTGAAGAAAGATGGAGAATGGGAAAAAAAAAGGAGGTGAATGGGGAAGAGGCAGTGTCAGGTGTGTCTAGTTACTTGAAACCTAGTACTAGGAGATGTAATGTCAGTGGGGTGATTTGGATTCCCCAGGTATGATATCGTAACACCTGGCGAGCCACGCTTTTAGTATCATATTCGGGCTGAGCATGTTTTTTTGGCCCTGGGGAGCGGTTAGTGTTAGAAAAGTGCTAGATAAAATACGGAACCAGAACAAGAAAAGTGTGGACCTGTGATTGGAGGTCTACTACGAGTACACACATGGGAGTCCTTGACTAGACGGCACTACTCATAAATAGGAATGATGTATCTACACGGTAGATTATGTACACAACCCAAAAACACCTGACCAGCATGATGGAAGGCTAACCGCCTCCTCTCCCTGTTGTTCCTGCGCTTCTCGCTTTCTTTTCTCTCTGATTGCTTTTTCTCCTTAATTCTTTACTCTGAACAATCTCAATACACAATCAATCCTTTATCTCGTCCAGTCCAATAGCTACATAACCATTTCTAACAGTTAGTGTGATTTCTTAACTATGATACTATGTATCATAATAATATTATCATAATAATATTATGATAGCTACGATAATAGAATAAACCATTAGGACTTGTGAACCTAGCCCCCACCGCTGGGGGTGTATCAGAGCCTGGGGGGGACTGCTTTTGGTAGTAGGCTTAAGAGCCGGACTAGCGGGGGTATTGATGGTCGGGTATGGAAATGCGGGTCCATCAGGCCTGTATAATAAGTCGCTTTGGGGGGTTTCCGGGAATTCGCATTGCTAAAGCCAAGAAGTTATTGGTGATATCAAGTCCTGGGGGTAGAACGGGGGGGGGCTAAACGTCAGAGAAATTTTTTGTGTCTGGGCGTATCATACGGTGCTTGGGTAAGGTAAGTGAGTAAGCGGGCTCCCTCGAATGGCCAAAGTGTACTGTGCAGCCACTGGAAAGAAGTGTTCACAAAACATGCCTCACAGTAGTCGTCCGCCCTTGCTAGGAGGACACCTCTTGAAGTTGAGCCACTGCATGGATTTTTCTCTCCACAATTCGATGCTGTGACACTAACCTTTTCTGCCCCACCCGGTCCTTTGCAGTGGTTAATCGATCCGGGCCGGGGTTGCTAAATGATATCGCGGGACTGGGGAGAGGCAAAGAGAAAGGAAGGAACCAGGAGGTTCGTGGCAAGATATGGCGGGTACTAAGAAAGGGATTATTCGGCGGATATTAGCTTGCGGTATTCAGAAATTTCTTCCCCTAATTTGCATAGTTTGTATTGCCACGGAGAAGTCGAAATCGATAATATTGAGACAGTGGAATACTCCTTTTATTTCCCCCATTCAAACCCTACAAAATATATATGAGTTGAGTTTAGGAACCGATTGTACCCAAGTATTGTAGGTACCGCGGAGGTAAATTGGCTGCTAAGAAGAGTGTAGCATAAAATTTCTCTTAGTTTGCCAGATGATTCCTGAGATGTTTTCCGAGAAGTTATAGAAATATGTACAGTATCATGACGGAGTAGCTGCAGTTCTGGAAGCCGGGGGAGGTTTAATGGGGTATTAGACACCGATTTATATCTTTCTTGTTCCCACTATTCAGCTATGATGCTCTTCGTCCATCATCACTTTTTTCTTATCCGGGCTCGCCAATCATTCTTTGGCCGTTGACTTCCAATAAAGGGAAGAAATGAGGGAACGAATTCCAAGGCCCCAACTTGGCCGATTGCGCAATCACGATTAAAAACATGTCTCGGATCACCAACACTTCTATCGAGTGGTTGTACTAAAAACTATAATTGACATACTGCCCCTTGCTCTGACCCCGGAAGTTATTGGAGGAATCACAGGATTTGGTCTATTGGAAGGGTTCTGTATTTTCGGTTTTGTTCTAGCTTTGTGAGATTGGAATATTCTGTTGATGCATACACTACTCCCGTCATAGCACTGGAGTTGTGAATGTGAGAACTTGGAAGGCGAGACTAGTGGTGATACTTAGTAGGGTTTGAATTTTATTTTCTTGTTTTCATATGTGAGTGGGTGATGTATGTTACTCTCTTTCCGTAGGAGTTATTGAAACCAAGAGTAGCTTATACTCCTTTCTTTTTATATTATTATAATAATTATTATGATACATACAATACCTCACATTCAAATTTCTAATAGCTATCTTTTTCTCACTATTCCAGCCACTGGGTATATTAACACCAGTGCTCCTAGTCGTCTGGTCCGACGACCATCAACTGCCGTCCGACTTCGACTGGACGGGACTGACTATAATAGGGAGGTTCTGTCGTGTGCGTGAACTTGAACATGAACGCTGCATTTCGTCACAAATAGACTATCCTCTTCATCAAGAAAAACTGGCTCTGGGGGATAGGAGAAATATTCGAGCACCCGAACCTGAACAGACATGATAAATTTATCCCTATCCAGAATAGACACATGCTACTATCGTAGCTTGCATAAAATAATACTGGGCCAATCAGCCACTTTGTTTACATTGTTTACGAGTATAGTACGAGTACATGCTCAAGTTCACACTACTAATTCATGAACTATAAGTTCACGCTAACCTGCTTTCTGGTGTGCACCTGACTTAACTTGCCTTCCCAACCATGTTTGGGTAGTGGGTGACTGTTGCTGTGGCAACAAGAGCAAGTTCACGTTCATGACTGCTTACAGAACCTCTTCAATGATAAGAACTCGGTACTCGTAGCTCTTTACCCAGCCGTGCCAGCGATAATTTAATGCTGGACGGGAAAGCTGCTTTCTTTATCTTGGTCCATGTCGGCGATAGGCAAAGCTCCTGGATCAGGTTTATACTCGTACCGCCATCGGTGATAGAATCGGGGCGGGAAAAAAGCTCGCTTTGAACGCGGATAGTGCTCAGGTGCCACTCCGTTATCAGTCTCCCCGACATTCTGTCTGGTTACAGTATGGGCTTCGCGGTTTCTCCCCAAGGGTACGGTGCTCGGGGATACTGCTCGAATAGCACAGTAGACTATATCCGAGGGACATTCCATTTCACGCAGAGCCATACCGGAACAGAGACACTACCAGTACGATAACAGTCGGTAGATACCGGTAAGCATCCTGTGCGTCCTGGGCATATCCTCCCACTTTTTCCAAGCTTTGCAGAAAGAAGAAGCCTCGATAAAATCCCATGAGAGCTGCAGTCCTTTCTTTTCTTTCTTTTTTTTGGGGTGTTTTTTTTTTCCAGCGCGGTGAAAAGCAAATCCCCCCACAGGAACACAGCAAGAAATCTCTCCCAAGAGGAGAAGTGAGTTGTCCATGATTGACTGATTGCATACAGTGGAACATTGCCCAGGGCACATCGCATGGCGAACCGGTTTTGGTTTTTTTATTATTTTTTTCCCTCCTTTTTCTACGGTATTGCAGTCCTGCAGCCTGCAGGGCCAATGGGATCCCGGGGAAGAATAGAACTGCCGAAAAAGCGAGCTTGGATTCGCCCGGAAGAAGTAAGCGAATGCGGATAAACCAGTGAGATACCGGTAGTCGATGGGGGTACCTGGTACATACTCGTACAATAATAAACCTTTCCTCAACACTGGGGCAGGGAGGAGTGAGGTTTGGGGGGCACTTTTTGAAGAGGCGATTCCTGGTCTGGCCTCCGCTCTGGTGGCTGACCTAACCCTCTTCTTTCACAACCGTAAAAACTGCCTTTCTTCCGGAGTCGAGCCCGTCGATGGCTCTTCTTCCTCCCCGGTCAATTCTCTGCTCTAGTTCAATTGTATCCCAACTTGGGGTTGCGTGCTAGGAGCTCTCTCTCGTCTCATAAGGCGCGTCAAGATTTTATTCCGTTCCCTTTTTTGGGCTTTCTCGTCTCGTCTCCTCTTTTTTCTCCATATCGCAGTAATTCTCCCTTCTTCCGCAAGTATCATATTATTACCTGATAGGTTCTCTTTTCTTTTTTCTGCTATCCGACGCGCTGAGAGGGAAAGTCTGGAACGAGGGGGCAAAATAGAAGGGAGGACAATACCGTAGAGGAATAGGAACCTTTTGACCCAGGCGCTCGAGTTTGCTTGCAAAGACTTGAAGCCCTTTTCTAGGATTTTTTTCTCACTTTGGAGGTGTTTATTTTCTTTCCCTTCTTCCCTTTCTATTTCTTCCTCAGGCATAAATTCGCATTATTATTTTTCTTTCTTGAACTTCTTTTCTGCTGCTCACTGCCGCCTTGTGTGTTGAACGAGGTAGACGATAGACGGAGGGAGAAAGAAGTGAGGTTTGTTTCCTTGAAGCTTAACCACTCCGCTCCTTGCAGTCTGCACCACGCTTTTCTCAACCATTTCCTCCAACCCGTATCATACGCCCTCTCGCCTGCGTCAGGTAACCCGCAGTAACAAAGGGCAGCTTTGCCGCTGCTCCATTGTCGAATTGGATTGTCTTGCGTCATTCTCTTACACCGCCACCACTGTGAGGTTTGCCTCATACAATCTCATAACGCCGTCGTGAGTTAGGGCTCTCTCTGTACAAGTAGTCACTAAGAAAGGAAGGAAGGGAAAAAAGCGAGAGGTTTGGGGGAGGATATCCGGGGCCCTTCACAGCATCTACCTTCTCTACCCTCTTCTTCCTTCTCTCATCCCCCAACCCTTCTTTGATCGAATATGGGGAATCATGGAAATATTGTCTCCTTGGGCGACACCTACCATCCTGGGACTTCGTTAGCACCGGATGTCGTGTTCTACATCCACTACGCCTACCCAGTATCTCTCTTTTTCTTCTTTCTATTCACACTGACTTGGTGGGGGATCTCGACTTCTGAATCTTCGAAACCCACTCCACCGCCTGTTACTGGCATCTACGACAACGGGAAGAGAAAGAAAAAGCGCCAGAGGTCGGGCCGAGCTAACAGTGGCCTTTTCGGAAGGATCGCAGAGCGATTTCCTGGAGGCGCGAAAGCCAAAGGAAAGAAGGTGGCCGATGATAAACTAACTCCGCTGAGAAAGGCCGCGTTCAATTGGCTATTGGTCGGTGTAATTTTCACCTTAGTCGCGAACTCAACAAACGTCATTTTGCATGCTTTGACGAAGAAGGGTTGGTGGTGCGGGAAAGATTATGTTGTGAGTGAAACGTACCTCCTGAATACGCACTTTGGCCATTGGTCATTAATATACCCGGCTCCCATCTAGATCTGCACTGTCTCGCTGCTCTTCATATATGCAATCATCCTAATCTCGCAGCTTGATAACATCCTTTACCCCACATTACCCCATCTCGCCTCGTGGTTTTTTGGTTTGGTTGGCGAGGTTGTTCTCTTGGTAGCGAACATTTTCACTTATGGAGAGAAGCATGGTCCGTTGATTGGTGGGAGTGGTGTAGGTGTCGGAGCTTCCAAAAAACGCTTTTCACTACACAATTGGGATATTGTAGACTTATCTATCGATGTTCTTCGGATTGTCTTCCTCGTGCTATTGGTCGGGCTATACGTTTTCCTCATCATACTCTCGGGGCAGGAATCTGACGATAGTGACTCGGAAGAGAGCAGCTCACTTTTAGCCTCCTCTTCCTCATCTACGGTCGACGGTGTGGCAGATTATGGCTCTGTCCCCGCGCATAGAAAACATGGTGTCCCAGAGCCATCGACTCATGCCCCGGCTGGATGGGGTAGGAGGGCTGTTGTTGGAAAGCAAAGCTGGTGGGAATATGTCCAGGGCTACACCATCTTTTTCCCATACCTCTGGCCAAGTAAGGATAGAAGGCTGCAGTTCCTCATGATAATTTGTTTCATACTCATGGTGCTCCAACGTGGTATAAACGTGATGGTGCCGATACAACTTGGAAAGATTACAAATATCCTCGGCGGGTCAAACGGAGAACTGCGTAATATTATCCTTGTCTTTATAATTTCATGTCGTGGTTTGTGTGCTTCGGAAAGACTAACCCATCAAAATTACAGCACGTCTCCCATATGTCCAAATACTTCTATATATTGTTTACAGGTTCCTTCAAGGCAACATGGGTATTCTTGGAGCTATCCGTAGCATGTTGTGGATACCGATTGGCCAATATTCGTACCAAGCCTTATCAACCTCAGCGTTTGAACATGTTCACTCCCTGTCACTCGACTTCCATCTTGGCAAGAAGACTGGAGAAGTTTTGAGTGCCCTTAGCAAGGGCAATGCTATTAATACCTTCCTTGAACAAGTTACATTCCAAGTCGTTCCCATGTTGTTTGATTTGGTGGTTGCAGTTGTATACTTCCTTGTCTCTTTTGATGCGTGAGTTTCGGATATTTTCATTATTCAGTTATAACACCTTCTGACTCTGGTACCTAGGTATTATGCGCTTATCGTGGCTGTTGTCACCCTGTGTTATTTGTACATTACAGTGAGGATGGCCCAATGGCGCGCGGATATTCGTAGGGAGATGGTCAACAGGTCCCGCGACGAGGATGCTGTCAAAAACGATTCTATGGTAGCCTATGAAACTGTCAAGTACTTTAACGCCGAGGGCTACGAGTTTGGTAGGTATAGAGATGCTGTCAGAGCCTATCAGAAGGCAGAGTACAAGGTCCTCTTCAGTTTGAACATTATGAATGTCACTCAAAACCTCGTTTTCACTATCGGACTTGTTGTGGCTTGTTTTCTGAGTGCATGGCAAGTTTCGACCGGTGAAACATCGGTTGGAAGTTTCGTCTCCTTGCTGGCATATCTGGCGCAGTTACAGGTTAGTAACTTACCGGACTCCTGTCACCATGATCGGTGTGCTAAGTGAGTAAACTAGGGCCCCTTGAACTTCTTCGGGACATTCTATCGAAGCATCCAGAGTTCCATGATCAACTCCGAGCGTATGCTTGAATTGGTGAGAAGTCTTTTGTCCGGGGTTCATCGATTTATACTGATGCAAATCTCCTTGATTTACAGTTCAAGGAGCAGCCTACCGTCGTTGATGCGCCGCACGCTGAGAAGCTTACTAAATGCAAGGGTGAAATTTCCTTCAAGGATGTGCATTTCTCTTATGATGCTCGGAAGCCAGCCCTACGCGGGCTTGACTTTGTGGCTAAATCAGGAACAACTACTGCGTTTGTTGGTGAGAGTGGTGGTGGCAAAACAACGGTTTTGAGGCTTCTTTTCAGATTTTATAACATCGATGAGGGTAGTATAGAGGTTGATGGAAAGGATGTACGAGATATTACGATCGACTCGTTGAGGTCGCATATTGGCGTTGTTCCCCAAGACACCGTGCTTTTCAACGAGAGCGTAATGTGAGTTATCCCCATCCTAGCGATCGCAAGAACGAAGACAAGGATATGCTGATTGATTGAAAGGTACAACTTGAAATATGCCAACCCTAACGCAACCGATGAAATGGTATACGAGGCCTGCAGAGCAGCCAGCATCCATGATAAGATTATGAGCTTCCCTGATCGCTATAACACTAAGGTTGGCGAGCGAGGGTTAAGGCTTTCCGGGGGGGAAAAGCAAAGGGTGAGGGTCACAGATGGGCGGGTCTTAACAGCATGCTAATAAAGTGGGGTCCAGGTCGCAATTGCACGAACGATCTTGAAAAATCCCAAAATAATTCTCCTAGATGAAGCTACTGCTGCATTAGACTCTGAAACAGAGCAGCATATTCAGGCCGCGCTGAGGGAGCTTGCTAAAGGTCGAACTACCCTTGTCATCGCGTAAGTAAATTCCTTCGTATTAGTTATGCTGTTAGTTTCGCGGCTGGGGTGATAGTACTACCCCATGCGGGGGACACCTTGCATCTACCTGCATCCTTTACCCTTTGCCCACCAGTTTGTTGATTGCTGGTTTGCTTCTATTGGAACATTACAACCGAGTGTGCGTCAATGCATAGTATTAACTCAACCTCTTCTGATCATAGCCATCGCCTGTCAACCATCACAGCCGCCAATCAAATTCTCTGCCTTCACGAAGGACAAGTCGCTGAAGCTGGCACTCACGACGAACTACTTGCCAAGAATGGGCGTTATGCGATGATGTGGAGAAAGCAAATCCGGGCAGAACAGAAGCAAAAGAAAGCGGCGATGAAGAAGGACGATGAATCTGAATCATCAACCGAGGACACCGATGAGTCGCTTATCGATCTGGCTCCTTCCCACCCGTCGGGGTTTCCCGGGAGTGGCAGCATGTTAGAGAGCGAGGCCGTCACCCCGGAAATGATTGATACACCCCCCGGTGAATTGAGCATTATTCCGGTAATCGCTAGTGCGCAAAACACTGCGGGTGGAGGTCCTAGCACCACGGAAATCGAGGTCACCCCTAAGACAGCTGCGGCCGAGAGAGACGTGGAGGAGAGTCCAGTTTTGAGTCCAGTGACTAGTCCGCTGGCGAGTCCTGAACCGCCTTCTAGGAAAGGCAAGGGCAAGAATAGGGAAGGGCTGAGAAGAAGTGGTAGTGCACTATCAGCAAGCGTCGGCGGATCAAGCGGGGGGCCACCACTAAGCTCTCATGGAAAATGGAGTACCCGAGGCATTAAGAGGGCGCTCAGCTTCAAAGACTCCATACTCCATCGAAGGTCGGCGGGTGTTGCTGGAAGTGGTAGTCCGAGCGGCAGTGAAAGGGGCAGCGAGAGGGGGAGCGGGAGGAGTATCGATAATAAATAGTTGGAACAGCGCCCGGAGGCGGGGGGAAATAAAATTGCATCATGGCGGACGAGACGAGGCGGCGAACATAATGATAATTTGCATTGATGAATATAACGACGGATACGGGTGCCGGATCTAAAGCGGAGGAACAAAAGCATAATCAGAAGTTTATACTGGGATAGATTTTGTTGTCGTTCATTTCTCATCAACGAACGAGCAAAAGAACTAAGAAATTATTCAGCCATCTGTCAAGGAGTCGGACGGTTGCACGAGTTTTATTTGTGTATTGTAACGAGGGGATCGACGGGTGTATGGAAAGGGAAGGGAAGGGTATCATGGGCCAGACCATTGTTAATGAAATCATTGTCTGATGTCGACTCTCCTCTCCCTCTATTTTTCTTATTTTTTTCTTTATTTTTTTCTTCTCTCGTTCAGATTTTTGTATTGTCTCTATGATACATTGTATCATATCTCTCCTAGTCTACATTTCCCTGAGCAAGTAATTTATCCATGTGCGCTTTTTTCTTCTTCTTTCTTTCAAGTCTATTATATATTATATTATTATATATATTATGATACTAAGGGCCTTTTCCCCTTTATCATATTATCATAATAATAATATTATTATGATACCATTTCTTTCTCCCTTGCATTTCTTGCTCCGCACTCCCAACGTTAGGGCAGGGCAAGAATGTAAAAGTCAAAAGCTATGATACCGGTACCATACATATCATAATACTGTATGTCTCGCACGCATGCCGTGCCTTGGGCAACATAATTTATCATATCATATTATCATCATGGCACTTGATCAGTAATGAAGTGGATAAGAGCAGATAGATAGTCTGGGGCTATCATCATATGCATGCAACGGCGTGGTACGAAGTATCATAACTGTGGGGAAGTGAGCGGAAGGACGAAATAGGAGACTATACTGTAAGCGCAAGCTAAGTGTCAGTGGCGGTGGTGCAAGTGCAGAATAGCTTACGTATCCTTCTCTCCCCCTCTCCCTCTCTCTCCCTCCTACGAGTAAATTTCTGAAGGCGACAGGTACTGTACGGTACGTACTGGTATCGCACTTGCATGGTTATGGTACCACAGGCGATAAACAATACCTTATCCGAATAAGTCTACATAAATACCGTACCATGTATCATACCGTACTACGGTCGACAAAAGTACCCGGGTATGATAAGCATATATCCTTGAAGTGGAAAGCTCAACACATGCAACGAGATGGCGAATACGGCGGCAATGGTGATGGTGGGTGGTGGTGGTGGGCATTTCCACTTTTTCTAAGGGAGTAGTTGTAAGAGCACCCAACGTGTGTGTGTGTGGTGTACCGTAGCCTACTGTAGTACAGTGCTCGTACAGTATGATACTCGGGGTATAATAATACTAGTACAATAGTAGCGGGTGCGCAAGCCTTATCCGATTCCCGCCGACAACAAACGAGTAGGTGTCCAGTCCGCTCACCTCCCCGGCGTGAAGACCACTCACTCACTACCCATGTAATCCCCTGATCGGGAGACAAAAAAAGCTCACGAGAACCCCACTACGGTATTGGTCGTGTTGGATCTTTGTTCACCGATATCCACAATTCTGCCGACAAGCCCCTCATGGGCAAACGGGCAGTTTTTTATTGACCACCATATTCAGTACAGTACAGTACTATCCCGATATATGCTCTTCAAACGGGGCACGAGGAGAAGTGGCGGGTGGCGAACGAGGAACAGTCAGGATGGATGGGTACAGTACCGCACTACCCAGCGAGAATCCGTCAGGCGCTATGCAGCGAGTTCGAACAAGAGGCGGCTAAGGTGATATATGCAATTCTGTCGGAAAGGTTGCCCTTTTTTTTCTCGGATATTGGGCGGTGTAGGATACGGTAGCACTTCCCCTTAGGAGGGGTTCGGCTACGAACACAGAGTTAGGATGTGGCGTTTTATCGTGATTTCGGGACAAAAATGGGGGATAAAAATGTTGTGATACTTATTTTTGAAGTTATGATAGTTGTATGCTGTGCAAGCGGCTGACGGTATGATACTGTACGAGTACGAGTACTCACCAGATGGTGGTTGGTAACGCAGGCATTTTCTGTTACCCTACTTTAAAGAGCCGAGTTTTTCGGCTCCAGAATGGTCTACGTATGATACAAGTATAGCACCGGTATGTGATCCCCGGTTTGTCACCTGGCGGTTTTCCTTCATGTCCCCCCGTTGAATGTTGGAGTTGGGGTTGGAGTTGGGGGTTGTCATGGGGGTTCGGCAAGCCCCGCAGGGTGGGGTTGGTGGAGATGCACACTCACCGGTATGATAGTAGGATACTGTACTCGAGTAAGTTACGGCATCGGATGGGATGTCCGCTTCCTAGCGGGGGGGAAGGTTGATTACTCGTAGCTTATGGATGGATGGATGGATGGATGGATGACAAGATGGTGAGGCTTTGAGCGGGATGAGATGCGATGGGTGGGGTGGATGGGATGGATGGGATGNGATGGGATGCGCCTTGGGAAGGGGGATTGAAAAGAGGGGATTGGATGTGTGATGGCGGTATGGGATGAACGTTTGGCGCTTGAAGTTTTTCCATGCCATATATACGAGTAGTGTCGTATTACGCTACTGTGGAAGTCTTGATGGTAAGTGCAGAGTACAGTACAGGTATTGCACTGCACGTGTACTGTACTCGGGTAACCCAACCCACCAGGTACAAGTACCGGTATGAAAATATTATGATACTATCGTGGGGAAGTGGTAGAAACCGAGGGGGGAGAGGTGTGATCCACCCCCCCACTTCGATTGGTAGACTTAGACTTAGAGAGGGTAGTCAACGGCATTGTTTCCAAGTCTAGATCCACGATATATTCGATAAGGGGTAACGGTAGCGCATCAACTGGTAAAATTGGAGATGGCGCAAGAGCAGTCAAACATCATACGGCTCGACAACCGACGATAGGCGAGTGAGAGTGGCGGAGACGCCTTCAGGAACAACTTTCCCTCGGAAAAAAAAAAAAAAGTAAAAAACTTTACCGGAACCAGCGCCCGGTGGCAAATTATCGTTCAAGAAGTACTCGAGTACGAGTACTCATACTCGAGCAACTCTACTCGAGTAGGGAGATCTCTCCCCCCCCCCCCCGATTGAGCCACACTTTATTTGACCCCTATCATAGAGCTTCATTTCCGCTCCGTGAGGTGTGGAAAGAGGGGGGTTACACACCTCTCCTCCATCACTTCTGGCGACATACCCGTGAGCTACTGTAACTGCTCCGGTCGTACTCGAGTACAGTACGGTATTCGACTAGTCCGCGAGAAGTGATACCGGTGCCATCCTTGCACTCTATCTCAAACTCTGCACCACACTCCCCCCCAATTCTTCCCCAACCTCCGAGAAACAATCATGGTGCAGCAAGATAAAGTGCCATGCTTGTACTCGGGTAGAGTAGTTTTCCCAAATATCACCCCCTCCTCCCAGTTCGGCTATCAGAATCTGATATATATAGTAACGCTACTTATCCGCACCATCACATTGGCCACCTACCAACAACAGCTTACCCCTGTCACTCCCACAGCGCGGCCAACCAACCCAACCAACCAATCACACACTATTATTACTATTAATAACATGCTGCCCCCGGCAATAACTAGTACAAGTACCACACAAAAATAGAAGCTGGGGTTACTGTATTCACTCATGGTGGTATTCTGGGCACGATAGAAACTGTTTTTGTCTGCGGGATAAATTTACTGTGCTGCGAAACGGTGGAATTAGGGATGGAGAAAAAAGAGAGAGAGTAACTCGGAATGGGTTACGGTAGCCTGGTCAAAAGCGCAATTGTGTAGCAGCAGCAGTTTTGTTGATAATATAATAAAAGTACCCTCCCCCACACCTCGTCCCTCCATCCCTCTCTTTCTCCTCCCCCCCCCCTCTTTTCTTTTCCTTCTCCTCTCTTTTTCCTGTACCATTTCGAGGAGGGCTTAATACCGGTATTCCCACCCATCCACAAACGCACAGCGTGCAAGGCAGCGCGGTGCACCCTATACATTTGTCGTGCTTAATAGTCTACCTGTTTGACTGCCGGTTCTTTGTACGTCTTCCCCCATCCATCCATCCATCCATCCCTCGATGGTACGACCTCCGGCTTTGTCTCCCTTGTGCCGCTGCTTACACACTCATACTCGCAAACAGGAATCTTGAATCCCCGACTGGCATCGGAGAGGGTGGTCTCATATTTGGCCTTATATTTCCGCCTGGCTGCATCGAGCTGCGGAGTGGGATACCACCGGTATTGTGCTAAATTTGAAAAAAGTGTTAGGGTTCTTTCCAGACCCACTTTGCCCCCACCTAAGCGGTTGACAAGTGCTGCGCTTTGGTGGCGTCTAGTGGAATGGATGAGTAAGCGCTAAGAATGGTGTAGGGAAGATATCATCCGCTTT
Source organism: Tuber indicum (assembly GCA_006112555.1). Classification (NCBI taxonomy): domain Eukaryota; kingdom Fungi; phylum Ascomycota; class Pezizomycetes; order Pezizales; family Tuberaceae; genus Tuber; species Tuber indicum. The sequence goes on from VBSK01000031.1 coordinate 126,058, forward strand.
TTTTCCCCTCCTCTCTCTCGACGACTCCCTCAGCTTTCGTTGGTTTGGGTTTGGGAGTCCAACGATACGATACGACACCGACGCTGGTTGGGCTTAAGGTTTAGATCTACCCTGCAGTTGTTCCATTCTGGTCCGACGAATGGTTGTTTGGAGGTGAGGAGCATACTCTGGCAGTTGGAAACTTGTATCTTCATCGCATATATCCGCGCTTGAGCAGGCAGGCTAGATTTAAGGTGTGTTTCAAATCCGTCTTTTCCTTCATCCATTCTCTCCCATTCTGCCGCGGGCGAGTTCTCCGCGGGGGTTTTTATTCGGCTCTGGACCGTGTGAGAGTCATTTCATTATTTCGTTTCGTTTCGTTTCAAAAACACCTGTTTGAAAGGGGATTTATTTATTCTGGATTTCGATGTCCTTACCGGTCGCCGCCCCAGGGAATGCTCAAATAACTCATTTCCAGCCTTGTTATTGTACAAGAGAAATTTTCTGACCAAGTTTTTTCCCATTTCCCCATAGTAATCATGTCACACAAACGATTGTCGTCATCGCCATCATCATCATGGCCAGGGCTCTTTACACTGCTGCTTGCAGCCCTACTACGCGTCCCCACCACATCCGCACATTCGCCGCTCCAAGCCAGACAGGGAAACCAACTACAGGGAGCGGAGGTCCTACCACCGTGCGCACTGCAGTGTGTGTACAACGCGATATCCCAGCACCCCCATTTCCGAATGTGTCACGGCCAACTAGATTGTTTGTGTGGGGAAAACCCTCAGCCCTATAGAGAATTGCTCTGGTCTTGCATCGATGATCAGCGGCATTGTCGTCCGGAAGCCCACAAGGAAACAGAGGCTGCTGTAGTGAGTGTGTGCAGCGGGGTATTGGATGTGTCGTCGTCGTCGTCTAGCAATACGACTTCTCCGACTTCGGCAGCGCCTGCGTCTCCTTCCAAGACTGGTACCTCGCAGTCCACCACACCTCTTTCAGCAAAGGAGGAGTCCAAGAAAACTTCGAAGCTATCCACTGCTGCGATCGTAGGAATCTCTGTTGGTGCAGTAGCGTTGCTAGGGTTGATCGTTGTGGCCTGCTTTCTCCTGACCATAATGCGCAACAGGAGAAAGAGCAGAGAGCAGATACGCTCCATAGCTTTTGAACAGGCCTCGCCTCGTAGCCCAGGCGAGGGATGGGAGGCTCACGGGATGGACCATTCCGGATGGGCTTCCATAAACCCTGCCGACCCCAATTCGAGCGCTGGTCACTATTACAACTCCAAGAGTCAGCTGACGCCCATTGTCACCGATATTCCGACCGAGAAGAGAGGAGTTCCGGCCATCAACATCTCACCGGTGTCGCCCGTAAGCCCCAGCGGCAACAGCGCTGCTGCTCCGCCCACAAAAACCAAGGTGGTTGCATCGAGGAAAATAATTGAGAACCACCATCTCCAGAGTGATATGCCTCCAAGCTTTAGTTTTACGCCTGCCACTCCTGCGACACATTGGAGCACGGAGGAGGCAGTATCCCCAGTCTCCCCCATGTTCGATTTTAACAGTGCGCGTCTGGCGAGGTCCTCCTCAAACTCGGTATCGTCGGTAAGCCCTAGCCAGGGATTTCTTCCGGGCCAAGCATTCACAACCGACTCGCGGAGTGTGCGCTCGACATCACCATCCGTAGAGGGCTCGAACCGCCACACATGCTCCGCTGCGACAATGCCTCGTATCCCACGTGAGAACAGCCCGGAACCCTCAACCCCTCCACCCCAGTATGCGCCTGCGACACCATCGCCTTCGGGTAACACCGACTCGGGGAGATCCTCGAGAAACCTGTCAGGTGCGGCAGCAGCGGGTGGTGGGATGGCCAGGACAGACTCGATAGCCTGGCGACGAGAACTAGAGGTGGCTGCAGAGCGCGCCATGGCCCGAGTGGTACGGTCGGAGCAAAGCATCCAGGAGGAGGGTCCTGGCGAACGACGGCGAAAAAGCAGTATCCCTGGATTAGACAGGTTCGCCAGGCGTGCGAGTCGGGATACTAGAGGCGACGATGACAGCAGTCTGGCGAGTAATGGGGAGACTGGCTCGAGCTTCTGGAATCGAAAGGGCGGCCGGGTCAGCACACCGCCCCGGAGCCCCGGTTTCTTCAATCCGGGGCGGCGACGAGACAGCGGTGCTACAGGGAGTAAGCGGAGCAGCGCTGATGTGGGCAACGTTGTCTAATCGGTGGGTCGTTTTACGAGAGAGGTGATATGATGTAAATAAATGTAGCAAGCAAGTGGGTGGCGGTTGGTGGTTCATTATTCACTCGAGCGCGTTTGTAACTTCTTGTTGAGGAATACAGCCTCAATTCTATAGTATGATATCAGGAGCCTTCGGGCTATCGCGTTTACCGGTGTTGGTGTAAATATGAGCTATTTTATCATATCCCTTTTCGCCTATCCAATCCTTATCCCCCCGACTTCAGGTGCAAGTCTAACGTCTGGGAGGGAATAAATTTTAAGGCACGGAGGGGGGCGACTAAACCAATACCGGTACAGTGCACCAAAAGAGTCTGGTGGCAAACGTTTAAATCTTGACACAGCACTATTCGCCGTCTTCCACTGTTCATTGACTCTTGATTACCCGTGTTACGGTTTTGGTGCAGTCTACAGCTCAACCCAACTCTTGCCCAGAGGAGCCATTTCAGCTCTTTAGAACGAGTTATCATAATATCATAGTCCATCCGACCTGAGGAGGCTGAGGCAATGGTTCTTCTTTCCTCCCCCCCCCCCCCTTTTTCTCTTTACCGGGGATTTTTTTTCTTCTTCCTTATTCCTCTCCCACACACAAGTGCTCGGGTATGGCAATAGTAAAAAATTTCTTCTTTTCCCTGCTTTCTCAGAGATTACATATGGTAGTAAGCACACAACCCTGTCAGGTGCTCTCACGGTCAGCAACAATTCTAGTTGGTTATTATAAATTTAATACTCGTATATGCGTAAATACCGATGCATGAACGATGCCCTTCGGGAGGAGAGGGTGGTAGGCGGGAGGCTGATGGGACTCGATGGAGAGGGACGCCCCCTGCGTGCTGAGGAATCTAGTTACCGGTATGGGTATGGGTGGGTGTGGGTTGGTGGGCGTAGGGCTTCTGTTCGAAATCTCACGCAATCAAGCGAGAGTTTCGTCATAATTATAACCCCAGGTACAATGACAGCATTTACGGTACCGTCCCTGATTGGCCCACACTCATCTATGCCCTGCTAATCAGCCGCGGCCGCCCCCCCACCCCCCGCGTCGCTCGCCTGATTTCGGCAAACTGAGAGCGGCAATGTACTGTACGGTGTATGTACCGATAGCAGCACAACAAATTTCTGGTTTGCCAGACAAATTTTTTTTTTTCTGGTGCGCCAGTTTGCCAGTCGCCCCGCACCGATACAGCACCAAGTACCGGTATCGTACTCAGTACTCGTACTCGAGGCACCGGTACATAGACTGTCGGGAACCACGGTGTTGGCTTGGCGTAGGGCAAAAATGATATCGGTATGTAGACGAAAATTTTGGATAACCGGTAGGTTGAAATGTGTGTGCTGCCGTCCCAATTCCATTCGTCCCGCTCAGAAACTTCGGGTGTTGGATCCGCTTCTGGTTCCCCAGAGGGAAGAATGTTTGGACTACTACTCGAGTATGTTCGCCGCCCTACTGTGCTCCGGATAAGTAGGAGGAATCAGTAGGGGTGAAAACAGCGAGAGGTATCATACGGTAGGATACCGGTATTGGGCTCGCAGTGTGGTGGAAGTGCCGATGGACTGCTTTTTGGGTGAGATTCAGGTACTGTACTGTACTGTACTGTACTCGTACAGTGCCGCATCCTGGCATGGAATGACAATAAGCTCTCCAGTTCCGTGGCGCTTTCATCTACTCGAGTATGCAACACTTTGTGCATCGTTCGCATGTTCAGGAAGGGGCCTCATGATAAAGAACCGACATGAAATCCTTTTATCCGGCCCACTTCGATTACCGCCCCTTGGCCTCTCAATGGAACGTCTCACTAGACAAAAAGGAAAAAATTGAGACGAGAAGCAAAAAAAAAAAAATACCACCGCTATCATAAAACTACCAAGAAAACCGAATAGAAATCTCCCTGTAATAGTACAGTACGGTAGTACCGTACATTACATACTCGTACTTGCCGTCTAGCACGTGATACGGTCCCCCATCGAAGGCGAGGGAAAAGATGAGCTACCCACAGCTGGAGACAAGGGAGTTTCTCACCGAGATCGCTAGTTTGCAAATTCGATTGAATGCCACGTACTACAAGTGTGAAGAAAACTTTTTCTCCCTTTCTTTTCTTCTTCTTCCTTTCTTTTCTTTCTTCTCAGCGGGAGTTCTCAAGTGCCGAGGCAGTACTGTACTCGAGTAGGATACTCGTATCATACTTGGCTTCCCAACGCTCATCATTTAGGGCAACCATTCCGTCCCAATTTTTTTTTTTTTTTTTTTTTTTTGTAAAACGAATGGGTCGTGCAAGCATTGTCAATCATAATCGATTCTTCCGAACCCTGGAGAACAGGAGTACCGTACTTTGCCGTGACGTTTGGTCCTAGTGCCGGTGACTTCTCGAATTGGTCAAAAGTTTGAATGTGCTTTGATAATAATATTACGGTAGGTGTACTGTACTGTACTGTACTTGTATTGAGAAAGGTAGGTACCCACCCGCATATCACCACACACCACGCTGAGACCGAAATATGAGGCCGCCGCCGCCGCCGTTGCATGGCCCTATCGTAGAGAAGGTGTTAAATTTGACCAATCGGCGGTCCACCAGTCTGCCGATTGCCTGGGTGCTCAAGTAGAGTTGGGAATTCCTGGCAATCTATCACTTCTCTCTCGAAGGCGGAAAAAAATATCCCGGTTATTCAGCCACGAACAAACTCATTTCATTGTCACATTCTTCCCTCCTGCATAAAAAATACGCCTTATAAAGGACCATGCCTCTTTGTTATACCTTCCCACTGTCAGTTTACTGCTTTATCCCTTGTTATCGGCTGCTCCGCGGGGCATTCCTTTGTCCCTCAAAGTTTGCTCGCTTCCTCCCCTCCTTCCCTCCCTCCCTCACCCTGCCCCCCCCCATTGCCCTCCCCGTTTGAGCCCTACCACTGCTTCCACGGGCACCACCTCTTCCTATATCTAGACTATCAAACACGTACAGTACTCGGGCTCTCCATCCCCGACCCCACCAAACAATTGGAGCTCTGATACCCCTCACGACACTCCACTAGCCGCTGGCCATGGCCAAAGCTGTGCAAACCCCAAGTACAGCCTCTTCTCCCGTCGTGGGCCCTGCCCAGTCTGAAGGGATGACAGAGGAATTCCCGAGGAAGCTAAAACATGTGGTTCCATTCGATGAAGATAACTCCCCTTCCACCTTTTCCTCTTCGGGCCATGCTGGTAGTGACAACGAGCGACTAGAGGAGCCGGATTGTGAGGAATCACTCTCCAGGGACCCTAAAATGGTATTCCACGACCTGGACGTGCCAGACTCCAAACCCCCGCTTAATGGGGTTAATGGAAATTCGTTAAAATTAGAATCTGAGGAGAAGAGGAAAAAGAAAAGGGTTATCGCCAATGGAGATGACAAAACTGATACAAATGAAATCCCCTCCGTGATCGAGATGCCAGGACCTGACCAGTCACACGAGGTTGGGGGGATGCTCCTGGATGGGACCATGGTGAATTGCGATAGCGAGACCATGGATAAAAAAGAGCGGATCAGGTCAAGTAAATTGGAATTCAAGAGACTCGATGAACTGTATGTCTGGATTTGGTGTAGATTTGACATTAAGAGCTGTTATGGATTGCTAATTCCGCGCCAAACCAGATACAATAAAACAACACATGATTTTTATTTCGCCGAATCCTCGCCATCACCCGCAGGCAAGGAGGATAAGTGGGAGGAGTTCTTATTCGTAATCAGACGAAGATTTGGTTTGCAAATCCCTGGGGAAATCCGTTTGACTGTGGTGGAGAAACTAATTTCTGGCTATTCGGCGCTATCATAGATTGGCAAAACAAATACCAAAAAACCTACGTTGATGTCAAAAGCATAGAAATCCGAACAGTCCTAAGGGAGGTCTTGAAAGATGTCTCTGGAGTTGGGCTCCGAGAGGATAAGCCCACGGTATTTGACTAGTCTTTTCTTTTTCTTTCCTTCTTACTGCTTCATCCAGCATTCCTCAAAATCCAGGGCGCTGGTATTACGATAAGCCATTGTGTGGGCTCGCTAATAAACCCATGACTTAGGTGGAGCCGAATCTTCTGTTCAATTATTTACCCCAGCTCGAGAACGAATTAGCAAAGGCGAAGGCTGTTTCCGAGGAACAACAGAACAAGACCCTTATTTCACATCTCACTCTATTCAACGACTATATCTCAACCGACTACGCCTCCACCATCAAGAAACTCTACCCTCTTTTAGAACACTACGAGATCACTTTCGACCTCCTTTGGGCTTTATTTCTCCCAAACACCCTGATTTACACCATCTGCGCTGGATCCAACGAGCCGAGATGCCTCAAGCTCGATTGGGGTGAGCAGAAGGAAACCTTGGACCGTGGTAAATTCTTCCAATTAGATTGCCACTACGTTGAGTACGATGGCAAAACATATGGGGAGGCGAGTGCCGTTCTCGAAATCGACGAATTCAGGGGAGCAAGGAGAATCGATAGTCTTGGGGTATTCCCCTTGGCCTATCACGAAGACGAAGAGGATGTCAGAGAAAGGCTTATTGAGCGCGGGAGAAAGTTCGGATCCCTAAAAGGCATGCACTACAAGTATTACAAGGGTCTCGCTTTCTTCAAGCGCAAGAGGGGGGTCGTGAGGGTAAATGTGGACGGACGCATTATGGTTGATCCAAGCACCTTCAGAAGGATCAATCCCAACTATCGCATGAGTCCTGTAAAAGAGTCCGCTTCTCACACATCCCCCGGCGCGGCCAACGCTGAGGATGATTCGGAGAACGAAAACGAAGATGAGGACGAGGATTGCGGGGGAGGCGATGATGAGGAAGATGGTGAGATCAATAGCTCGAACAATATGGTTAAGCCTAGGGCTAGTGTTGTGGCTGCGGCTGTGAAGCGAGCGATTGGGACCAAGCCCCAAAGAAGTTACATACTCGGCCCTGATGGGAAGATCAAGCTAGTGGGCGCGATTCCGGGCACAACCAAGAAGAAACTCTCAGAGGCCGGAAAAACAACAGAAGGTATCAAGCACGCGCTAGTCCCAGAGGAGATGACAGAGGAACAGCTTCTCCTATGCTCGCCTACAGTATTGGGTTTCAGCTTCGGAGATAAATTATGGGGTGAGTTCGGTCAGTTGGCCTACTGTACGTAACGGAGCTAATGCCCTATTGGTACCCGCAGCGGAGTTTGCAGTCGAACACGTCAATGAAATCGAGTTCAACCCAGACGCATTCGAGAGCCTTGTTCTACCCGAAGCACAGAAGAAAATTGTGAAAGCACTGGTCGAAAGCCACACGGGTAATCGTGGGTCAAGGTCTGGAATAGACGATGTGATAAAGGGAAAGGGAAAGGGGCTAGTGGCTGTTCTACAGTATGTATTATTATTTTCTCTCGGTGCGGAGTGTGCTCTAACGCATTCGTAGTGGACGCCCAGGGGTTGGCAAAACCTTAACGGCGGAAGGGATCTCGGAATTTCTCCAAAAACCCTTGTACATGGTAGGAGCGGGAGAACTTGGAACGGACTCGCGCACGCTAGAAACACAGCTATCTCGGATTTTAGACATTGCGCATGTTTGGGGAGCGGTTCTTTTACTAGACGAAGCAGATGTTTTCCTAGAACGTCGATCGGTCCATGACCTGCAGAGAAATGCTCTCGTTTCAATATTCCTGAGGCTGCTTGAGTACTTCCAGGGGATCCTGTTCTTAACCACCAATAGGGTCGAAACCTTTGACGAGGCCTTCCAAAGTAGGATTCATATAGCTCTTCGATATAACGATCTCGATAAAAAGGCCAGGAGAGTCATTTGGAAAACATTCCTAGGAATGGTCGCAAAAGAGGAATCCGGTCCTGATCGTGCGCTGAGGGACGTAGTTAACGATGAAGAGCTTGAGGGGCTCGCGAGGCGTGAACTGAATGGTCGACAGGTATGCAGGCAACCAATCTGGACCGGGGCGATAGAGCCCATACAATCCACTTGTCCCTCCCCCTAGCTCGTGCCCCGACCTTTACTAACACTCCGCCTTCCCCCCCCCCCCCCCTTTGTAGATCAAAAATGCAGTCCGAACAGCTCAGGCGCTTGCATTGAGCAAAAACGAGGGACTATCAATGGAGCACCTCAAACTTGTACTTGCCGTCACCGAAGGGTTTGAGCACGACCTCAAAGGCACCGGGAAGCTGGATAGTAAAGACCATCCTCTCAGATTTGCAGATTTCTCTCAAGAAGCTAATTTAATCCTAGACATGATGAGTTACGCGTAGCGTCCCCGCTCGGGGGTGCAGTCAGTTGGTCCATGTGTGGACGGAGTTTTTTTCCTCCCTTTATTTTCTTTCAGCAGCTCTTCTATCGAGCGGTCGAACAGTCTTTTCTTTTTGATATGGAGACTCCCTGGGCACCCTGAAATGGGCTTTAGGTAATGTGATTTGGCAAGCGACGTGGAGCCCGTCCGGGGGCTATCCTGAAGACAGATAAAAGCCATTGGATTAATGCGAGGTGGAGCATATTTTATGCGTATACAAGCCGTCTTCTAGAATGGCCGAATTATAGTCTCTGGCTAGACATACACCCCTTGTATGGTATGTGCCCAGGATGCCCGAGCCAACCGGCGGCGTTGCCTGAGTCTACTTTTGCGGTAAAAATGGGTAAAAAAACGATTGTCGATTTGTGTGCTTTTTTTTTTTTTTTTATCCATCCCTTTCTTCATTTTTGCATTCCCTCCCTCTTCGCATTGTCACATTAGAACATTTCCTACCGAAAACCATCTCTGCTTGTCTTTTTCTTTCTTTTTCCCTTCACCGTGGATCGGTCACTGGCGGACTACCCATCTGCTCTTTCTTTTTTCCCTTTTCACCTTCCTCTCCTGAGCTAGTGACTGTCTCTATCACTTCCTTCCAGTTTTATCATTTTCTCTAGTTCGGCCCGGTTTCAGAATTCTACGATGGTACTATTAGCCCACCTCTATGGAACTGCTATACAATACTCCACTATGAGTACCGGTAAGGTACAGAACTTGGCGCAAGCACATAGGGGTGTTTGAAGCAGTGCAAGTCCCCTCACCGTCTCTCCTATGACATGCAGAAAGTTTTTCATATCAAATCGGGGGGCGGGGATCTCGGAGATTTCTACCATGTCCAGCGATCTGGTCATCCCTCCCGCCCATCTTTCCGCCCTTTAGAGCGTATTCGAGTGACAGGTTGCATTGTGTTGTACAGTATGAGGGAAGCTACGAGCGCCCAATGCGCATCCCACCATGCTCCGTCTCCGTCCCTGAGGCCAGAGACACGATAGTGTATCGTGCTATAAAGTTAATTATTTGGAATAGCCTAAGGGGAATGCAAGGGTAGGTACGGCTGCACATCCATAGACATATATGCCGCAGCGGACGAGCTCCTCTGGTTTTCGGGTAGGTACAGCGGTGGGCAAAAATACGTTCCCATTTTTAGTAAGCCCAAACACCTAAAAAATGGGAACGTATTTTTGCCCCCCGCTGTACTGGAGATGTGACGTTCAACTCTGGCACTGAAATATAGGGTATGCACTCCTCCCCCCGTTGGATCCAAGAAAAAAGTGTAATTGTTGTCACCCCTTGCCCTACTATTATGTAGTGTGCCATATTACTTGAGTGTGGTGCGTGCAGTACTGTAGGGTAGTCTCATGTGCTACGTTTAACTGGCCAGAATGAATCCTCGTCCACGTAAGTACTGCTTGCCTGCTGACCGCTCCTTGTACAAGGTAATATCTTGATTTTTGTGCCCCCCCCCGGCCACGCACCAGCCTGTGCTCCCTTCTTCAACCACTCGTTTCCATCTCACCTTACCCTCCCACCATTTCTCATTCCACATCCTACTCATCATCGTCACAGCATCACCATCGCCACCATCATCACATCCCCCTCATTTTCATGCCTTCTGCTTTCCTTAGTTTTACTAGTGAGTCGGAGATAAATAGAGGTCAACCACTCAGAATTTATCTCAATAGCCTCCTATTCGCTGGGCCCGCTCCCCCTGTACTTACCGCTCCTTCTGCTGTGCACTCTGAGAGTTCCAGGAGGCCGTCCCCTAACCGGCTTCGATCCCTGGCTATGGAAGGGGTGGGAGATATGGCATTGAATCATGCGTGGAGAGGGGTCGCCGGCCGGGAATGGTCAGCTGCCTGAGCGTACCTTCACTCCAGGAATGCCTTCTGTGTGCCCTTCGAGCCATCTGACCCCCTCTAGGTTTGATTCGACAAAGACCCGACGAAGGGTCCACCATAGGACATATCCCAAAGCATTTTTTTCCTTGCTCACTTTTAGCCCCCGGCTCTATGTATTGTCCCCGGTGCACAGGACGACCACCCACTAAACAGCCTGAGCTCCGCTGTTTCCCTGGCCAATGCACTTACCGAATCACGATACAATCCAGAGGATAAGGGGGACAAACCACCAGCTAGCTTTGACATTGATGGGGACACTTTCGATCTCTTTGGGCCCTATCTAACCCCGATGGATAGTCCCCCTCCAGGTGTCCATATCGGTGTGACTGGTTATAATGCTAACGGGGCTGAAGAGTTTTCCTGGGGCTTTCTTTTCCTGTTGACGTGTCCCGTGTGCTAACGATAAGGTAGGGGCAGCCAGACGGTATCCCAGACGGATGGCACCAAGAATCGTTTTCTTCAGTTCGATACGATAGGATTCTGGCTCAAATCCGTGGGATGTATTGAAGAAAGCGGGAATATGAAGGGGGGTTCGGCGAGGGTGGCGACGATTGGGAATTCTTTGTGGATGATTTTTGGTTGAGACACGTTGGTATAGGTACAGATGATTGGGGGATTTACTGACAAGGGATGGGTAACAAAACAGCGCCCCAGATTTCTAATAATGAGGAAGAGCTTTCAGCGGAGAAGTCGGCGACTTTTCAGACGGCTGATACTCCTGCGAGACCCCCTATGAAATTTTGGGACAAACTGCGGGAATAAAATATGCTATTGTTTAGGTGACGGTTTGTGGTAGGATCGATATATGCTAAGCCTACGATATCTCATCACACCCAGCCCGCGTCGAATTGAAAAGCCTATTATCATGGCCCGTCACTCGCTCTTAGTCACTAGCTCTTCGGAAGAAAAACAAAACAAGAGAAGCTATGTGATATGAGTTTGGCTGCCGGGTAATACCCGTATATGGAAAGCAGGCTGAATCGGGAAACAAATTTGTGCCCACCTCCCAGCGGGCTGTTTGTCGCTGGACAATGAGCTAGATACTGGTATTATCATCGACTGGATGTCGTTGAGTTATTGGTGTATTGCGGGGGCATCCGGAAATTTTAGCACGGTTTAGGTCTAAAAAACGCCAAGATTTCTGGGATACTTTTGGAACTCGCCGGTATACGGATTGTATCGGAACTTTTGCATAGCATGATGAAACAGGGCCCGGGGGGACTTGGAAATATTGACCAGGGTCGCGCTAGCCATCCGGCAGGATATCAGTTGGGGGTTACTGGTTCTGGAGATGAATGCCAATCACCTTCGCTTTATTTATTTATGGCTCGAGTGGGTACGTGGTTATACATATCAACTGCAGGAAAGATTTCGGGGCCGAGGTGAAGTGGGCGCAGAAGCGAGTGAGGCAGGGCCTCGCTTCAGATGGGTAGGGATAAGGTATGGGTAGTCGGAGGGGGCCGAGTCGGTATATCCGTATTATATTATGGATAGTAGACTATAATATTGTGCAACAGCTCCGCGCCCCTCGGGACTGGTATCTGAGGGGTTGGAAGGCAGAAAAAAGAAGGAGGATTTGGATTTGGACGATGGAATGGAGCTTGAGCGCTGACTCTTTCCCTCATCTAGTGGAGGAAAATTCTGTTGCTTGGCTGCGAAGGCCGGGGGAGGGGGGTCTTGTTGATCCCTGTGTATGCCAATGCAATCCTGCTGCGGTGATCTACCGTATTGACTGACTGATTTTCAGTTGATTGATTGAATTGATTGAGTGTTGTTGTTTCCTCGCCATCTAGCTAGTTACCATAGCGCGAACACTAGCAAAGGCCGCGAGCTGAGATGCGCGTTAACTTATAACTTGGACCACTTCTCAAACGGTCGCGCATGTTCTCTAGAATTGAGCAAGTTCTCTAGAATTGAGAAAGCCCGGACCGTAAGGTATTACTCTAGCAGGGCGAGACATCAATAGCCTACATACATACGCACATACACCTAGTCCAGTCCAGTCCAGTCCAGTCCAGTCCAGTCCAGTCAAGTAAAATTTCGGGCAATTAACCGGACCGGAGATTAGCTATATGCTATTAAATGCATGTGGTTTGAGTGTGAGTTCGAGATGATTATGTACGCTTTGTCTGGTTGCGAGTGGGTGAGTGGTCGGGTTTCAATTTTGATTTTGATTTTATCTCGATTTTGGGGAGGGAAGGCGACATAACATAAATTTAGTCACGGTCTACCGGTAGCCGGTCGGTCCGGTCATGGTGGGTGGTATTGTTCAAGCAGAAGGTTTTATTATATTACAATAATGGGTATCATAATAATTAATAATTATTAAAGCGTGTAGTGCATGGTACATACTCCCGCGGCGGAGTTGAGGTTGGACACCTTAGGTGGCAATTCCCATAGAAAGTGTCCAACATCAACTCGGCCGCGGGAGTACATCCCCGAGTACAGTAGGTAGACTAGCTATTATACCTAACTTTGACGCATCATACTGTGCCGGGATGAAATGCGGTATTATGTACGAGTACTCGCACAGTGCGGTAGAGCCAAACTTCGCAACCACGAAAAATCTATGCTGTAAGCAACAGTGCTTTACAGTGTCGTATGATGTTCCGTGAATTCCGTTTGTCTTTGTTTTTGTGTTTCTCCTCCTTCTCCTAAGAAAGAAAGGAAAGAGAGGGAAAAAAGAAAAAAAAAGACGGTTGTTTCCCTCACAAATCCAATCAATCTCTAGCTCGAACCAGCAGCAGCAACTACCCTACCAATGTGGACGAAAATCCTTGGGGTGCATGTGAATTGAGCTGTGACCGAAAAATCGCGATATTTCAGACAACAACCCAGTTCGAGACGAAACCCCTCGTAAAAAAAAAAAAAAAAAAAAAAAAAAAAAAAAAAAGTTGAGAAGAAGACCGTTTTTTCTTTCTTTCCTCTCCTTCCTTCTAGATTGTCTCTCACCCAATCGCCAGGTTGTTAATCGATAGACTAAAAACTGGCTTCTGTCGCGGCGTCATTAGTTCCAGCATGGGGGAGGGGTGCACGGACCGGATTTTGGTCGGTGTTATCGAATGATCTCTGACAACTTGCGATATAGCGCGACGCTTGGACGGAGGAAGGAAGGAAGGAAGGAAGGAGGGAGGGAGGGAGGGAGGGAGGGAAGGATAGAAGGAAAAAGGGTGGAGGAAAAAGAGAGCTGGCTCGGCCAGGGATTTGATAGGATTGTTGGTAGTGGGAGTGGTAGGCGTGGCGTGGGGAAGGTTGTGCTTTGTCATGCTGGACTGGGTTTCTAGGATGCTTAAATTACCCCCCCCCCTCCTCACCTGTAACTTAGACCGTGCACGGTACGATACGGTACGGTCGCTTGGTGTGAAAGTGTTTTTCCGGTTGTGAGCACATCTGCTATCGTTTATGACGGTGGGAAGGTACTCGAGTATAATAAGTTAGATCTCGATGTGTATGGGGGGGAAACTGTTGAGTGAGGGGTTTGGGTGGGGGTGATTGATTATGGTGATTTGTAGAGATGGAAGTCAACCTGTCAAGCACGTGTTTTATATACTGCGCATCTCACATTCCCCCCCGCCCCCGATTGACTGGAAGGAGACTACTGTACAAGTATGATACGGTACAGTACCGGAGCTGTTCATGGGTCATCACTCCGCTTCCCCACTGCCTCTTACTCGACTCTTACTCTGGAGCATGCTCGTCCGTCGCCAGCCGTGACCACCCTATCCTACTGGACCGAAATATCTTCCGGCCTCCCTCCCGAACTACCTACCCTAAACGCACAAGATCGATCTCGGACCGCACCGCCTTTTCTCCCTTCCTCTTCCTCTGCTCCCCCCCTTCCGCCAATTAGAAGGAGTGGGCGTGGCGAATGGGAAAGCCCGCGCTTTTCCCCGTGCCACATGCCCCACTTCCACCACCACAACCACAGCCCCACACACACTCCACTCCGCTGAGCTCTGCTCCGCGCGCGGTTGAGCGGCTGGGACTGGTGACAGGTATGTTGTACAGTACGAGTACAGTGTCGATGCCACCCAACAACGAGTAAATTACTTACCTGCTTATATGCAGTGACTGATGTGTGCGGATATCACAATGTGCGTTTTGATTGATTGTCGAATCGTGGATCGCCCACAGCACGAGGAGTGAGGAGGGAAGATGGGTTCGTGGGTACAGGGTTGTAGGCGCTCTAAGCGCAAGGGGGACGCATGCATGATAGGTACTCGAGTACTGCATACTTGTGATCGAGCAGCGCTTGTGAACACGACTGCTATTGCATGACGTTAAGATCTAAGTAAATGAGCTAGATTTTGGCGGTATGCAATAGCGGTCGTGTTATTAAATTATGAGTAGAACTCTGATGCTGGTGTGGGGGGGAAACAGAAGTTTGCGTGCGTGGAGATCGGGATGATTTGCGACGAGAGGGAGGGAGGATAGAGGATCGGCAGGTGGAGTTTTTTCTTCTCCTTTTCTTTTTTCTTCTTCTTTTTCGTTTCTTTTTCCTTCCTTTCTTTTTCCTGTTCTCCCTCGCTCGCGGGGGATGTAGTGTACTCGAGAAAAGTAGGTGTAGCCGGTCATTATTGTGAGAATGCCAGGTTTGTTTGTCGGCAGTTACTGTGTAGCGATGTAGGCTAGTAGTGGTGATGGCCCCGATGGATGGATGTATCGATTGGGCGAAGTATGCGACTGTAAACTCACTGCGAGTTTTTCTGTGGGGGGAAGGTTCGCATCGTAGGAGTGCTGTGCTGTGGTGTGCGGTCACATGTTCGCCGTGTGCGGACGGGGCATTGTGGCTAACTTACTGTACTCGGGTGTGTCGATAAGATGGCTGCGAAAACTAGAGGCTAGCGAGTTTGGCAGACAGGAACAACTGGGGGAGGGGGCAGCCGTGATATTGGGCAACAATGACTTGGTAATGATAAGTACGGCAGTCGGAACAAGAGCCTACACTTACAAAAGATACTTCCAACCCTTTCAGTCTCACTGAACAATATGGGTGAAACTTCAAGGCAGCTAAGTCCTGGCTTCTAATGTCTGTGTTGTTTTTCATTCCAGACAATTGTGATTGCCCGATCCCTTTGACCACTGTTCCACCATGGCTAGTTTCCGATTTTTATGGACACACCCGAGTACTTATGCATATACTTTTACTCGAGCACTGTACAGTTGCTGGCACAGTATGCAAAGGGAGGCTACTCATAGTCAGTTGATCGTATAGTTGGGTGAAGGTGCTCTAATTGCTGTTTTAGTATTTGCACTTTTTGCACTTTTTTTCCCTTCTTCTCCTCTGCGCTTCCCGCTCTCGTCTGTGGGGGCTTGTTAAGGCGGAGTTTCCCGAACAGGGCTTATTTGGGTGATAGCCGTACTGGTACCCAGTGGTACAGTGCTCGGGTATAGTACTTGTACCGGTATAGTTTGGTGCACTGTGTGCTGTACTCGTACTGGAAGGGTCTGGACTGGACTCAATTCATGGGATTGGCCTCGGAGTTGATGATACGGTACTGTACTCGTAGTAGGTATTCTGCGGTTGGGACATCCTTCGGCGGTAGTAATAGTTACCTCGCAGAATTCCCATCGCCACTCCGCAGGTGGTTGCGTGTTGACACCGCACCTTCTTTTGTAGGGCATCGGTACCCTACAAGTACCCACGTTGTATCGTATCGTACCGGTAATGTATCGCACAGCACAGCGCCGGCTTGTTGAGCCGGTCGCGGTTCTTCCCAGACAATTGCCTGCTTGGGAGGAAGCATCGGATACGTATCCAGATGAGGGTCGTTCAGTCTTTGGCGGGTGCGTGCGGGGTTGAAATCCACTACCCATACGGGGAGGTATGATAGTGTGGGGTTCGTCGTGAGGCTTAAAGTACTCGAGCGTCATATTCCGCTAGGTGGTTGCAATTATCGTTGTGGGGGGGATTTCATTAAGATGATAAGATCAGCCAAAATCATCGCTTCTCCGCCAACCACAACTGTCGAATTCGGGTGAGGTCCTGTGATACCCTTCACACTTCCCCGCTCCTGTGGGAATTTCTTACCATAGGGCACTTTAAGAAGTGGAACAATTGAACCTCGCGCGACAAGACGTTGGAGTTGCCTCTCCTAGTAAGGTCTGTTGTATTTTTTCTTTTTATGTATTTGTCTCAGTGGTGGTCTGAAAGCGAGTCTTTTTTCGCCATGGTTCCCCCTTTGCCAGTATCCAGAGAGGGGAATTCTAGATGTCTTAGCCAAGGGTTCAATTACCTGTATCCTCACTCTCACTCACGATATTTTCTTTTTAAAGTGAAGCGTATTTGCGGACGGACCTGCGATGACGGACATGTTTCCCGTTGGCACTCGCTTCGACTTTTTTTATTCTTGGTATGGCATCCCAGTTTAGGGCGGACTAACGGGGTAACCTTGACAGATGGCAGATGGGCTGAATTCTACTGGTACTCGTACTCGTACGATACCCTGGACCCTCACCATCTCCACCAGCCCTGTAATCTCCAGATCCAAAAGACAGAAGCTCCTACCTCCGTAGAGGGGTTATGATAGCCTTCTCTTGACATGGTGTAGGATCAGGCCACTGGATGTTTTGGATCTTATCGACCCGTTTTCGCAGTTCTGCTAACCAGTTGAATCAAGCCCAAGCCTATCGTGAAATGGCACAACTAACTTCCCATGATACAGCGTGATACGGGTAGTCTGGTACCGGTGCCGGTGCTTGAGTAGTGGATTTTGAGCTTTTCCACGCTTTCTGGCCAAGGGGCCATGCGCCTCTAAGACATACCCTCGCACCCCACCCCGAGAATTCCAGAGGGGTAATTGTTTAAAGCCGCGACCTTCGGTGGTGTCTTGACAGAAACCTCGCCATGATGAGTTGCACACGCTTGCGGTGATGGTGGTGGGAAGTCGGTGGGTAGACAGTTTGGTAGGTGTGCGGGTCCATGGTTTGGTTGATTGATAAGGCGTGAGATCTGTGCTGTACCCGGGATTACGTTTCGTTCCGCTATCTTTCCTTTTTCCTCTCTCCTGGAAGTTCTTAGTACTTGAGTATCATAGAGGGGGAGGGAGATTGTCCTTTTCTAATACCGGTACTGCACTGCGCTGCATCAGGACCCCTCCGCTTTTATTCTCGTGGTGAGATCGCGGGATGTGGGTGACGGACTGTCGTTCGTTGCACCACTCACTTTCCCATTGCACAAGCTTTTCTTATTGCAAATACAAGTATATAAAGACCCCATCGCCGAGCACGGATACCCATCCTGAGTTGCGCGGTTCAGGGGCTACCGTACCACACAGCCATCCATCCCCCCTTCTCCCTCTCCCTCTCCCACGGGCGAACACAACAACCTCACACCATCATGTCCCAAGGCGAAGAGAGTGCAGTCGCGCCCGTAGAGTACCCCGAACTTAGCCCCCTCGAAGCGGGCAGTTCTCAAGATGTGTGTTTTTGACCTTTTCCTTCTTCCCATCCTTCATCCTTTCCTAGATCTCCCGCTCTCCCTCTTCCTACTGACTCAGGGTAGGACTCTGATGGGTACTTTAGTAACGACGTGTGAGCATTCCCGTTTTCTATCCCTTAGAGAAGGGCTGAGGCTGACAACATCACTCCCAGGAGCGAAACTACATCCCTAAATTCTAGCATCCTGGACTACGAGTACGAGAATGGTTCGTTCGTTCGTTTCATCCTTTGTTTGTGCACGTTTGTCTCATGGGTGGGGTTTGTTTGCTTGTAGGGAGACGGTATCATCGGTATCGACAGGGCTCCTATCTCATGCCAAACGACGAGGTTGGTCTCCCATCCACTCCTACCATAAATCAAGGTCTAGTTTTGCTAACCCGGCCTTCTGGTTTTACAGACGGAACAAGACCGCCTGGACATGATGCATCATATATACCTCATGATGCTGGATGGGAAACTGCATATAGCCCCTATCGACGATAATCCGCAGAAGATATTGGATATTGGTACTGGGACGGGAATTTGGGCTATCGACATGGCAAAGTGAGTTGGCTTCTTTTGCCCGATGGGCGATTGGTGATCATGAGGGTTGCTGACTTGGCCATTCTTAGTGAATATCCTTCCGCGGAGGTCATTGGCACGGACCTTAGCCCTATCCAACCGCAATGGTTTGTTTCCCGGTGAAGAGAGAACAAGCTCTAAAAATGTAGGCGAAAAAGAGAGAGTTACTGAATAGCGTGGCTATTCCAGGGTCCCACCGAACTGCCGCTTTGAAGTCGACGATGCGGCAAGTCCCTGGACATTCTCGCCGGTTTCTTCCCCCTCCCTTCCCAAACCTGACCTAGCAAAGCCAATCCCACGCCTAACCCTGAAATCTAGGACTCCTTCGACTTCATCCACTCCCGCCACCTCTCAGGTGCGCTAACGGACTGGCCGGAATACATCCGCCAATTCTACAAAACCCTCAAACCCGGCGCCTGGATGCAACTCAGCGAGTACGCGACTGACGTGACGAGCGACGACAACAGTTACCCAAAAGAATGCTCGATCAGGACCTATTTACACCTTATGAACTCGGCGGCTGCCAAAATCGGACGAGTAATGAATGTGGCGCACACCTTAAAGGGAGTTGCGGAGGAGGTCGGGTTCACAAATGTTTCCCAGAGGATTTTGAAGTTGCCATGGGCGCCCTGGCCGTCGGATCCGAAGATGAAGGAATTGGGGAGGTTTGCGCTGTTGAATTGCGAGACGAGCTTTGAGGCTTTTGGGCTGGCGCTGCTGACAAGGGTTATTGGGATGAGTGCTGATGAGGCACTCCTGCTTTGTCAGGATGCGAGGAAGGAACTGAGGAATAAGAAGATACATATTTACAATTTGCAGTATGTGCTCTTTTTCTTTATGGATTTTTCGGTTAGGGCTAATAATAGTTGGTAGCCATATTATTGTCGCACAGAAACCGCTGGAGAAGGAGGGTGATTAATTTCTAGATAGGATTTATGAATGTTGACATGAAGTTTTTTTTGGACCTTTTTCTTCTGTTTGCTTGATGGTAATAATGGGTGGTTGCATTGCGTGTTGTAGTGCTTCTGGGTTGGAATGGGAATGGATGGAATGGTGTCGGTCTTGGTTGGATGATCACAGCTCCTCTGGGATATTAGTCTGCTGGCTATCACAATTACTCCTACACTGTGTCGCACTGCTAAAACCACTCGCTCATGAAGCGGAGTGTTTCGAATGGAGTGTTTGCTTTTTGTCATGATATTTCTTCAGATTAGCTAACCTAAAACTAATTGTAACTGTCCCGTGCACCATCCGGCACACCATCCAATTCACGGTTTAAACCACCCGAGTGACACCCTGTGACCGCTCCAATCACTGTAGCAAGCAGCAGAAATACCGGTGGTGCAGCTAACATTCCTGTACGAGTAGAGTATCTCCCGTCCATTGGTCCCAAACGCACCCGCCCGGACTACAAGTACAAGTGCATTCCAATCCAACACGTTAAGACCGTACGCGCGGCACCGTTAATTTCAATCCAGCAACTGCACAAATCACCATTCCTCCATACACCGGGAGTCACATATCACCGCTCACGCGCGCGTTCGCAACGGTTTTGGCGGGACCACGGCCAAGAGTACTCGTACAAGTAGGCGGAGTGGCGCGAGGAGCACTTGGAGAACAAGGCGCTAGCGGTCCAGATTACGCCTAAGTTTGTTGGTATCATACTCCGATTGCTTGGCGGTGCTGGGAGAATCGCTGCCGACGGGGATCAAGGTTGTAGGCTTGTGACCGGCGTATGCGGGTGCTCGAGCGGTCGAGGTCTACAGTACTCGTACATTACTTGTACTGTACAAGTACCGGTACTCGAGTACTTGTACTTGTAGGATGACGGCCCGGGACAAGTACGAGTGCGAGCTACACCCCGTACTCGAGTACTCGTACTAGTACTGTAGTGAAACCGAGGGTTAGCGCTGTCCGGGTTTGCTGCCCAGAAAGTCGGTGATGTCGCCGACAGTGGGGGGCACGTGTACTGTACCGTACTGGAATACTAGTACGGTGGTGGTAGTTTTCGTCTTGGGGTTCTCGTGGCGACCGACTTGAGAATGATGCTGTGCTTGCCATTAGCGAGGTGTTGTGCTTACTCGTACTACTTCTATGTTAGCGAGGTTGTACGATACTCCATCGTGCACTTTACTCGAGTATGTACTCGAGTACCGGCATGTTGTCAGAGGGGCCGCAAGGATTCGACCAGGATGAATGGTTTGTAGAAATATTTTATCATGCGAACTATAAGCTTAGTTCAGTAACTTCCTGTAGAGATATTGGTGTATCGGTACTCCTAGCATTGTTGAGAGATATACGACTGAGAACGGTTAGCCTTTCCAAACTAAATCTTGTTAGGCCAGCGCCTTGATTCTCGCCGTCCTAATTCTCTGCATGAGTTTGGGTTACCGGTACTACTATAGATAGTTCCTATCTATAACACCCTCCTCGAGTTTCTAATTAGGCATATTGGAGTCCTTCAGCAGAACCTGAAAGGAGCATACACCGATGATTCTCTCGGCATAAATGTCCAGAGATAATGTGCTTGTGGAGCAGAATCTCGTTATCGGTTGCGAGTGGCCACTACGAGTACTTGCAGGTTGGGCTTCTGGGCACCGGAACTGACGCCTCCATCCTCCTGAAGGTTCCCGAGGATGTGCTGATGCACCTGGATGTACCGGTACAGTATTGTACCAACATCCTATTGGAGATTTCCCAAAGGTTGCGAAAAAGAGCTTCCTGGACAAATTTTTGGTTCCTTCTTTCATTTTTTCCCGGATCCTGTTTAATTAGCACTTGGAAAGCCACGAACCTCGAGAATTCACAGCATATCTAGACCTTCGGGGTGAAACCTTCAGCACGCGCCCTGGTGACCGCTATTGCGCAATTGGACCCTGATGGGAGAAATGAACTCGGGGAGCTCCGGGCTACCTTTGCCAACTTTTGGGGAGTTTGCGACAAGGGCCTGCATTATCGGTGTGTGTATCTTGAGTACGTGTATGCAAGGTGCATGACCTTCTCACCTTGGTCAACCACCCCCTCTGCACGGTCAGTACGTATCAGTTTGGATGTTAGGCAGGATGGAGAATCGGCATGATGTTCCGCCGTTGGTGGTTGTCTCCCCTCTTGTCGGCAATACCAACGTAAATCTGGGGAAGTACCGGTAGTGTATTTCCGCGGCTTCCACTACTAGTACTTGAGCGCTCTGCCCAAAGCGATCCTAGGAACTCCGATAGTATCCCCATTGGTTCAAGCGGTGTGTCGCTGGAGTCAGGGACATATATCCCTGACCCCGCATTGGAAATGATTCATGTTGCAGCTTATCAGTATTGGGGGGGGACAACCTTCGCCCGGGTTCCGACAATCTGTTGCCACTTCTCGCTCCGTGGAAAGGGTGCTTCCATTGTTTGCATCGCGAGACCTTCGGCTGGAGGCGGGCCTTGAATGGTACCGTAGGTAATTCTCTGGAAGCTTGTGCCATGGTTCGGAGATTGGGGGATATAAACGTGGCTTGGACCCATGGTCCCCCAATAGGTATCATATCTGTGCACATAATAGGGTAGGGGAGATATTATCGGCTCTCACACCGGATTGGTGTACTCGAGTATACTCGAGTATTCGTAATAATGCTATCCTATGGGCTGGTGAGACATGCATTTTCCGGACCTTCCCGAATCAGAATAAGATACGGTAGCTGTGGCCCAGTGACTTTGCCGCAGGGGAAAGTCTTTGCCACAGCACGGAAAAGTCACTGGGCCACAGCTACTTTATTCTGATCCGGGAAGGTCCGGAAAAAAGCATATCTCCCCAACCCATGGGATAGCTCTTGCGCACAATCATCGTCGGTCAGGTAAAGCGCCCTGAAAACAATCCATAATCAGTCAAACTTAACCTCAACTAAATCCTCTGTGATTCAAGAACCCCAATACCAATGATTGCCAAAATGCAGCATAGCCAGTAACCTGGGAATCTAGTTCATGACTCTTTATCTGGAATTAAGTTAATTGTGAATTGGCCAACAAGAGAGACTCAGGGTGTCCAAATATTTGTGCCAAGCCTCAAAAATTGTATGGTCACCCATAGGAAAAGGCTTGAGAAAATTTTAGTTTTCGCACCTGACCAATAATGTAAGACACATCTGATCTAGCTGAAATTTGGCCATTGTGAAGTCCATATCAGTGCCCAATACCTGGAACTGAGATATAATCAATTGAGGTTGACATGGTATTGTTGCACAGTTGCAAAGATAGCTGCTATTGGTGTGAAAAGGGTAAGTGCGATCACTTTTGTCAGGGAACTGGTGCATATAGTTAGTGATTCATCACCGAATACCTCTTGGTATAAATTAATGCCAACATGCTTTAGAGACTGACGCCATACCTTATTAATGGTAATTGTATTATACCAGCTGATCGAACAGGAAACCATAAACGGGTCAAGCTAGCAGATGATACAAGGTGGGTTTCTACCTGTAGCCGTGTAAGCCATGTTTGACCTTTGCCCCTTCGAGGGCGCATTCTGAACTTTTTCGGTTGAGATGATTGGTGGTGGACAGCTGGGTACTCACTTCTACAGGCGATGGCTAAATTTCACCAGGAACGAGGTTCCGGCGGATAAATTGTCCAACTGCATAACGTCGATATTACCGTTTTCTTCGCATTCTCAGCCTTTTTCTCTCTCCTAACTCTATCGGTAGGGGTTTAGACGCTTCTCTAACTGAAAGGGGCAAAGCCCATGCCTAAAAAGGGAAGGTGTGGGTTAACTTTACGGGAAATCGCACGCGAGAAGAAAGAATAATCTTGGAGAAATTCTAGCACTGACAACCTTTCCGAAATCGATAATGATCCGGATACCTCTGTCCCGTATATCCCGGATTTCTTTACTCTAAAACCCGACCTGTTGTCCCAGGTCTCCTGCTGCATTGGGCATATTCTTTGGATTTTCGCTGTCGGGGGTATCGGGGTGTGTGTGGTGATCTCAAGTACCAAGGCATTGGTATTACCTGATGAACCATGGTTTTTGGGGGTGGAACTTCCGTACGGTAGGTTCTGCTCGACCGGGAAGTTGTCCTGTCGCCTGTAGGACCTTCCAATGAACTTTTTTTGTGTTGTACCCCCACTGCTTCTTTCGCGGAGCCAAGCCACCACGCTCCTGATTAGACTCCTGGTTGCTGTCCTACTGTACTCGTGCCGTACTAGTACTTAGGCACAAGTAGTAGTACCAGTAGGGCTGTGGCCGCTGTGTCGTAGGTTTACGCGCGAAGATATTCTACTGGCCCCTCTGAATTAGTCAAAAAGGTTCATCGAGTTACATAATCCTCTTACAGTAAGGAGTGCTCGAGTACTCGAGTACTTAAATTATAGGTCGGAGTATGATAGGCGTACTGCGAACGCCGAGGGTGTAATTCCCCAGGGATTTGCATGAGCTGTTTGGAGAAAATATCCGCCTGGCGAGAACGACCCCCTAATTCCGGAAAGCCCTGGATTCTTCAATTTAGCTGATGTTTAACACACCGACGCTAAGTTGCATGTAAACTCACTCGACCCTAATTCGGACTTCCGGTGGGGAACTAATTAGCTCGAGTTGAGATACTTGTATATAACTCCTGTACTCAAGTGGAGTCGAGCGCTCACCGCGAGGACAAAGGTTCTAGACTAGCTAATAACGAGCCACTAAGTAGCGGGGAGGGACAACTGCCCCTGCGTCTCGGACCTTGCATATAAAAAAAAACTTAGTGCCTATATAATCGGAATGTTCGATTACCATCGGACAGCAATCGCTGGCAGCCAAGTCTATACCGGCATTAAGAAACCTGGTTACTGGAGAACGCCCGCAGCAAGTTTCTCACCGACTAGCGCGACCATCAGCTCGGGACCAGTAGAAACGGCGGCGTCTGCATCTAGCATAAATCGAGAGACACCACAGCTCACTCGACCGTCCCAGCTGTAGGCTTGTGTTTGGCCATGGTCTTACCATATATCGAATAGGTGACCAGAATACTGGATTTAGGCTCCAAATTCAGAAATGGTTTGCCCCACGGGTCATCCGGGAAGCAAAAGGACACCGATGTTTGCATTGGTATCTGTAAGCCTGCAGCCATGGCTGTCTACTCGTATAGGATAATGCAAGTTGTTCGGTCGGCATTGGATGTGACCAGGAACTGCAATTTGGACCATAAAGCGTGCAAAACCACCATCAACTGGTCATCGGTATTTGATGTATGTAGCTGCCCGAAAACGACTGCACCTGACTGTGATGTCAGCTTTCCCGTATGAGTTGTCGAATGACTTAGTTAGGTACGTGTGTGAACTCATAGGTGTAAGTAGTTGAGCTCACATATCAGGCAATCCCGATGACGTTGTGGGCTAGTACAAATGAGACCGCAATATGATGATTAACCTCTGAAATCAGGAGTGCTATTGCCTCCGGTTTGTAAGCCAGACCAGGCGGTTCAATAGCAACTACCTGCAGTCCATCGTGATATTTGCACTTGTCACGTCAGTACTGGTTCATTCCTCACTTTTTTTCAAACAAGGAGCTGGTTCTTGCGTCCCGGAAAAATTACGGAAAAAAGCTGGGCGGAGTAAGAGGATGGAGAAGGATTCCAATGGAGAAGAAGTCCGATGATAGAGGTTTCTTTGGAAAACTGCCGAGCTTCATGCGCCTAAAACGGGAGGCTTACGGAAGTTTCTCCAAGTGACCTGATTTACTGCCAGCCCCTCCTCGCTTCCCCTCTGCCGCTTTCCTTTTGCCCCAAGTTTCTAGGCCCATATTTCCCCTGGGATCGGCGAAATGGGGTCTCTCTTTACAATAGTTCATCCTTCAACACTATTCAGGAACATTATCGGCTAATTATCCAAGGTTTCCATTGTCCTACCTTCTCCCCAAGAACTTGAAAACATGTAGAAAGACTACTTCACTACCCTTGTTCTGAAATCACTTTTCTATTTACCTCTGATTTGATGTTAGATCTATCATGGATCTTACTTTCTAAGGGTTAGGCTTTGGGGGGTGTGCTAATAGACAAGGATTTGTCATATCATAGTAACTCACTCGGGATCCTATCGGTAGCCCGGTTTTTTTTTTCCTAATTGTTGTGCCATTTTGGAAATACTGTTTGGAGCCTGGGCTATCTCAGATGCAGGTGGGGAGCATTGAAGGAATTGGACAGTGAATTTAATTTCTATGAAAACATGTGAGTTTAGGATCGAACTGTGTGTAGGGTCGTCCCGTCTGTACAACAGTTTGGCCTAAGCATCCAGGTTCGGGACAAGTTTAGTACTTTTGTGGACAAGGGAAAAGAGCGTTACCTGGGAATTAATCCAGGTATCGGGATGGCAAAGTGCCCCGGCATGTGTAGATGCAACCCTATATCTAAGGTGTCGTCATAATATATCGTAGTTTCTTGGAGAAGCTGGCGGGGTGGAGTTAATGCGGTCCTTCTGTCTAGTTCCCACTTCACAAATGAGAATAATTTGTGGAATATTGCATTGACACCAGACCAAACCCGCAGTCCAATAATGCAGCGATGGCAGTTAGTAGATGCTGTAGA
This sequence comes from Tuber indicum, assembly GCA_006112555.1. Taxonomy (NCBI): domain Eukaryota; kingdom Fungi; phylum Ascomycota; class Pezizomycetes; order Pezizales; family Tuberaceae; genus Tuber; species Tuber indicum. Next base: position 151,991 of record VBSK01000031.1, read on the forward strand.
TGGATGAAGAGATAGCTAGGCGCGGTGCAGGTTGAGGAATACCCGCCGCGACGACCTCCGCAGAGAGATACGAGCTAACCGGTATCATACAGTCGGGGGCCGCGGGGGCAAGGAGATTGGGTTTAGACCAATCTGGTTCTTGGTGGTTCTGTTTGAGCATAAACGCTGCAACGGTCAACAAAAACCTCCACCTTTGTTTACTTGTCCCACTGCGGCCTATCTGCATTGCTTGTTAATGGTCACATGGTTTCTCGCGGTGCTGTTCGTCCGTTTGGAATTGCTGATCTTCCATCTGGGTTTTTAAGCCAGATATGATACTGCTAAAACAGCTCTGGGCTTCTACGGAAATATTCCATTCACCTCCAAAAATCACCTTTGGACTTCCGCGAGTTGTGCTGAACACAATTGCCGAGAGGAGTCAAGTTACAAAGGTGGAGTTAAAAGACTGGAGGGTAGGTTGCGTCTACGCTTGTACAGTACGGCTCGCAGGCAGTTTTCAGTGACCTTGATCCTTGATGAGAACACCAAACGCCGACCCTTTTTATATGATACCCCCTACTTTCAATGCGAGTCAGTTTTTATGAATACTTTGTAGACATGCTAGTCTCACAATCCTGAAGCCGTTGAAATCCTTTGCTCACACGATGGGGGCCGGCTTAGCCCTATCGCTAGACTGGTTTTGATCTGGCTCGTGCCAAACACCAAGATTACCTTCCCGGTTATGAAGTGCTTGGGATAGATTGAATTTCAGTGGTCCTCGCAGGCGCTATGTAATTGATATAATGCTCTGAAGACCCACTTATATAGGATCCATGGGAACATAACTTGAGTTGTACTCCATGTGTCGAGTGTTGATGGGGCAGTCGGAGTAGACCAGGACCTCGTGTTGGAGTGTCCTTAGTTGCAAGGTAGTGGGGTTGTGGTGGATGATGAGCGGTAAGTGAGGCCGAATGGGCCTAGGGGGTCAGTGGCCGGTTCTTTCCTGTATAGACAGACGAGCACCCCCCTCCTTTCTGTCAACACCTCGCCTCATGTTGGGAACGAGTGACGACTCGTGCACATAAACCCTAGAAGCACGACCGAACAGGGACTGTGATCCCAAGAAATCAGAGCAGGAGATCTGGTGGCCAAAAGTGGTTGGTGAAGGAGAAAGCGTATTCCCATTCTAAACTACACTATGGGAATAACTATAAATACATCCTGATGGGGCGAGCAAACCAAACATCTCAATTTGAACCAGTATAGACTCCGTGGAATCTATCCCATAAGCTGTAATGGGTCCTCTGGAGGCCATCTAGTCTGACAAAAGCTCAGGCATCTCTTGATGCTCTGAAGAAATTTTCTCGTAACCTCGTCGCTCATGATGTGTGCTGCCAATCCTTTCTCATGAAGCTTCTCGCGTGCGGAACGTTCGTGGATACCAACCATGGTAACACCAATGGGCCAAGCACTTTAAGCAGTTAGCATCTATCCGAAGTGAAAGGGGAAAAAGCAAAACCGGTGGAACATACGCGTTTCCGATACTTAATCTTAGGTAGACGTCGTTTGCCCGAACGTATCTTCTCGCCTGAGCTTCTACCACAATTTCGCAGACTTTCGTGTATATATCTTCGTGCAGATCCCTTTGTTTGAAGTGGCGGAATAGTGGGACCATATACGTCTTTGCCTGGATCATCGAGTTTGCTGCCGCTTTGCCTTGGAATGAGTCTTTGAGCGCGGACGACCTGCTCTCAAGTGTAATCTCCCATTCCGAGAGAACTAATGCAAACCATGCTGCGAGTTGCCGGTACACCTTATCTTTGTCGTCTAGAATATCGCCTGGACTGAGTACCATTTCCTCCTCCGACAGCGGAGGTGTCGCCTCCCTATTCTTTAATTCCAGCGCTGCTAAAAGCCTCTTCAAGCGACGGACCTTTTGCGGATGTGTTTCGGCAAACAAACAGGCAGGTTCCCCCATGCTTCGTAACTTCTCTATCGCCTCAGCTTCCGTCATAGCCTCCGAACTGTTTGCTTCATCTGAACTGTCCAAACCCTCCTTTGCGAGCGGACCCTCCTTCCCTAATTGTTGAGTTTCCTCCTCCTTCCGACGGCGTTTTTCTTCCGCAAGCTGCCTTTGTTTAGCCTTAGTTGCCTCGCGGCGACTGCGCTCTTCTTCTTCCTCCTGTCGTTTCCTCTCGGTTTTCTCGCGTCGTTCTTTCTCGAGGCGCTTTTGCTCTTCCTCGTATTCCCGGCGGCGCTGCGCTTCAATTTCGGAGCGCTTCATGTATTTTTTAGGGGCGGGTTCTGCGGACGATTTCGAAGTGGGCTCTGGCTTCCGCTTCTTTGAAATCTCGGCGGCCATTATTGAGGCGAAATCCATGGCGAGTGATTGTGATGGACGTCTGGTTAATGTTTGTGAGTTGACTGTGGTGATTAAGGACTAGGGACCCGGCAGTTTGTCCACAACTGCACAACAGGATGGAATTGAAGGTAGGGTAACTTTAGTACTCCTTGTTCGAGGCTACTCTAGGAGCACGGAAGGGGTAACTCGTGCTCCCTTGCCTTTCTAACCCTAACTAATCGTGTCCTGTTGCTTCTGTATGATACTCCCTCGCGCGGAGCACCGAGCTTTTTTTCCCGGGCATTTAACATCTTTATTATTAATTTACGGTTATTGCTTTTTTCTCAAGCCTAAACCTCCAAAATGTCGAAAATGTGGGAGGTTGACCCTGAGACGAGGAGAAAGGTACCTTCTTCTCCCCGGGACCTCCCCGGGAGCTTGTTGTTTCTGACGGAAAAATAGCTCCTTGAGATCCAAAAGAGGGATGGGAATAATGTTTGCTGCGATTGTAATGCTCCTGCCCCTCAGTGGGCCAGCCCGAAGTTCGGGGTATGTTTTCTTTGTGCTCCCCACTTGCTTTAGCCTTCCCTTGGTGTTATAGACTCACAATTGGTTAGATTTTCATCTGTTTGACTTGTGCGGGTGTTCACCGGTAGTCCTTTCTTTCTCTGCAGCCTACCTATGAGGAAATCCATATCTGACTGCTCGCGGGAGAGGGGGAGCTGGTATGGCTTTTAGAGGTTTAGGTGTTCATATATCTTTCGTGCGCTCAATCACAATGGACTCCTTTAAAAATGAGGAGATCAAACGTATGGAGAAGGGAGGGAACAAGAGGTGCCAAGAGTTTTTTCAGAAGGCGCCCGAGTTTGGTGATAATATGACTATTAGCGAGAGGTACGGAAGCTCTTTTGGTGAGGACTATAAAGAAAAGGTTTGCTTCAAGGCGTTCCAAGCTTTTAGGTTGCGCGAGGCTGATGCTATGGTGTAGTTGACGGCAGACGTCGAGGGTCGGGAGTGGGTACGGAAAGAGCGCCTTAAAGCGTCCCCTTCTCTTGCTTTGAAAGGCCAGGATAACAATTCCACGACATCACTGTCCTCCGCTCGCTCTGGGTCCCCGGCCTCAGTCAATGCCTCGAGTAAAGAACGGAATGAAGCCTATTTTTCTAGACTCGGGAGTGAAAATGCAAACCGCTCAACAGATCTCCCGCCATCGCAAGGAGGGAAATATGCTGGTTTCGGCTCAACCCCCGCACCAGACATGCCGGCCGGCGACAACTCTGTACCTAGCCTTGACGAGTTTTCAAGAGATCCTGTTGGTGCATTGACTAAAGGCTTCGGTTTATTTACCACCCAAGTTTCCAAGACAGCCCAAACTGTTAACCAGGCTGTCATCCAACCAACCGCGCAAAAGCTTGCAGAGGCAGACCTAGCGAAGCACGCAGCGGCCTTGGGACAGAAAGTTACTGAGACCGGAAAGTATGGCGTCGAGAGTCTTAACAGGTTCGTGGACAATGCCGGGGGCCCTCAATACAAACCCGTCGCCCGGGGCGAACCGGAGCACAAAGATTTTTGGGATAGTTTCGGCGAAGAGAAAAACACCCCTGCGAGTATGGTATCCAAGAAGTCGGCCGCTACTGGGACTATGGCATTGAAAAGCGGAAAGAAGGATGATCATTGGGATGATGACAATTGGGACAAGTTTTAATTTGCTGTACTTTTTTGTTCTATGGGGCTACCGCTAGTAGCCGTGTGAGTGTGACTACTATCTCTAGGGTTATAAATAAAGGGCTCCGGGATTGATATTTGTACTTGGTCACGGCTGTTTTTATCTTATTAGACTTTCACGTTTATATAAACCCGATGGTTTATGAGAGGTTAGAAAATATTGATTTGTGGTGTTCAGTCTACGGAAGTGTTGGATTTGACCGCGACAGGCGCTGCACTCCTTCCTCCCTTTGTCCACTCTTAGAGACAGTACCACCGGATTCCTAGGAAAATTAGATGTGGTATGCTTGCGCGCGCTTGGGTTCATGAAAATATAAACTTAATTGAATTTTGATATCAAAGCCATTTTCTAAATTACCGTTTTCAGCCTGCCAGCTGCTGGTGACATCTGCTCCAGCTAGCATGCCAGATGCCACCCGAGCACAAAGTGCCGGTAAGGGCAACATAACCGACAGACACTCCAATTTCTCACGCGCCCAATGAGCCAACAACAACCCATTTCATTCAGCCATCTATCAACACCAACCCCACACGATGCCCTCGCGAGTTCATTATGTCACTGCGAGGCAGGCGAATAGGTTTGTGTAAAGAGAATACAATTATCGCTAAACAAAAGCCAAGGAAAAGGAGGAAGGTTGAGGAGGGGGAGGAGATGATGGGTAAGGGTTAGGGTCGCTATCTCACACAGTCTCGACTTCTCCGCAATGAAGAATACTAACTACTCTTCCTACCTCAGATATGCCTACGCCACTGTCTACCCCGGATCGGTGGGGGAACGGGGATTCTCGAAGGGAGAGAGATTGTACGCTTAGTGGGGAGGTTCGGAATTCAGATAACTTGCACTCGTCGCCGCCGTTGGCGAACCAACAGCCGGAGGAGGGGGAAGAAATAGCGGAGGAGGAGGGAGGCGATGAGGAGCTAGTGTTGGAAGATGCGCTGCTGGATTCCGGGTATAGGATACTCTCAGTTCTCGGTCGCGGGAACTTTTCGACGACATATCTTGCCGAGCATGTTTCGAAGGACGTGGATGCATCGGACAGCTCGCCACTCGTAGCCATCAAGCGATTGAAGCGGCCGTTCGGGGCGATCGGCGAGAACGAGTACTCGCTGCTACAATACCTCCATTCGAAGGGCCAGCATCCCCGCCACATCATCTGTCCGATATCCTGCTTCCTCGCAGAGAGCGGCCACTTTCACCTTGTCCTCGAGCGTTTAGATTCTGCCCGGCCTGTTGCACTGGTGAGATGTTTTTGCGAGGAGGTTCATTCGAAACTTGCCTGCCCGGCTAGACACCTTGCCCTCGCAAAGATAATATTACAGCTTCTATCTGGGTTATTATCGCTTCACTCCCACAATCTCATACATGCGGATCTTACGCCCGCAAACATGCTTTTTCTTCCATCCTCAAATAGAATTAAACTTATCGATCTGGGGAACACTATCCGCCCCGAAGACCGGGAAGCCTACCTAGATGACTTTGGTGTCCAAAGCGTATGCTACCGTGCTCCGGAAATTCTCCTAGGACAGGGACCCCTTAGTCGTGTTATGGACGTTTGGAGCGCGGGCGTGATCGCAGTCGAGTTGCTACTTGACGGTGAGGTCATAGGGGAGGGCCTACCAGAGGTTGAATTGGTTAGGAGCCATATAGAAGATCGTGAGGGCATGGTTCGCCGGGTCATTGAGCTCGTGGGAAGCGTGACGGAGTATCGGTATGGGATGTACTACTTGGATGCATACGACGAGGCTTCGCTCGAGTCGGTCCTGTTTCCACCGAAAAAGAAACGGCGAAAGACCACAGAGAGGTGGTATGTTGCAAGGACTGCTAAGCCGGAGGAAAATACGCCCAAGGAGAGCCCTCGACGGCCTAGAAAGGGTATTCTGAGATCTTCATTAACGGAGAAAACGGGCGAGGTGGAGATCGTTGAATTCTTGATGGAGATGATGGAGGTGAATGTGCGTAAGAGGAAGACTGTCAAGGAATTGATGAGGCATCCGTGGCTGGTAGGGAAACTACTCGGCGATTGGGGTGGTGTGTTGACGCGCGTGCCCGACGGGGACGATGGACGGTCTGATGAGGAGTTGGATGATGTTGAACTGGGTGAGGTGGATGAGGAGGAGGAATTGGATGAGGACGGCTTTGGTCTAGCAGAAGAGACGACTTTGGTCAATGATGAGGAGACGCAAGATGAGCTCGGGAACTCCGAGGGTGCATCGTTACTTGTTAATGGACACGGAAATTTATTGGAGGAAGTGTCTACCGCTATTAAAGAGAGTATTCTAGAGACAGAAGAAGACCCTCGGGCTAGCCCGCCGAAGCTGGCCAAGCCTCTCACTCCGCAGCCAGAATCCCGACCTCAATCAGAACCCCGATCGTCACTAGGGCCACAAGAAGATTCATGGTCCCGGCTAGACACAGTCTCCGTCTCCTTGGATCCAGCCCATCAAAAAACTTCACGCGGCACCCCGCCGCGGAAAATAAAGCAGGAGGGTCTGTCAGAAACCCCTGAGATCACAGCAGAACCTGCCTCACCCCCATCTACAGATAGCACGCCAATTATCAAACCCGAGCCCCATAGTCAGGAGTCTGAGGTTCCCACAATGCCTCAAAATCCAAACACTCAGCGCCCAGCTGTAGACCTACTATCCGCACCCATAAAGCCCGAACCAGTAGACCCCGATATAACCCCCTCGTCCTTTCATTCACCATCTCCCGATCCATCGCCACTTTCATCTGTAGTTACCTCCCCCCCCTCTCCCATTCCCCTAATACCAACAGATTTGATACGAGGAAGAGCGAGCGATATATGGCACAGGGACTTGGCGGCAGACATGGTACTTCTCCTTCATCCCTTCCCCACACATTATAATGCTAACATTTCCTCCCCAAACAGGATGAAGTTCCTGAAGATGAAGGCGACGACGACCAAGTCATGCTTTTATAACTACGGCTCTTCTTTTCGGTTATATTATGTTTTGCATTCTAGGCTTCATATTTGACGCATGTCATTCTGGGATTGTTTTCTTTTTTAGCGTGGAGTATGGTGTTAGTGTTTCCCTTCCTTGTTTTGGCTGTTCATTACGAGATTTTGCGGGGTTATAGCTTGTGCGTCTGTAAGATTTCATGCCTTTAGTACAAGTAGAAGCGGGGCGTTTGGGTCTGCATCTAATGCTTCTGGAGAAGAAACTTGGCCCCGAGTGATCTTTTGTGAACGCGTCGTGAGTGAGCAATGGTGACCTTTATCCGGGGGACATTGCGCGGAATGTAGGACATTCTGAGGTATGATAGCCCATGCGTCGCGCTTAAGAGGGGTATTGTGGAGACCTCCTGTGTATGGTGTTGAGGGGAGCGTTGCTGTTGTCAAGGTATCATGCAGGAGAAACCACCGGGTATAAATACAAGATGAGGACGCACTCCATGCCTCTCATTCAGGCCGCGCCCTCTAGTTGTAATTGACTGCGTGGCCATCCACGAGTCCCACAGTATGTAAGAAGACCCATTTCTACCCTTTTTTCAAGGCAAGTTTGTTTGTGGTCAAGCCCAGACTAGTTAGAGAGCTTTGTTTCTTTATCCTTGTTTTTGGTTATGGAGAAGAATTTCCTTGTTATTGTTAAATACTAGCAATGTCTCACTTATCTCTCGGGGGTCTCCCATAGATCAGAGCACTCAAAACAGAACATTCCTCACCGTCACTATTACACCCAATTGTTGCAAAGGAAGCACGAGCAAAGCGATTTTGCGCGTCCTAGTTATTTAACAATAGCAGCAGCTACACTCAGCCGATGGATTATGTCCGCCATTGACTCGGACTGGCTGTTGATGCTACTGAAATGGTCGCGTGTGATCAAAATCAAGTATTGAAAATCATTGAAAGTTAGAAAAGATCAGTCCCAACTCTTGGAAGAACAGAGCCCCATGAGGGACAAAAAATATGACTAGCTTTTACTCGTGTTCGTTGCTTAGCGATAAACTATAACATATTTTATTGCTGTTTTGTAAGGAGCGAATAATATTTGATGACGGGGACTGCTGAAATAGGATTGGGGGTTGCGTGCCCGGTGGAAATAGATAGAAAGATGCGGAATAACAGCTTGCTTGCTTTGCACGGTATCGTACTATCATAGTTTACCAGATCACGTAGCCTAATGTGGTGGGGGGTATGGTATATATGGAGGCGATTTCCCGCTTGTTTTCTACAGAGCGGGGGTTCTTCAGAGAAGCATAAGTGGACGGGCAGGGCGACCGGGACTGGTTGGATTCCCTTGAGCTGAAATGTTTCCTTGGGGTTTGCTTTGTAGTTTCTTGAGGTTTCGGGACTTTAGTCTATTGGGAATTGAATTGATTGTATCATGGCTCGCGGTTGTTGGTCAGCGAAGCGCGGTTTGACCAGCGCGAATTCCACTACTTGTCCCTGTTGCGTCCCAGGGAGTGGGCCTACGAGCCCGCATTAATTGCTTTCAGTATGAGTAATGAATGCAGAAACAGGTGCCAGGAGTGTGGGCTATTCCTCAAAAATTATTCTGCGCGGTGAGTCTACTATGGTGGGAATTTGACCTCACAGGGGAACACTATCCAGGTGGTATTCCCCACCCAACAGCAGAAGAACCCTCGATCAGCATTCGGCATCAGACAACTCCCACTCGAGGCGAGAGCCCAAGCATCGGGCCGGATAACCGCATGCGCAGACCATGACCCTGACATCATTTCTACCACCGATGGAGTCCTTAAGGACTCGAGGGGTAGGACGGGGTGTATTGTTGCTAATGGACAGTTTCAATTCGATTATCCACTGTTGCAGCATGACTTGTTGTTCTCCGGCGGGTTTTCCGTGGGGTGAATGGGCTTCTGGCCTTAGGGGAGGATGATGTTTTTTACGCCTGCCCTTGTGAGAGGGGTGAGTTTCGCATTTCTTTAACTCTTCTTGTTGCTTGAGGTAGGGGGGGTCTTTTAGAGAAGCTACCCGGTTTTGCTGGAGATTGTGAAAGTTATTCAATGTTGAGAGGCTTTTTTGTATGCACAGAGGTGTGTGTGGGAAGGTGTGGATGAAAGAATGAATAGTGTTTCCTAGATAAGGCACGAGGTTACGATTGATAAACATGTTAGAATTATTGAAGATTAGCAGATTCCGTCTTGGCGGTTGATTCGGAATCCTGGAATGTCGGTGGTGATGGCGAAATGGAGTATTATTCTGCTATGATGGTTTTGTGCGTTTCCTTGAGACTACGGAAATGCTGGGCTATGCAAGTATAACTTGCCCGAAAAGAGATTTGTGATCTACCCTCCTATGTAGCCCATGAGTCTGCTTCTGTTTCTAATAGCATCCTTTGCACCATTAACGAGATTTGTGAGGACCCCGAAAACTCCCTAGCTCCCCCGACCCATTACGGATACAGATTGACAGACCCGCGAGGACAAATAACTACATTAAAATTACCCCCCATGTTCTGACCCAGGACCCACAATTCAATCCTGCACCCCTCCCCACCACGAAGATGTATCATACCCCTCTGCGTTGAATTGATTTTCCAAACTGGGTAGGGCAGTCTTTGCGGGGTGTTATGTCAACCTGAAACCGGTGACAAAGAATGGGGAGCGCTGCCCAGAGTCTTGCCTGGGGGAGGCAAGCAGGTAGACTATAGGCCCCGTTGCCGTATCAGCCATAACATCCAAGCCCATAACCCACTTTAGCGCAGAAGCGCGTGAGAATTGTGTAGGGGAGGGGTTTAGGAGAGAAGAAGTGTTAAGTTAACTATGATACTGTATGATACCATCCGTTTGATACCACTTAGGACGGTCAGCTGTCAGCAGTGTATGTCCCGCCCCTAGAAAATGATCATTCTTGCCAGAGTCAGCACATGTCCCAACATTCTGTACCTATCGGTATTAGTACCTTTTGAACAATTTTCAGCACTTTGGTTCACTCTTTTGTTTCCTCAAAATCTTGTATTGCAAAAGTTACCCTTCAGGTTCTGGAAAGCTAGGCACAAACAACAGCTTATTGTGCTATAACCACATGTGCCACTTCAACTCAGCATCATTTGATCGGAGTAAGCGAGTGATATTTAATGATGATTTGGGTGCGTATTGAACTGTTGCTTGCTTCCCTGTGTATGTTTGGCTGCTAACTCTCTCGGAGGGTTCTTCGTTCGTGCTACGATCTGCTGTTATGGTACTAGTATGATAGGAGGGTATCATGTGGGCTTTGTTACACAGGGGGCATGCAAATCAGGCCCAAGTCAAAAGTGGAGAGCGCGTGGGGCTTTGGTGGGTGGGTGTGGGATTTATGATTAAGCTCGTGAAATGCATAGTTTGATTTGGGGGGAGGTGTGTAGGTGGACAGCTAATTCGTTGGGGGTTTCCCTCTTTCGTGTTCACCTAATCATATATTATACAGAAGACTCCACGACTATGGTAATAGCTTTGTACATCGTCTGGCTCTCACCCATTAAGCTCGTAGTGGATTGAGCATGTATATCACATCACTACACTCACACTCTCCGCACTCGAGTAAAGGAAGAAGAAAAGCAGTAAAACTAGAAAGAGAGAGAGAAGTTAATAAAGCCCGAACGCCGACCATTTCCCACCGAGCTTGTGTAAGCAGATCCATCCATCATCTCCGAAACTCAGTAATTATCGCATCGACAACCCCCCGCCAATCTTGTACCTCACCAATTCCCCAGCGCACCTCGCGTCAACAGCGCTGTCATGACCGTCCGCCGCACCCTCTACCTGGATCCTTCTCCCCAAGTGCACGTCCGCAAGGTACTTCAACTTGTTCCTGGCTGGGGTACCTCGACTATGAGGGAACAGTATCGCAGTGTCGATAATATTCTTATGGCATAGTCGCAGGGCATTAAGATCGTTTTCGAGCGCGTGACCGATGAGTGGGGTTTCAGAGTCGATGTATGTGAGTAGCAGGTCGCGGGCTGCGGATGGGGATGGGATGATGGATAGAGGCGTGGAGGGGGCGGGGGAGCAGGGGTTCATAAGGGTCGTAGTGGTTGGGTATGGTTGGGGGGTGAAGGGCTGGGCAGAAGTGAATTCTAGCGGGTGAACGCCGGAGAAGCGGGTGTTTAGGTCTAGGATTTCACCGAATGGACGGACGAGTGAATCCATAACGATTGCGCCGGTGGGGAAGGCGGTGGCGGTTATGCGGATTAGTTCCATACCGCGGGTTGTGTAGCACATTTCGCAATCCAGGCAGATGGCTTTTTCGACTAGCGTGGGGGGAGAGTCTTTGGATTCTGGGGAATCGGCGGGGGGACTGCCGGCGGTGGGATTGGGAGGCGGTGGAGTGCGGGTAAACGGCCACGATGCAGCAAGACGCTTGGCCTCGCTGACCTTGAAAACGTGGTTCTCAGCTGTAGTGCAACCGGGCCCCCCGGCGACGCGGCGACAGCAGGAATAGACCTTCTCTCTAGCGTTGTCCTGGTATGCTGATCCGGTTCCTGTGCGGGGTTAGTATGTACCATGGATTAGGGCAGAGACTGGCATACGCTGTAAAAATATCAATCTCCCCCAATGAAAAATGCACTTCCCTCCGCTCGCCAATTGCCCATCAGCCTCTCTACGCCCCTGATAGACCTGGAATCTAGTGGTGCAGCGGTCGCATTGCTCCCATCCCCCCGCAGACTTCAATCCATCCAACGAAAGCTTAATCTCCTTTTCTGTGGGTGGGTCAAGAATATACCCATAGGTCTGCAGCTTATTTGGTGAATTTATCAGAGGTCTCAACGCATTAAGTTCCTCCGGTATAGTCTTTCCCGTCGAAAGTGCCGGCGCCATGTTTTCATCCCCACTCTTCATCTGCTGCTTCGCTTTTTCCGCCTCCAGAGACTTCCTATACCCCTCCGGCGTCGTTTTGGACATCTGAAGAATGCGCTTCTTCATCGCATGGGTATATATCGGCTTTTTGTGGACAGCGAGCGTTTCCTCCTCATCCAGTGCATACCGTAGCATCAACTGCTCATCCCCCTTGTGCTCATGCAAACGGACATATTCCTTATGCAACAGTGTCAGTAGCCTCAATCTGATATCATGAGTAGCCGGCGCCGCGGCTACTAGTCTAGGGTTCAGCGACAGGGGCTTGTCGGAAGTTGCAGGTTTCGCTATTCCAGCCTTTGGAGCTCCGGAGGCTGTCGATCCAGTTGCTGAGGGCTGTGCGGTGGTCTGAGCCGAAGCTCCCCCGGCCCCACGGGGTACCGGAACACTCTTAGAGGTATCCTCGGCACGAACTTTCGGGTGAGTTTTCGGTTTGGGTGAGTTTTTAGCCTGCGCGTTTGGCTTGAAAGTTGACGATGGAGTTTGCGAATTTACTTTCGCATGGGCTTTCAAGATTGACTTGGGTTTCGGAGCGATTGGTGCTGCAGAACCGGCGCGCGCGGCATCAGTTTTGATCTTCTTGGGGGCAGGCGGCGCGGGACCTGTACCAAGGGGAACCCCGCCGTCGCTGCTAGATGAGGCGTAGCTATCTTCATCACCCGTAGCCATCCTCCGCTTCCTGTTGGCAGACGGCGGTGCGGCATTTCTTGCTGAAGCGATAATCCTTGGGTCCTTGGCGGTGGAGACAGTAGGCTGAACTGGGGCAGGAGTTGGTACCGTGGGAGGGCGTGGTGTAGAACTCGGTGAAGCTTCCTTCTTGGCTGGCGACTGGGTGCTCGGGAGTGCCGGAGATGAGAGACTTGAGATGATGGCAGGGGCAGGTACCATTGAATGAGAAAACAAGCAATGCGGTAGGGAACAGGCTGATCCAGATTTTATTGCTGGGCAAGGTATGCTCTTCCATAATGGCAACGGACGGAACATAGTGGCGTATACCTCTTTGTTCCGCTATTTGTGGAACTGATGGAAGGTGTATAAGTGAAGGGCGGAGGTGGGGAGGGGTGGGGGGGGGGGGGTAGAGAAGCAATGCTCAGTGAGAGAGGTGACGGAAAAGAGTGTGGTGGTTGGGTAAATTTAGATTTTGAGGCTAGAGGTAGAGATGAGTGAGAGAGGGGGAGGTATTGAAGGAAGGAGCGAGAAGGCCGGGAAGGCAACAAGCGAAGCGGGAAAGAAGGAGCACGGGGCAATGGTTCACCTCAGGGGGAGAATGAGTAAACGGCAACAACAGAAACTAACATTAGGCCAATATCGGCACTGTATAGTGTAATCCTCAATGGCGAAATTCAGGGGATTAATGACTTGATTGCTATCCAGCGTGCCCCTAGTAAGCAGTTATTCCTTTGTGGCAGCAATCTCATACCTCACCACTACGTGCTGAAGAATACGCATAACCGAGGTGGGAGGTGGAAGCAAAAATGCGGCTCAACATCCGAGGCACAGGGCTGACGCCGTTGCAGGCGTGGCAAAAGACAAGGCGAAAGGTTGATCCTTCCCTAGTGTCATAGCAGGGTTGGGCGTGTTCGAGTGGGTATAATTGTGATAATAATACAGTACGAGTATGGTGCTGTCAAATGGACAAGGTTACAGAAGGGAGCTGAGTTATGTATACCGGTTATAGCGCTTGGGAGCTTTATCAGTACTCGAGTAGTATATCACAATCAAGAATCCTTTAAATATGGTAGTGGCCTCTCTGGATTGGTGATAGTGCTTTATGTCCTTACACTTGTACAAATAAATTTAGTCCCCTCAATTCCACCGCCCCCCGCCAGGCACCTCCTCTGGCACTATAGCCTATTATCTCTCGATGGAAACAATGACTTTGTAAATCACAATGCTGCGAAAGCGCTGTATCTTTTGATACCATGCTGCGCGGCCGCGTTGAAGCCGGACACCCTCGTAGAATGGTGGTTGGCGAGCTGGTACCGAAGAAAAGTGCCCACTTTGTGCCCAATTCCGCGTAACCGGCCAACCCTCAATCCTGTCCACCCCCATCCACTTGATGACCTCTTGATATGTCTCCAAATCCGCTCCCCGCAAGCAATAGAACGCCAGCACCACATATAGGAGGAGCCGGAATAGCGCCTAAGTTAGGGTTCCTCAAGAGAGCAGCAATTCTAGCACTCAAGTGGCGTGCAAATATGTTGTGTGCCATACCGCTTACTTGAGGATCAATAATATGTCTCGGCGCAGGCCCAATGATATCGAACCCGTTTATTCGCTCGGCAATCACTACCGCACTCTTCTCGAGTACCGGTACTACGAGTTGGTTGTTCGGCTCCTATTCAGCCGCGCGAGTATACTTGAGCACTTTGTCTATGTTTCGGAGGTACGGTATCATAACTGCAAGCGGTAGACTATCCCTATCATAGGTACAGGTATTCCTACTCCACCATGAGACACTTGCATAAACCATTCTTACAACCCTTTTATCATTATTCTTATTGTTGCTGTAACCACCTACCACTGCTCGAGTATTAACCCCTCACAAGGCCTCCCCCCCACTCTCCCATTCAACCAATAAAATTCACTTCAACTCCGTAGCTAACCCCCCCCCCACCACCCAGCATACCTGTCGCCAAGCCATATGGTAAAAATACACTCCGCATCCAGGAGGCAAAGGAAAGGGCAAAAGCAGTGGGAGCAAGCAAGTAAGCAAGCAAGCAGCGAAAGGGAAAGAAAAAAGGGAAAAGGAAACAATCACAACAAAGAGTCCGACAAGGAATTCCTAACCGACTTGGAAGCCTAACAATGTGCAGTACTGCTTGTACTCGGGGTGAGCGAAAGTACGGAGAATTCTTTCTGATAGATTGGTGAATTTGTATGACAATGCACATGTAATTGGCTGTATCTGACTGTCAAGCATCCAATTTGGAGGAGGGGAAGAAAGTCTGGCGAACTCTGTTTCATACTTTGTTTCAAGAAACATTTTACTTGATGAAAATTAAAGTAGCAGTTGCCCTAGCCTACTAAGAAGCCTCTCTGGACTAATACTCCCCATATGCAGCATGTGATATCATCTATATTCTGTATATGATACCACTGTTATGAATGGAGTTGTTGGGTTGAAGGGAGCAAGAGTGCTGAGTGAAGTGGGGCGATGGTGATGGTTGGCTTTTTAGCTGGTGGTATTGTTATTACTCTGAAGGTGCCAAGAGTATAGATGCTAAAATGGAATTTTCTCGGCTCATTGATTTGCTCAAAATAATACATAAGTTACCAATCAGAACGAGCTCGCCGGACTTACCCACAACACCCGGGTACTTGTACCATACGAGTACGAGTACAGTGCCCCACCATGCGGTAGTCGAGACTCCGTAATTTTTGCTTTTTTCCCACCTCCTTCGCCAATATCATACCGGCAAGTTGCCTACCTGATGGGTGGGCGAATGGAAGTGCGGGCGGGAGAAGTGCGGGAGAAGGGCCGGGTGTATTGGTTTGTCAGCTGTACCTCAGGTTGGTATCTCTGAACTTGGATTGGGTTGACTAGGTCGGCTGTGGAATATCGCTCTGTGGGGGATTACTGTGCCGCACAATAATGGACTGTAAACTGTGAGACTTGTGAGACTTGTGGTACAGTACTGTACGGTACTGCACATGTGATACAAGCAGTATGATACCCAGAGGAAAGTGACAGCAATGGCCGATTAACCGTAAACCTGCTAAATGATCCCTGTCTTGAATGAAAACACAAAAAAACATCTCACCGGGCCCTCGTACATGTGAATATTTCAATCGGAGTAGCCGCTCTTTCATACACACCCCCCCTCTCTCTCCCCACTTCACGCCCGCCCGCCCACCCCGCCCACTTGCCTGTTTGCCTGTTTGCCTGATGGTTGGATGAATTGAGTATCAAATGGTTCAAGGTAGGGGTGATGACGCTACTTCACTCCTGTCCGTTTGTCCACAAGAAGGAACCGGCTGGACAAGGGATTGTTAATTCTGTACAGCGGGCTGGATCGGGGAAATGTATTGTATGCCATGGTACTGTATGGTATGGTATGGTATTGATAGGTGGATAAAATCCGTGAGGAAGAGGAGTGGAATTTCTGTGCCATGGTTATTTATTGCGTTGTGACTTGACTCGTCCCCTACCTCTCCACCTGCTGTTGTACTCGAGTATGATATGAGGCACCGGTAATCTCCTACTTGAAAAGCACCACGAAGACCGGCGAGTGATGAACATGGATTTTATGTGATAATAATTTACAGTATCATAGTATGATAGGTATATTTTTGTTACCCTACCTACATTGACGGATTCACACTCTTGCCTGCCAAATATCCCTGATCGTCGTCGCCCACTGGTTTTCGTCGTGCCCCGTTGAAGACTGCTCCCTATGATAGGCTTGAGTATCGTGCTCCTCCTACTCCCCCTACTTCTCACTGTTCATGCCCACCATTGATTCGGCCGACATTAGCCCTTGAACCGCTGAGACCTCCTAGTCTAGTTTGTAATCTGGAATACTAGCTGGTTCGAGTAATCTTTGACTACATGTACCTTAGCAATCCTACTTTATACCACTCTTGGCCGAGCCGTGATGAACAGCAGATTACTCGAGTGCTATAGGTTTTGCCGTGTTCGGAGCACTACTGCCGTTCAGAGTCCTATTGTTTTTACTATCCCGATTACTGTGATAGGCTAGTATTCCAGATTAAAAACTGGACTAGAATTTCTCAGCGGTTTTAAGGGATGATTAAAGGTATAATAACACACAAACAATATCATGGTAGTACTTGTAACTGTTGCTCCCATCTGCTTTGGGTCATGATATGATCTACAACTAATGGACCACAGTACCGTTATGCACAATTACTGCCCCATTAAAAATGTACGTACCGCATTTCACACCCAATTCTCAAATTCCCTCCCACTTACTGGACCGGCTAGCTACTTGGGTTTTGTTATGGCGTTTCCTTTTTATTTTCAACTCTTCTCCCCAACTCTTTCCCACTCTCCATTTCCTCGAATTCCCCAATTCTATCACTCTTTGCCCTGTACAATCTGCACCCTCGATCATGCATATCTCTCTCAATTCTTCATTATTACACTTATCAGTCATTTGCCTGATATTTTGGGACTCCTGTCCATAGGTCTCTTAGCTAACCATTTACCACCAATCGACGACACCGGAAGTAAATGTTCCCTCTTAAGCGTAGATAAGTGCTTACCCCCGACCTGCGGATGGTTAGATATGTTGTGGACGAACACCTCCCCTTGGCTATCCCTCCTCCCCTCCACCGGCACCCCTCTCTCACTCCTCCGCTCTTGCCTCCCTTGTCCTCGGTTGTCGGCTACTGACGCTTCGATTCTTTTTTCGTGCTTCGAAATGGGGAGAGGGAAAGATATTTCACCGCATCC
Source organism: Tuber indicum (assembly GCA_006112555.1). NCBI lineage: Eukaryota > Fungi > Ascomycota > Pezizomycetes > Pezizales > Tuberaceae > Tuber > Tuber indicum. Next base: position 169,274 of record VBSK01000031.1, read on the forward strand.
TCTAGGCCTCCTAGTACCAGGGTAGTTTACGGAACAGACAAACAATCGTATTCCAAAAAGAAATCCCCCACACACTCCCTTAAATCGTTCTCTCCAGGGCACTCCCACTCATGCCTTGTGCTCATTCGAGTGAAATCGAGTGATTCTCCGCTCCGGTAGCGATAGAGTGGTGGAGAAGGATAGGATAAGATCGGTACTATATTGGTTAAGATAAAAGAAGAGTGAGACCAAGATAGTGAGCGTTTGTCAGGGTGGGTCCGGAGGAGCAGTGGGGGAAGGAGGAGTGTAAGAGGAGAAAAGGGAAATAGGGGAAAATCTAGGTAATATTTCTCTCCCTCTCCCTCCCCCTCCCCACCCACCTTCTCTCCTCCCCTCCCATCCTGGCCTATAACATTATCTTCCTCCCCTCCTATTTGCTGCTCTCCCACCTTTCCCCTCCGTGTCTGTTTTCTCCCCCATTAGTTCGGCCTCTCCCCACCTCCGTAGCTCCCTTTGCCTCCTCCCACATCCACCGCAGTTCCATCCACGTTGAGCCCCTCTTTCGCTATTAATCGTTTTTTTCTAGACTGCCTTAGTTTTCACGATCCCTCTGGGATTTAGTACTATTATCGCCATCATTGAAATCGCACCTAACCTCCATTTCCCTACCAAAACTACAGCGTACAATGCCGCCCATCAGAGTAGCAATTATCGTGTAATTTGTCCCTCCCTCTTGATACCCGACCCCACATCGGTCCGAGTTTCTGAGCATGAACAATTCTTCCTTCTTTTCGTCCCAAGACAAGGAAAGATAAAGCACCTCGCTAACGACATTTTCGTCGATATGTCCTCGTGCAGTTTTGACAACGTCGAAATCCTCGACTTTGCTGGGCCCATGGAGGTTTTCACGATTGCTGCCAAACCGCCTTTCCCTCAAGGGGCGCCGTATCGAGCCCCGCCGCCGGGATCTGAAAGAGCGACCTTTGATGTAGCTATCCTGTCGCAAACCCAGACCATCAGGACTTCTCACGGCAGAGGTTGCGCTATCATGCGGGATATAGACCTATTCTCACAGGAAGGTCAGGACGACAAATGGGATGTCGTTGTCATACCCGGAGGTGTGGGTACTAGGCTGCAGATGGAGAATCTCCATCTTCTGGACTGGATTTCCAGATTTGCTAGAAGCCATCGTGGGAAGCGCAAGACGATATTGTCTGTTTGCACAGGCACCCTACTTCTTGCCAAGGCTGCCATCTTGGACGGTATGAAGGTGACAACTCATTATAGTGCTCGGGAGACGTTACAGAGCATCATCGAGGAGGGCGGCGGAATGGCAGAGGTTGTGGAAGATAGGGTGGTCGCTGAAGTTCTGAGAGGGAGTGGGGGTGAGGATCTGGGAGTCGATGTGGTCACCAGTGGAGGTGTTAGCAGTGGGATCGACGGTGCTTTGTATGTTGTCAAGAAGCTTGTTGGGTTGGATGTTGCGAGAGGGGCGGCTGAGTGGATTGAATATAATTGGAATGATGCTTATTGAGGCCTGAAGGAGGGGTATTATGGTACGAGTTTGAAGTGGGGGGGGAGAGGGGGGGTTTAGAATACAAAAAAGTCCTCTTAGGTGTTAGGGTATGGTTGTTTAGGATTATTAGGAAAAGAATGAGATTGGGAAAGGGTGAGCTATATAAATCCAAAATATTTTTTACAAACAGGAGGAGCGAATTTATGCAACTGCACAAATTTACCCCCTTTGACAATCAGCCCAGATACTTCAATCAAATAAAATTTCTCTCGATCTGTGCCTCACAATTTATCCTTCACAACCAAGACGCAGGTTACGAAAACTACCGATCTCCCTCCAAGTACATTTTCCCCCAAGATACATGTATTACAATGCTATCGTGCTCCAATCCATCCGTCCACACGTCCCGTGCCATCAATCCGGTTGTCAATCCATCGGTCATCGTCAGAGTGCGAGAGTAGTGATCATACATTAAACAACCACACAATTCAGCGTTTTCGTTGCCCTTCAAATAATCACGGATTGACCCTTTCCAACAGCCCTCTCAATCCCTCCACCCACATCACCGAGTCCCTGCTCCCTCTCAGCCGACTGCTTAACCAGGTGACTTTCAGCAACTCGCCCTGAGTCCTCTTTGCCAATACCAGTGACCGGCTTGGCGTCTTTCGGAATCTTTGACCAATGAAGCCCAGGTTCGTTAGCCCGTTCATCGAGTGGAGTATTAGGTGCGACCCTATTCACTTCATCGGTAGGTCCTGCGCCAGCAGATTGTTTAGACCCCTTGTCTCCTTCTCTATTGCCATCGTGAGGTCCATTGTCGTCTCTCGTAGATTGCCTACTAGTATTCGATCTGCTAAGGGCAGTTTGTGATAACCAAACAGCGCTATCTCCTGCACTTCCGCCTAGCGCCTCCCTAATAGGTCTTCCCTCGGGATCTAGAGCAAAGGAATCATTTGTCAGAATACCTCCCCTGATCGCGCCGGCTTCCCCAGATTTCTCCAGATCAACCCTGACCTCATTGTACGAGTAGCGTTCTCCATCAGATTTCTTCCCGTGGATCTCGCGAACCTTTCCGCCGCCAGTGGTGTTTGGTGTTGAATCCTGTGCCGTAACCGCAGTGATGGCTGTGGGCTTGCCTCTTGGAAAGCCATCACTGGAACGAAGTGATTCGGCTGCTAGAGAGTCAGTTGTGATGGTATCGGAGAATTCCGCCTTCTGGTCCCTCTTTGCGGTTGGGTTGGTAGTGTTCTTCGTGCTCTTGGTCGGGTTCGACTGCTTGGTGTCAGGATCCGGTGGAAATATAGTTCTTGACCGGGGAATTGGGCGGTGATGTGGGGAGTGCGAAGGGTAACTTGTTGATGAATGGAAGATGTAAAAGTGTGGAGATTTGATTAGGGGCATTGGTGCTGTTGATGGGAATGTAGTATGGGGGAAGTTGTGCGTACCTTATGTGTGGAAGACAGGGTATCGGTACTTTATTTTCGGGTGCATTAACTACGGGTTTTGCTTTTTTGACCTTTCCTATTGGTCGTACGAACGCCGGATGTTTGAATAGCAGAATCGTGGAGCACGAGCATCAAGATGCAATGATACGAGGCATTGTATACCGGCATTAATCTCGAGCAAACCCGGGACCTGGTCCCTGGGGCATGGTACCTGAATTGTTGTTCTTATGTCGTAGTGAAGAAAATGTGGAGGAAAGCTATCTGGTTGAGAAAACGATGGATCGACCGACGCCACTTGGAAGAAAAGTCGGGATCTCAATAGTTATCCGATCTGATATTGGTAATCTTCTTATAGATCCGCGATGTTCCAGCCGAATATCGGAGTTTGTTGCCCAGTCAGAAGATTGTAGGGATGGTTAAGAAGAAGATCGCTGGTCACTCAGAAGTGGAGTTTTGCGAGTAGACGAATACCGGTATGGAGGGGTGCGAGTTTGCTGGGTGGTACTAGATGTAGGGGGAAAGTATTGGGAGGAGTAGGGGTTCGATGTCTGTGCATATTACTTCAATAATATTGGTATCTTCAATCCCGCTTCAAGGAATTCACACAGACATCAAGTATCCTGCTTGCCCCAATACTTCGTCTCCACCCCAAGTACAATGATAATCGATAATCGTGTTTCGAAGGACATGCTTCGTCTCCGTTATAACCACAGTCAAATAAAATAACCAATTAGAAATCCCCACACCCTTAACATCTTCATCGCTTACCTCTCACAGTATAGGGACCTTAATTATGGATCCTGCTGCTACCTTTTTTACTGCTTGTTGATATAGTAAGAAAAGAAGTTTAGTAGGGAATTCAGCCTACATTAGTTAGACAAAAGTCTGGGTGATTGTTCCTTTTCAAACTAAAAACAGTTAAAATTCCGACATTTCAACAGATAATAATATTATCTCATTGAAGGCTGGATTACACTATTCCTAAACTCCTGGTTTAAAGTAACTTTACCTGTATACTATCTCATAATTCATTTGAAGCATATCCATAACTAACTGAAGGTTTCACAATTTTGTAAAGATCTACTATTACTTAGAATTCTAAATTATGACCAATTTACTACAAAAATTACTCTAGCAATGATACTCAATATCATCAAGATATTTGTCTTATTACTATAGTTACTTCATCATAGCCTTCTACTACTGAAGAAGGTTAACCCTATCTGTCTCCTATTTTTAAGATTTAAGGTCTCTTCATGCTTAAATGACCACATAGTATTATAGCTTATAGGAATTCTTTCACCTCTGAATTGATCAATTTCTCAAATCTGGAGTCTGTTTTGATATTTATACTAAATACCTTCAGAGTACAGATAAGATTCCTTTTTATTCAGAGTATTAAATATTAAATTACAGTTTTAAATCTGATAATCTGTATAGCCTAATAGTTATTGAATTTTCATCAACAAAATAAATACTCATGTCTGTGTAGCTGTTAGGCAGTAGCAGAGATCGATCGTGTCGGTTAGACTCGGGCCTGAATCTTATGATCGGAGATTGTCTAGGAAGACTTATAAAGTAATGAAAAATGAAAGAAAAAAGTTTCGTAATTTTAAACTTATTATATTGTTAAGGTGTTAGGCGGAAACTGACTCTAATTTGTCGAGAGGGCTTGGGCCTGAATCTTTCGTAATAGATGGAGATTTGTCTAGGAAGGCTCCATGTCATTCTTTTCGTTTATGACTACTAAGAACTCACTTATTCGATGGAGGGAATAATTTTATAAAGATTCGTAGGTAAAACAATGTTATTGTTAGGCGGAAGCTGACTCTAACTACTTGTCGAGAAGACTTAGGCCTGAATCTTTCATAATAGACGGAGATTAGTCTAGGAAGGCTAGGTGTTGTTCATTTTGTTTATGACTACTAAGAACTCGCTTAATCGATGGAGGAAAATAATTTTATAAAGATTCGTAGGTAAAACAATGTTATATTGTTAAGGTCTCTTCTCCGTTGCTTGATGATGTCTAAAAGCTTGGGAGGCACTTCGATATTTATATCTCGCGTCTGAGTGTTCGCGGACTACTTCTAATCCTCATATAACTAAGTATCTTCCCCAAGATAGTATGCTAACGCCTCATAGTCTCAACAAGTGCGAACACCGTTTGACCCTGAATTCTTGTACACCATCTTCGTCCTCATAAATTCTTTTTCGTCTTATTGTAGGATGCATTATTATCCTCGAAGGACCGGTCTTCGATTTATAGAGCCGAATAGACTTCTGTCTGAAACTGCAGTTGTCTTGACTATCATTCCACTAGTCTCTTCCGATTTCACATAGTGGCCAGCGTATGTGTCGGGCACCTATGCATGATGCAGGCTTCGTAGACGGTGTGCCAACACACTTATGTCTACTGCCTATTAGGTCTTCTGAGTCTGAGCAGCTTCCCCTTAGTCCGCCTTGCCTCAAAGAGGATCACCTCTCGAGGGATCCTGTTTCCAGGACCAACCAACATACAGCGGCCTTCAGATAGGTATTGGTGTCATATCTATCCCCCATGGCCTCTGGGGCACTGTAGGAGTAGTTGCGGATTTTCGAACCGAAAACGTCCCGTCACTTCCGGCCCATAGTTAGGATGTCTAACTTTGAAGCCTAATAACTCAATGCGCCTTCGACAGATTTCCTCCGTTTCACTTCTCCGCGTTACCCATTTTTTTTTTTTTTTTATATCATATATTCATTGTTTGGTTAAGGTACAAGAACATGCGTGCAGTGCTAGCTATAGCAGAAACAAAACCCGAAATCAAACAACTAACAAAAGAAATATCAAAACCAGTTCCTCCGATGGCATCCAATAACCGACGCAATGCCTACACAGGACTCATAAAGGAAAACTACTAACTAACTCAGCATCGTAACGGAAACAAACCAAAACTCATAACAACAAGTAATGAAATTAAACAGGAGACCTTCCACCACTTAGACCGCTTGGCGACCCAGCCAATGGCGACCGAGGCGAGGCAGGAAGAGAAGGGGAGGGGAAAGAGAGGGCTGGTGGGGAGCATATTGTGCATACATGTCGGGGGGGAAGCCAGTCCTAGTGGCCGTGAGATAACGTCCGAGGCCCAGAAGCATCAGGATTGAGGTCCATAGGGAAGAGTCAGGTCCAATATCCGTTGTCCCCTGGAGGTGGTGACGACGGGCAGCGGCCTTGGCAGAACAGAACAGGAGGGCATGTTCGAACATTTCATCTCCATCCTCACACCAGGGGCAGAGGGGAGAGGGGTCGGTATTGTGCCACGAAGGTTGGGCAGCTAAGTAGCTCTTGCCGGCGCGCATATGGTGGAGCCGGCCTGACAGGAAATGCCCTAGTCCCATAAAGGGGTGCGGGTGCAGGATGGGACCGAAGAGATAATAGGGCAGGGGAGGTGAAAGGAGGCGCCATGAGGTGAGGAGCTCCTCACGGCATCTGGCTTTGAGTGAAGCGTAGAGGGCAGGGGCCCCGAGCGGGGCCACCTGCAGGGGAGGCAAGAGGAGATGGTTTGCTGGAGGGAGAAGGTCACCACGGTTGCCTATGATGAAGTGAATGCGGTGTGCAACAGCGTCGATGGGAAGGTGACGACGGTTGGGCAGAGAGGGCGGCTTGGAGAACCATCTGAGGGGGGTGTAGTTGGGGCCAGCCCAAGGGCGGCGGCCTCGGACTGAGCCAGGGAGGTGGAGGGAGTCAGGTGCCTGGAAGGGGGATGTGGTCGGGATAGAGTGGTCCAAGCGAGTGGTTGCCGGGTTTATTTCCGGTGGCAGGCAGACGAGGCGGACCGCCGCCAGGTGCTGCAGGTGCTTGATTAGGAGGTCAATAGGAGGGAGGGAGGTCTCACAGGGGAGAATGGCCGTGTTGGTAGAAGCAAAACAGTTTGTAACCCATCTTCGCACCCGGTGCCAGAACGCCCTCATCTTGTCGAGCATCTTGGAGTTGGGGGAGAGTAGGTCGCTGCCGTAGAGAAGGATGGGGCGGATTAGGGAGGTGGCGAGACGATGGCACAAATGTGGTGCAAGACCCTTGCCCGGCTGCGACAGGTGGTCTATCGTAGAGAGAGCAGCTTCAGCCAGGGTGAGGCGTCTGGTAAAATGGGAGGTGGTGGCACGGTCCAGCGCAGGGGTCGTGGGTTTCAGCCAGTAGCCCAATCACCGAAGTACTTGGGCCGGTTTGTAGGGGACAGAGTCCACTGAGACGGGAAGGGGGGATGGAGGCCCTCTCTGTTGGGGCGTTCTCCAGGGCATCAGTTCTGTTTTGGGGAGGGAGAAGGCAACACCCAGGCGTCTTCCCTTCGATGTGAGTGAGGACGCGACCGCTTGAAGCTTCTGGACGTTGCGTCTGTAGCAGGGCGAGGCCACTGTTATAGCGAAGTCATCAACGTAGGATAGGATTATGCCGTTGGGGACCGGGAAATGGAGAGAGGAGATGTATATCAGGAAGAGGAGGGGGGACACAGGGGATCCTTGGGGGGTGCCGACCTGGACCGGCAAGAGAACCTTGGGAGAACCTTGGTATAGGAGGCAGCATTGTCGGCCGTACAGGAAGGATCGGACTCACGAAACGAGGTAGGGTTGAACTCCCCGTTCTCGAAGCTTACCGTACAGGGTAGCTGAGTCGACATTGTCAAAGCCTCCCTTAACGTCAAGGAAGAGTGTGGAGGAACAGAGGCCCATGCTGTGCGAAAGACGGACTTCATGTGAGAGGGTAGCAAGGGCGTCAAAAGTGCCCATGCCTGACAGCGAACGACATTGGTTAGGGTGGACGAGGCCAAGTGCCCGAGCAACCGCGGCTAGCCTAACATCTACCACGCGCTCCAGGATCTTGGCTAGGGTTTGGAGGAGGACTATGATACGGAAAGAGGCAGGAGTGTCATAGGAGGCCTTGCCGAGTTTGTCAAGTACAATGCCGTTGGCCTGCTTGAGGGACGAGGGGTGAAAGCCATAGAGGAGGAGGGGGTTCAGGAGGGAGGTGAGGATTTTTGGGTTGGTGCCGTGGATTCTCTTCCAAACCGAGTACGGAATATGGTCGGGGCCGGGGGCGGATGAGTTCCAGCTGCACGCTAGCGCCTTGGAGACTTCTTCCTTTGTGAGGACGTCAAGATTCCTGAAGGGGCGCAGGATAGTAGGGCGGGAGGAGGACTCTCTAGGAGGGAAAAAATGGGCCAGGAGGGAGGTGTTGACAGCAAGCGGAGTGTCAGCATCCGGGAAGGATGGGAACCGGTCAGGTGGGCGTCCTATTGCGAAGCGCTTTGCCGTCCATACGGTTTTTGGGGTTGCAGAGGAGAGGAAACCGTCCCAGTACTTCCGCTTGGCCTGCTTTATGGCCTTAAAGTAAGCATTGCGGGACGCCGGGGCTTCAGTCTGGGAGCCCGCACTGGGGGTCTTGTAAGTACAGCACGTAGCGGCGTGGAAGGGAATCCTGAGAGAGGAGAGAAGCGGTGACCACCAGGGCTTAGAGCGGCCCGACATGCGGTTGAGTGGAGTGCGCAAGAGGAGAGTGGCGCGGAGATGGCCAACATTGGTGTCGAACCAGGTTGTGGCTGAGGACAAGGTAGGGAGGGGAGGAGGCGGAGAAACAACAAATAACTTAAGGGCATTACCAAGGGCAGTCCAATCGGTCTTAGCCTAGGCTGGAGTGGGGGCAGGGGGGCGCAGTAAGGGAGTGGAGAGTGTAATGCAAATCGGAACATGATCAGAGCCAGTGGACGGAAGCGGGGTAGCCCATTCCTCAAAGAGTTAGGCTGCCGCGCTATTGGTAAAGGAAAGATCAAGGACTGAGGGTCTGCCCACGGAGGCAAAGGGAAAGTAAGTAAACACACCAGGGGTATTAAGGAGGGAGAAGCCATGTATGGAAGCCATTTGAAAATAAGGGACCGATGTCCTTCTCAGAGGTACCCATTTTTTTTTTTTTTTTTTTTTTATATCATATATTCATTGTTTGGTTAAGGTACAAGAACGTGCATGCAGCGCTAGCTATGGCAGAAACAAAACCCAAAATCAAACAACTAACAAAAGAAAAAACACAACCAGTTCCTCCGATGGTGTCCAATAACCGACGCAATGCCTACACAGGACTCATATAGAAAAACTACTAACTAACTAGCATCATAACGGAAACAAATCAAAACCCATAACGACAAGTAATGAAATTAAACAGGGGACCTTCCACCACTTAGACCACTTGGCGACCCAGCCAACGGCAACCGAGGCGAGGCAGGAAGGGAAGGGGAGGGGGAGGGGGAGAGAGAGGGCTGGCGGGGGGCATATTGTGCGTACATATCGGGGGGGAAACCAGTCTTGGTAGCGGTGAGATAAGGACCGAGGCCCAAAAGTATCGGAATCGAGGTCCACAGAGAAGAGTCAGGTCCAATATCCGTGATCCACTGGAGGTGGCGACTGTGGGCTGCAGACTTGGCAGGACAGAACAGGAGGGCATGTTCGAACGTCTCGTCCCCCTCCTCACACCAGGGGCAGAGGGGAGAGGGGTCGGTGTCGTGCCATGAGGGATGGGCAGCTAGGTAGCTCTTACCAGTGCGCAACTGGTGGAGCCGGCCTGAGAGGAAACGCCCCAGGCCCATGAAGGTGTGCGGATGCAGGGTGGGGCCAAAGAGGTAGTAAGGCGGGGGAGGCGAGAGGAGGCACCACGAGGTGAGGAGTTCTTCACGGCACCGGGCCTTGAGCGAAGCGTAGAGTGCGGGAGCCCCCAGTGGGGCTACCTGCAGTGGAGGCAAGAGGAGGGGGTTCGCCGGAGGGAGGGGGTCGCTGCGGCTGCCGATGATGGAGTGAACGCGGTGGGTGACCGCATCAACTGGGAGGTGATGCCGGTTGGGTGGAGAGGGTGGCTTGGTGAACCACCTGAGGGGGCGGTAGTTGGGGCCAGCCCGTGGGTGCCGGCCTCTGACAGAACCAGGGAGGCGGATGGAGTCGGGGGCCCTAAAGGGGAACGTAGTTGGGACCGAGTGGTCCAGAAGGGCAGTTGCTGGGTTGATTTCGGGTGGCAGGCAGACCAGGCGGACCGCCGCTAGGCGCTGCAGGTGTTTGATCAATAGGTCAATGGGTGGGAGTGATGCCTCACAGGGGAGGATGGCCGTGTTGGTAGAGTCGAAGCAGTTCATAACCCACCTCTGCACCCGGTGCCAGAACGCCCTCATCTTGTCGAGCATTCTGGAGTTGGGGGAGTTCTCAGAGGTGCCCTCTTATATATCCTGCGAACAGCTTCCGGTCGGACGGACGGCAGCGATGTATATGGCGTTATGAAGCAGGCTTCATCGAGATGACATTATAGTCATGGGATGCAACTCTTCGAAATCTCGCTAAGGACGTGCGGGCCTCAGAGCAGGGCCGGAGGGGGGTGTTAGGCTTCGATAAATGAGGGTCTGTGCGTAGTTACCCTACCGAGAGGTCTGTGCATTTCTTTTATGCCTAACATGAGCTCCCTCCTACAAGGTCTCGCCTCCAGCACCTTTCTTAGTTATATTTATTTTAACAAAATTCCTTTTAAGACCCGACGTGGTCAGGGTAAAAAACCTTCCGGTGTTTGCTTGTCCACCGTAGGAAAACCTTTTCCTCATTGTCTTACTTCTGCCTGTCCTGGCATTTCCAGATTGTCTCGATGAAATTCTTCAACTACTTCTTCAGCATTTTCCATGCCTGTAGCGGGTTCCCAAGTATTTTCATCTTCCGCACAACCCTGCCATTTCACAAAATACCACAGCTCTCGTACCTGTCGGTTACGATTGCTGACCCTTCGTCTATAGGTCCGTATCTCACTACGGACGATTTTTTCTATTTCCCATTGCAAGTCGCCTTCCACCTCCTCTGGTTCTCTTGGAGGTTGCCTGCAATCTGGATGAATCGACTCTCGATAAGGTTCAAGCAAGGATACATGAAAGACAGGGTGAATGTTCTATCGGTCGGATATGTTAGCTTAAACGCACAATTCCCCCTTTTTCTAATATCTGGAAAGGCCCATATAATTTGGGCACTAGCTTTTTTGACTTCCGTCACGTTCGTATATTTTTTGCGTTTAGCATGACTTTATCGCCAACATTGAACTCCGGCTTTCTTTTGGCTTTCCGATTGTAGTATTTAGCCATTCCTTCTCTTGTCCTTCCTAACGAGTTCTTTGCTTATTCATGTATTGTCTTGATCTAGTTCGCATGTAGGGTTGCACCCGGGTGTTGAGCCTCTCACTCTTTCATCCACTCTGTCTGGGGGTGGAAACCATAGTTTGCGTAAAAAGGCGACATCCTGTGGGTGTTGGTTGCAGAATTGTTGTATGTATGTTCCGCCAGTGGAAGCAACTGATACCAGTCGTCCTGGTCGTAGTTGACAAAACTTCGAAGATATCCTTCCAGCACTTGTTTGGTTCTTTCTGTTTGTCCATCTGTTTGTGGATGATCCACCAGCAACATTCATCGCTTTATTTCCAACGCCTTACACAGGGATTCACAAAATTCCCCTGCAAACTTAGAGTCCATGTCCGAAATGATTTCCGTCGGTAAGCCATGTAGCTTCCAGACTTCCCTTAAGAACACATTAGCGACATCCTTTGCCGTGGCCGTAGTTTGTAATCCAAGAAAGTGTGCCATTTTTATGAACCGATACACAACTACCATAATTTGTGTACAACCTTGTGATTCTGGTAGTTGGGTTATGAAGTCAACTAATATGGACGACCATGCTGTAAATGGGGTCTGTAGTGGTTGTAACAGTCCGTATTTCGCATGTTGTGGTGACTTGTTATGTTGACATTCATCACAAGACCATACGTAGTCATTGATCCATTTGGCTAATCCCTTCCTGTAGAAATCTCTCATGATGATTTCAAGAGTTTTTTCTTGTCCAAAGTGTCCGGATATCTTTGCGTCATGGCATCCTTCTGTTATCTTCGTATAAAAGACCTGGTTGTCGGGGACGAATAGACGATTCTTATAGTATAGAAGGTCGTCGACTAGTGTCCAGTTCTTGGGAAACTCCTTTCCTTCATTCCGGAGCTTCGACAAGTCCTCTCGTCATCTTAGCCAGTCTCTATCTGACCGCGTGGCCTCAAGAAGTTGTTCGAGGAACTCAGGGTTAAACTTTTGCATAGTTTTTTGTTTTAGCATGGCCGTCGATATTAGTATTCTCTCTGGTATTTCCTCGATGTCGTACCAGGATGAATTCTCAGCTGCAATTGCTTCTAATTGATATAGGATGGGTTCTTGTTCCTTTAATGTCAAACTTCTTGTAGCGATGTCCGTACTTCCGAAACCTTGGGTTCCTCTTTTTGTCTCGTCTAGTTCATCGACCTCCATTAAATCGGATGTGTTGATTTTTTCCACGATGAGCTGTGCCATTCTATCCCCTTCTCAGATTTGGCAATCAACATCTTTGTGGTTGTAAAGTAAGACTTTGAGCTCTCCCGTGTAGTCGGCGTCTATTGTCCCAGCGCCAACCGAGATTCCAGAACGTACTGCGAGGCCGCTACGAGCTGCTACTCGTCCGTATGTTCCTATTGGTAAACCTATCGCTAACCCGGTATCGAGCAGTGCTTGTCCTTGCTTGGGTATAATGATGTCACTTATGGCGTAGAGGTCATGTCCAGCTGCCATTCTTGAACCTTTAGTAGGCAGTCTTGCCTTGCGGTTCAATCGTCTTATTCGGATATATTTATCCGAATAATTTGTCTCTGGCCTCAATGCCAGGTCTTTCTCATCTTTCCAACCCAATGCTTCCTTTCCTAACCCATCTTCTTTTTCTTCCTGTAGCGCTAGCAGCATCACCTGGAAGTGTTCTGGTTTTAAAACGGTTTGCTTGCGATGCGTAGCTCCCTCCTCAGGACTGTACTCCGGTCGTCTACTTAGGGCATCAGGCTTTCCACCCTCAATCTCTGGTCGGTAAACGATTTTCAAGTTATATTCTGCCAGTTTTTGCGCGCAACGGATTTGGCGTCCGCTCCAAACCTTAGAAGTGAGGAAGTATTGTAGGTTTTGGTGATCGATATAAACTGTTACAGGCCTTTCCATGCCTACTAAGTATTGCCTCCACTCTTTGAACGCTTCCAAGATTGCAAGCAGTTCCTTGTCACGAATCTCGTAGTTTCGTCCTGCCGAGTTCAATTTCCGTGAGTGGAAAGCGACCGGATGCAATCTTCTATCCACAAACTGTGACAAGACGCAGCCCAAGGCGAAGTCGCTTGCATCCGTTTCAACCACCGTCTCACGGTCTGGATAGAAGTGTTGTAATATGGGCGCAGTCGTGAAGCGATGTTTTAGTTCTTTGAACACTGCTTCTTGTTCCGCGCCCCAATGGAAATCCTTTGGATTTCCTTTTAGGGTTTCCGTTATAGGCTTACAAACTCCGGAAAACCCTTGTATGAATCGTCGGTAGAAGTTGGCAAATCCAATAAATATTTGGACTTCTTTAACTGACGCTGGTGACTTCCAACCCAGTACGGAGTCGACTTTCCTCGTGCTCATTGCTACCCCTTCAACAGATACCATATATCCCAAGAATTCCACCTCTTGTACATGAAAGACTGATTTCTTTAGGGATACAGCCAGTTGGTAGTCTGCGAGCCTTTGCAAGACCTGATTGACTAACTCAACGTGACTTCTTTCATGCTTTGAATATATCAGAATGTCATCCAGATAGCAGACCACCCTGTAATCGAAGAACTCATGTAGGACTTAGTTCATCATATCTTGGAAGATTGAGGGAGCATTAACGAGTCCGAAAGGCATTACCTTGTATCCGTAATGGCCGTATCGAGTTCGGAAAGCCGTTTTCCATTCGTTGCCTTCTTTGATCCTTATCAGATGGTAGCCGTCCTTCAAATCAAGCTTCGTGAAGATTTTAGCCCCCGCCACCCGTTCTCTTAATTCGGACATTAATGGTAGCGGGTGTTTGTTCAAAACCGTGATACGGTTGAGGTTTCGGTAGTCTACTACTAATCGAAGCTTTCCGTCCGGCTTTGGCACGAACAGCACTGGCGCTCCAGCTGGGGACTTGCTTCTTGTGATTTTTCCTTGATCCATCTTCATCTTAAGGTATTCTCGTAGGGCGGCAAGTTGTTTTTCTGACAAGGGATATACGGGGCCCTACGGTGCTTTCGCGTCGTGTTTTAGTTCGATTTCATGATCGAACGTCCTCTGGGGCGCCAATATTTCCGCTATTTGAGGCAAGAATAGGTCTTTGTGTTGCCAATACTCTTGAGGTAGTGATCCCAAGACTATATCGTCGGGACTTTCGCTGGTGCCAATTGTTCCAATATAGGCAGCATTTTCGTCGAAAACTACCGTCTCATCGTATTCGAACATGTCGGCTATTCCCTCGTCTTCCTCCACACATTTCTTGCAACATTTTGCGTCGAACGACCATTTTTTTGGGTCTTTGATCTGGGATATGGGATGTTCCTCATGCCACCACCCGAATGGTATGATCATCCCATACGATCCAAGCTCTGCTATTTCGCGGGTTATCTCAGACAGATGTCTATTTCTTCCAATTTCTAACCATAAGGGATGGGTGTAAAACTTCCCTCCGAACGCTGCTGCAGTTCCATCAAATCCATAAATCTTGACCGCATCCGGTCGTTGCGTGAAAGGCAACCGGTGTTCTTGTACCAATCTTTGATTAATGACGAACACATTGGAGCCTGAGTCCAATAGGACTTTAATTTTTTGTCGCCTATAGTTTAAAAAGAGGTAGGCGTCTCCCTCCGGGCAGGAATATCGTTTAGGTAAAGACGCGTAAAGCTTGCGTTGTTGCGGTTGACCGCAATCATCTTCAGGTTTTCGTTTAGACATTGTGTAACATGATGTTTGTTACCATGCCTGCACGGTTTCGACCATTCAGGGCTCCTCAGATAAACTGAAACTTTCTTGGTATATCGGGCAGTCCACTACTAGCGGTCTTTACCTCCTGCCGCGGAGTTCTCATACCTTCCACTTTTACTACCTGTGGAACCAAACTAGGGGGTCTCTGCCATCGTCCAGATATCATGGGGACAAAAGCCGGGTGCGTAGGGCTGGTTGGCTGTCGCTTTGTTATCCTTCCCGGGCTTATTATCCACCCTCGCTTAACCATAGACAGTGTCCTCATTTTATCCAGTGCCTGAACGGTACCATCGCGGCACCTAAGAATTAATAGATAGGGGTGAGGTCTAGAGCTCTTGTACCTATTGGTCGAAGATATGCCTCACTCGTCCCTCTATTTGTTTCATCTTAGCCCTACTGTCACTCCCATTGGTTCCCTTGGTACTGTCTGTTTTCTGTCTAGGTTTTGGTCCTTATCGGAGACCTTTCTGATTCTAGGTCACGTGCCTGACTACCCTGATAAACAGGTATCCGGATCATTGGGGCTAAACATACGACTACCTTGGGAAACATAGAGGCGCCACCAATGTAACCATTGTCCTTTGTTAATCCTCCTGTCGTAGCAGGAGGGACAGGTGTACTCCCACTCAGGTCGTTCCGTATGGTTGCTATCCTTGCTTCGATCCCCTTGTGCTGTTGTTGATTTCGACTCCTAGAGACTATGTGTCTACTAGACTATCCGAACACCATTGTTGTCGGTACCTTTGTGAAGACTTATGTTATTTCTTCCTCTTCACCTAACTCCCATAGTCGGCTGGTGGTTCTAACCTGTCCAGCCTGTGCGGGTCTTCGAGGAGGTCTAGGTGGCTTGATAGACCTTGCTCGATTTGGACCCATTTGTAGTGGCCTTCAGCTACCTGTGGCTGCTGACACTTGAAGCTTCCCGTAGCACGTTTTATATGTGTGGTTCTTTTTTCCACATCTCGTGCAGTTGTTGTCCCTTTTTCTCGCATCAATGACGCTTTGCGAGATTTCTTGGTGTGCTTCAGACCAATTTGAATGGGCGACCTTAGCGTCCCCTCCTAATTTTTTGGCCGGCCGTTCTGACGTGTGGTCCTCTCGTTTCCTTTTCCATGAGGGTCCTCCTCCTCCCTTTATATAAGCCTTATCCCTTCGTAGCTTATCAGACTTATCTTCCTTTGAAGATTTGTCCTTTGTTTCCTTAGAGGAGGTGTGTCGGGCATTACCTTCTTTCAGTAACTTTTTTCGGTACTGATGGTCTTCTTCCGCCCGGCCGGCTTCTATAAGAACATGTTCCCATTCCTCGTCAGTGTTAAATTTTTGGAAGGATATGCGGGTGAGGATTTCTTCGGGCAAATTTCTTTCGACTGTCTCTCTCCATGCTTCACCTGTCACATTGGGTTTGTTGTTCAGGTTGTGCATGATTCGGAGGTAGGCTTGAATTTTGCCTTTATATTTTACTTCCTTCATATCCCGCAAGACTTGTCGGCCCTCTTGAAGTGGGGTGAAGGCCTTTCCAATTTCGTATGAGAAACGGGTCCAACTTCGAAAATTTCGGTTTTGGGTTTCGCCTTGTAGTCTGTCCATTTTTCTGCAATACCATATCGTATACGAGGTTACCACCTTTCCCTTGGTACCGTTCAGGGCGTATATGACCCATTCTCGGTTATCTCTCCAAATATGGGGGTTGTGATCGAAGAAGTCAATGCATTGTTGTAGCCAAATGTGCACGTCTTGGTGCTTTTCTCCCTCGAAGTGTGGCGGTGCCTCTGAGGGTCGTTTCATGTTTACCGCGAAAGCTTCGGCTAGGACATTTACCAGGTCTGATTGTTCGGGAGTTAAACCCCTGCGGCGTCTATCTGGTCCGCCACCTTTTCTTCCCTTTCCTTCAGTGTCGTAATCGCTGCCATCATTGTCGTCATCACTAGGATATCCTCCTCCTTGTCCATGTAGTGGAGTTGCGTCTGAGGTTCCTTCCCGACTAGATTGAGGTTTCTCGATCTGCTTTCCCTTCTCCTGTCTAGTCGGTTTGGAATAGTATTCATCATCGTCTTCCACAGACTACATTCTTATACGCTTGCTAGCTTCCGGTTTTTCTTTCAGAGCTTCCTTTTTTCTGGAGGAGAGGAGCAGTTCTTGGACTGCTTTGCTGATCTTTTTCAGCTCACTCTGTTGCGCAGCGAGCGATTCCCGGGTGGTCTTGGCTTCTTTTTGGAAAAGGACATCTCTTTCCTTGAAGGCACTGTTTACCTTCCAGTCTGGATCCTTTATCTCCTTCCTAATTTCGTCTACTGCTTGTTGTAGCAGAAGATCTTGTTCTAGTGTGGACTGATGTAACTGTGAGGTGACCCCTTCGTGATGTCCTTGTCTGGCAGCTTGTTGTGCCAGATTTTCTGCGATTTCCCTTACTATCCTTTTTTGTAGGGATTTTACCTCGTTCTCTACTCCCTGACACTGCATTAACAGGACTCCTATGTCTTGGGTATCGAGGTCCTTTCCTTCGGCAATTTGTTGTTGAATATCAAACAGCCGAAGTGCGTTTTCCTGTTGGGCTCCCGTGAGCTGGACAAACGCTATGTTTGCAGAGTCGATAGAGGAGGTAATGTCCCTTTGGACGTCTTGTAGCACCACTCCCACTCTTGCTGCTAACCTTGCTAAGTCGGGAGCCTGGTCTCGCGGTCGTGGAGTGGAAGAGCGGGATGAACTAGGTACGCTGGATGACCTTGTCCCAGCTCTTAGTGGCCTTTTTAGTCCCGAAGG
Organism: Tuber indicum; assembly: GCA_006112555.1. Taxonomy (NCBI): domain Eukaryota; kingdom Fungi; phylum Ascomycota; class Pezizomycetes; order Pezizales; family Tuberaceae; genus Tuber; species Tuber indicum. The sequence goes on from VBSK01000031.1 coordinate 186,826, forward strand.
CAATGATGAGGGTTGGCTTGGTACATTTTCTCCTTCGCTTCCAGTATCCATTGCATCTTTATCCATGATACTCTTGGGAGCTTCCCTCCATGGTACCGGAGTCCCTGGAGTTCCATGTAGCCGCGGCGCCGATGGTTCTGACACCCTTTCACAGCTTACAGGGTGCTAAAAGGAATAGTCTCCTATAATAGGACTCTGTCTTAGTGAGAGTTCGGGTGGTTTCCGAGTCTCCACGCTAAGGGTATAGTAGGTGTGAAGCTACTATCAAGGGATCCTTCTTCACTGGTGTCCCAGTCCAGGAAGGGTTTCCAAACGAATTCTGGTCCGTACGAAGTTTTGTAAAGCTTTTGAAATTGTTCCTCGGTAGGAACTACAGTTGGGTTGGTATACCACGCAGGAGCTTCTTGTTCCAGGAATGGTATTTCAGGAAGCTCCGGCAGACTAGATAACACTAGACCTATAGTAGGGTAGTGTACCTTGGTCGGTGGTTCGAATATTGAATTGGTTCGGGAGAGTTCTCCAAGAGTATCTAAACCGACCGTATTTTCAATGGTTTCGTCATTGGCGTGACTCGAACCCATGCGCTTATTTAGTGTAGAGTGGTGACTGACTTATTTAGTGAGCCTTGGTAACAAGGACAACTAACAATATAGTGTTAGGCGGAAGCCGACTCTAACTACTTGTTGAGAAGACTTAGGCCTGAATCTTTCGTAATAGGCGAAGATTTATCTAGGAAGGCTCGGTGTCGTTCTTTTCGTTTATGACTACTAAGAATTCGCTTAATCGATGGAGGAAAATAATTTTATAAAGATTCGTAGGTAAAACAATGTTATATTGTTAAGGTCTCTTCTCCGTTGCTTGATGATGTCTAAAAGCTTGGGAGGCACTTCGATATTTATATCCCGCGTCTGAGTGTTCACGGACTACTTCTAATCCTCCTATAACTAAGTACCTTTCCCAAGATTGTACGCTAACGTCTCATAGTCTTAACAAGTGCGAACACCGTTTGACCCTGAATTCTTTCACACCATCTTTGTTCTCATAAATTATTTTCCCTCTTATCGTAGAATGCGTTATTATCCTCGAACGACAGGTTTTCGATTTATTGAGCCGAATAGACTTCTGTCTGAAACTGCAGTTGTCTTGACTATCGTTCCAGTAGTCTCTTCTGATTTCACATAGTGGCCAGCGTATGTGTCGGGCACCTATGCATGATGCAGACTTCGTAGACGATGCGCCAACATACTTATGTCTACCGCCTATTAGGTCTTCTGAGTCTGAGCAGCTTCCCCTCGGTCCGCCTCGCCTCAATGAGAATCACCTCTCGAGGGATCCTGTCTCCAGGACCAACCAACATACAGCGGCCTTCAGATAGGTATTGGTGTCACATCTATCCCCTATGGCCTCTGGGGCACTGTAGGAGTAGTTGCGGATTTTCGAACCGAAAACGTCCCGTTACCATCGGCCAGTAGTTAGGATGCCTAACTTTGAAGCCTAATAACTCAATGCGCCTCTGACAGATTTCCTCTGTTTCACTTCTCAGAGGTACCCAGAGGGCTCTCTTATATATCCTGCGAACAGCTTCCGGACGGACGGACGGCAGTGACGTATATGGTGTTATGAAGTGGGCTTCATTAGAATGACATTTTAGTCATGGGACGCAACCCTTCGAAATCTCGCTAAGGACGTGCGGGCCCCAGAGTGGGGCTGGAGGGGCATGTTAGGCTTCGATAAATGAGGGTCTGTGCACAGTTACCCTACCGAGAGGTCTGTGCATTTTCTTTATGCCTAACAGAAGGTCTCTTCTCCGCTGCTTGATTCCTCTAACTAATCTGGAGACGTTAAACCTATTTATATTTATACTAATATACCGGTACTTAGTATCTCTATACTAACTTGTACCGAGGAGCTTTTAACTTTAGTTTCTACTAAGTACACAAACACCGTTTGACCCTGAAAGTTCGTACACCACTTCAACCTTAATTGAGACGAGATATTTATCTTGAGAGGATAGCGTCCTATCTCCCAATGATCTCTTTCCAATATCTAGGCTTGAATGGACTAAGTATGAAAATGTAGTTTGAATGGCTATCATTCCAATAGTCTCTTCAGATTAAGAACTAGCTAGGTTTGTTGTCAGGAACTGGTGCATAACTAATATATGCTTGCATGAGTCTCGACACGCCAGTATCATAGAATGGCTCATATATCTCCAGTACTCCAATTCAAGTGTGGTTCCCCTCGGACCTCCTGCCTCTAAGGGGGACTCCTATTGGAGCTGTCCGACATACACCTAATCTTGAACGGGTATTGGTAGTTTCTGAAGTAGTTTGATAGTACTGGATGTCATTTATCTGATTGATAGAAAATCTGTTGGTCGGCTATTCACTTATCGCTAGCGGTCTGAATGGTTTGCGGTCAGGGATATATTAATTATGATAGAAATTATTGTTTTAATTCCTATATTGCTTTGCTGCAACCATCTTATTGAGTCACTTTGACCTCTATGGTTAGATGCTTGACATTACTACTATGATAGGTCTTATATGCCTAACAGTAACGAGACTCCACTGAGTACTATTACAAGTAGCCAAACCTATACCTATACCGGTATCAAGAGACTACAGCAGTAGGGATGGGGGTTGACTTAGATCTACCGAGTGGAGATGCCGATGGTTAGGTACCTTAGTCAGGTATAATAGACCATACCAAAGGTACTAGTATTCCCTCAATCTACGCTTGAGTTATAGGTCTTTAAAGAGAACACAGTTATGAAAGTTATAAAGTCTGAATTACAGGTTGGAGAATCGATGACACTGCCACATGTTGGCTATGGCTGGTTTGCGTACAAGATGTGGCGCGTAGCTGGAGATGAGATGGCTCTATCAGATGTACCGCTCAGTACAATATAGACATAGGTACCAGTAAAGGTTGGAGATTATCCTACTCTGTAGGGTAAGCCAAGTAGTCAATGTGGGAGTTACCCTGAATTACGTGACAGAGAGTCGAGGTAGAGTTACCCTACCTGTAGACTAGGGTTATCCTGCCTTGGACTATGGGTTATCCTACTATGAAGTCAAGTTACCCTACCTTGAAAGTAACTTGTTCTGTAGGACTTCAGAGGAAGTTACTAGATTGTTTGTCATGCGAAGCTATATAGGGTATTCGAATCTCAGGTTGTGTGGATCACTCCTACACAACCAGTTGAGCTTCGAACAAGCTGTAATATGGAGGTGTAGTTGCTAACACCCCCCTCCGGTCCAGTTATAAGTCCCTAGCATCATGGGCTACAGCCTGAAGAGTTGCTGTAAGTCTAGCAAAAGTCTCTAAGTGGAAATGTTGCCATATCTCTGTATGCACTCGCGCTGTCACTCCGACTTAAAGCTGTCCGCGGGATATATGAAGAGGAGGAGGAAAACTTGGGAAATAGCCTCCAGGTGGTTTCGTGTAAAACAGATCAAAACTGATGGAGTAATACTGCTTTGAAGTCAAGAGTAGTATGTGAGGTTACCGGAGGCCTGTAGGTGAGGTAACTGAAGTTCGTTGCCCTGAAAGTGTAATAGTATTGGAGAATCATTATGGACTCTGAGACACTAGTCCGAGGTGACGATAAAACCTACTTCTAGGAGGGTTGACTGTGGGTAGTGCCTATTGGTAGTTAACCTCTAGAGTGGTCTATCAGGGGAGCTACGTGGCTATCTTCCGGAATGATATGGAAATGAGTAGAACTGGATAGATGTTGAGGGGCTGCAAATGCTTGCAGAGAACTAAGTGTATATGGGTAGAAGTTCCATAGTTGGTATAGTATCTGTATGGGTATGACAGCTCGCCACTGGTATGACTGCGATATGAAGAGTTTCCACTCCTGCAGTTGCATTGGAGATGCAGCGGCTAAAACTCTTCTATCGAGCAGATGTTAGAACATCACCCAGTGGTCTAGTTCGCTATGAGGGATCTTTGGTCTGACCTGTAGAGATTGGCTAGACAGCCCACGGGAGTTGAGTACTCGCGAGCGTTGAGTAGTGATGGGGAGTAACTGGCAGCGTACTAAACCTACTTAAGTATATGCGAGTTCTCCTCTGCTCTGGCAATCAACTACCTCTCGAGATCATGACTTAATTGAGTAAAGCTGTGGCTTAATGATATTAAGTTTTACTGCTTTGTTTTTTCAACTCTACTGTTGATTATTTTGATCTTTACTTTGAGAAAGACCACTTCGGTGCGGTGGCAACATTGGAATCCATCTTCCCAGAGGGAGCCCCTGTTACAAGACCTCTTACTATATTCACCTTGAATATTCTATTATGTCAACTTCTCAACTTACTAGCTTATATCAGCTCTTTTCCTAAAACTTCAATTGTGTATTCCAAAATGTACTGTTAATCTGCTAACTTGTACCACCTGGCAAGTACCAAACTAATGCTGCTGATCAGTTAATGGTACTGGTAGTGATATATTATATTTATATCATTATCAGTGTTGGAAATCTTGAGACTATCATTTGGGATCTTCTTTAATATTATCCTGCTATTACTTTCTGCACTATTATAGAGGAATTCTTATTAAGCTTAGTTGGTCAATGTGATACTAGAATGCCCAGTAAAAATGGGGGTACTGCCCAATTATTGAACCAAGGTTACAAATACTGGTACTGTTCTACTATACTACTAGTTTTATTGTTGGTAGGAAAATATCTAGTTAGGAGTTAGCTGCTAAGTACATTGTGTTTCTGAGGACATCATATGTCACACACACTAGTATATATAAATTATGTCTAGAATGTTCAAAGAGGATCTCTGTCCTCTCACCCAATCCATAAATATTGATTGCTAAGTATATCGATTTTTCTATTGCCAAGTTTGTATCTGTCGGGTCCACAGTGTTCGCAACGGGGCACTCTGTCCGTCCTGGGCCAGGATGAGGACGGACGACATTTTGCCGTCCCGTCTCGTCCGGGGGTCTTGGCAGTCCCCCCGCCGGGCCCTACGGGGGCCCCGGACGGCTGAGAACATTGCGGGTCCATGTTGAGACATGATCTCACATTACGAGTGAACGCGTGTCTGTAAATTTGGTTGGTTGGAAAATAGGCGGTGCCTAGTCTGTAAAACTAGGCATATAATCATTGCTAACTACTTCATCCAAACAAGTACGCTTGCAGACCATCAATCAATTCCTTCCCGACCTTCCTGAAACTTCATCTCACCATACCTAATACTTCTATTATCCAACGCCTTTGACATTACAGGCCTTCCAGAGTCCGGTGACTTATGTCCTACAACCTCTTGCTAGCAACTTCCGCTATCAGGTTTACGATAGTCACAAATACGCACGATTTCTCTAAATCGATTGGCCGGATGCAATATCACTTTTTATAACGCCGTCCAGATGGACGTGGCTCTGGGAGAACTGGTCCAGAATAGCTCGATAACTGAGGAAAACTTTCTTGACATCCTTGGAATCTTAGTTGTGACTGAAAGGGGTCCCCTCCATGTTCAAGAGAGGGTATCGAACCATATTGTATCCCGAACATAGACACCTCTTCCCACAGGAGCTTACGATATCTCTTGTCCAGGTATGTATTATGACCTCCTCACCCAATAGGTTGCTAAAGTGCTCATTTCGCCAGGCTCTATCCAAGTAAGCGATAAGCCGTGTTTCCTTTCTCTAATATCACACGCAGAGCCAAACCGGGAAAAACAATTCCGGTTTGCAATTCGTGCTCGAGACCAGAAATGCGTTCTGTCGGGACTTGCGAATCCGGGAGAACCTATAGCTCAAGATAGTTGGCATGGCTTCAAGGCGGCCCATATTATTCCTCTCAGGCTCGCAAGCCTTTGGGTCAGTGATCCCAAGCGTCCCGTCCGCCCGGCAGGTGTTTCAGGCTGCAGGACAAGGGCGTCCGTCCTTTGGAAAAGACTGCCGTCTAAAAGGGTGACTCCAAGGCCTGCCGTCTTCAATTTCTTAGTAACACTAAAATTGTTCATGCAGGACGCCCGTCAACGCCCGTTACCTGTAGGGCCCGCCCATCAATGCCCGTCGCCAATACTCGTAGGGCCCGCCCGTCACCTGCAGGGCCCGCCGTCATCTAGAGGCGCATGCCGCATTCCGCAATCTGAGACACCTGTAGTCCACCCCGAAGACGGACGGACTGGACGCTTGGGTTCACTGCTTTGGGTTTCCCAGAATTATGGCCGCTGGGTTAGGAACACAGACGACGCCGTTTGGTCGTCCAAGCTCAACTCTCCGCAAAAGGGATTTCTTGTTCAGCGAACTATCTACTAATTTTTTGATCAGCACCTTATTTCCGTCAACCCAGATGACGGCTATAAGATGTTTGTGTTTGTTGGAATATTGTCCCTGAGCTATCGTTTTCACACCTACATTGGTTTCATCTAAGATCTTCATGAACTTTCGTTATACCTTACTTGATGGCTGAAACTATGTTCACCCTGTTGTTTCCGTACTGTTTTCTCTCTCTCCTTGCAGTGAAAATTTCTCTCTTGTTTCTTTCATGTTTCTTACTTGTTTCGGTGGGACAAGACTTTTGTCCCCTTACCGGAGATGAAAATTTTCATCCACACAGGCACCGAATTGGATGTGGATCATCTAGTGTTAAAAGGGCCTTATTATCTTCTTAGAAATATATGCAAATTCTGACCTTTCAATTGTGCGTGCCTGAGATCATTACTACCACCGGATTCTATCTATCTCTCTTACCCATATCTTTCCCTCTATTCAGACTACCGAAAGCTTTGAATTTACTACAGTGTTTACCATCAATTTTATGGGATATGATGGTAGAACTCTGGATCCTCCGTGCCGAAACAAGAATGATCCTCACCACGTTCCCAATCCTATTCTAAGATGGCATTTCCGGCAATCAGTCCTTGCAAACATGCGGGGTGCAAGTGAACCAAGCCTTGGGCTTGACTTCCCTCCAGAGTCCGACACACCAGGGAAGGTGCTTGCTAGTTTGGAATCTGACGCGGGATTTGAGTTCGTGATGGCTACGGGGTTGAGTGAGGTTGCCTAACTGCAACCCCTTCCATTTCTGAAAGGTTGTACAATTGTGTATTCAAATAAATCTGGCCGAGCAGTTAGGCCCTGTTTGTGTCAGAAAAACTGAGTATTTCTCACTTATCCTCAGTTTTTTTTCTGTATTAAACTAAAATTTTCAAGGGGTGTTTGATACATACAAAAATACCATGGTATTTCAAAATATTGTTTTTTTATTCTCAGTAGTTTTTTAGCCTGTAATTCATCCAAGACAATTAGGATAAGGATAACTCTTTCTTATATACTTGGTTAAACATTAAGTTATACTATTTTATAAGTTGAATTATATAGTAGTATTTTGTTTTTAATAATATATATAATTGTAACGTTCCTAGCTCGTGGTTAACTAATAGCGACGGGTAACGATACTTCTCTTCTTAATTCCTATCTTATCAGATACAACAGTTCTTAGATCCGTTGATCTACGTTATCACCGTTCGTCGGATAACGCCTGTTAAATCCTAACTAAGATAACTTTGTCTCACGTAAGCTCGTGAGAAATGTGTGGGATATGCAAGCGGGATAAAGAGCGTAAAGGTGTTTTATTCGTAAAGTAATAAGTAAAGCAAATTACTTAGAACATTCAATCTAATTTATTTATACTAGTACTGCCGACTTCGGCATACAACCAGTCTCCTCCACACCCCCAAAAACACAAACTAAAATACACTACCACGGGCGCAATCCCATCCCGCAACCGCTCCAACCAAACATAAAACAAAAAACCACTACCCAAGGGGCTCACAGGCGCTCATGTCGGCTAGCAACATCCTGGATTAACGTAACTTCCCCTTCTCGCAGCCCAACACCAACAACATACCAACACAATTACCCCGCCTCCGACACAATCTCATCAACATACTCAACAAAGGAAACATACAGTCTGTCCCAACATCCGCGTTTCTTCCGATAGTGCTCCCCCATCCTGTTAACCTTCCCAGCAATTCGCCGTTGGTCGCAAAAGGGGCACTTTTCCCGTTCGATAAAACCAACACCACGGCCCACTTGAGCACGACCGCCGTCCGCAAAGGCAGCGCAAGATCGTCTCAGTTGCGCCGGTGTCGACGCCAGAACCGGTCATGGCTCGCGGCGAGGCAACCTGGATTGTTATCGAAGTGAGCGGAGAAGGAGGGCCGTGTGGAGGTGCCTTGGTAGGTAATCGCCATGTCGCAGCTCGGACATTGCGTAGTGACGGAGTTCGGGAGAAAGAACCACCTGGTAGGAAGATGCTCGCTTGGAAGCGCACACTCCACCCCAGGATGTTTCCTCTCGCACCGCAGACAAACACCGGGTGTCCCTATGCATACCCGTCCCCCATTCCTCTCCACCGTCAGTGTACCGTCAAACGGGTTACCTGCGACCACCAATTCCCTATCCACCTCCTTAATATGACGGGGGATCTCTAGTCCTAGCCACCCATGTTCCAACCACCAGTCCTTTCACCCTGCGACAGCTGAGTCCTTGAATAGGTCCCCCAATGCCGGCCGCCTCCAACTGTACTGTTGGCACGAAGTCCAGTGGTGCCTCACCTCCCGCTCCTCGCAGTCGTCATGTCCGACCAGGCCGGTACCGCTGCGGATCCTCGTTAACACGTAGGAATCCATCCTCATTAGCCCGCGAAGGTGCCTGGGGGCCTTAGGCCCACGAGCGTAATACCCGTGGCCTTCATTAGTGTGCCAGGCCTCCCACTCCTCCTTTCTCAACTCGCAGGATAATGCAGCATGCCCTATACCAAAGCTGATGCCTTCCCACCGGAACGGCTGCAGCGGCAGGCTGATACTTCCTTTAGCCTTCCTGTTGACCAGTTCGTTACCCTGTATGCCCATATGCCCCGGAATCCAACCAAAAGACGTTTGCATAGCCTCCAATAGCGGAGCCATGACGTCCCACATCTCAGCCGAGTCTCCCTCAGGCAGCATGTTCTCCACCAGAAGCAAGGCAGGGATGCAGTCCAAATACAAGTGCACCTTGCGGCCTATAGCCAAGCCACTGACCTCCCGCAGGGTGAAGACCACGGCAAACAGTTCGCATTCGACGATGCTCCAGGACGGCGGTACCGAGCACCCCTCCACCTGGAGTGACGTGCCCTTTTCGGTCACTGCCCAAGTGACACCCCGCTCCTTCAGCCATCTTGGACCCATCAGTGTACACCACCAGGTCCGAGCCGACAGCAAGCTCCTTGACCTCCCTGACGTGTTTTAGGGTCATGGCCTCCTTCCATTTCCCAATCACAACCGCGGGTCGGTGGGAAAGCACCTTGTCCGAATGTGTCGGTATGCCACCATGCCCTCCTCTTTCCAATCAAGCCGGATCTGTCCGAACCAGGGATGGTCCTCACAGTACCGATAATTAATGAACCGGCTGTAGCACCTCCGCTGTAGGTACCGGCTTGGATGGCGACGGGCATCACCCCATATTTGGCCAGCAAGATGTTGTTAGCCAGCTTCATCGGAGTCCTGAACACTGAATGGAGGCAATCGTTGATGTGGACCTGAATCTGTTTCACATACAACGGGTAGTCGGTTACAAACTCAAGCCCATAGTAGACGGTCGGAAGGTAGCCTGCCTGCACCAAACGGTAAGTCTCCCACGCTGCCAATCCCCCAACACCCCCAAACCCCCTGCGTAACGCCGCTATCCTTCTCCTCACCCCCAACCCTCTGTCCAACCAATAACGTACATGAGAAGAAAAGTTAAGAAATACATTAAACCTATACCCAAGGACCCGCAGGTCCTCGGATGCCAACACCATTTCTCCCAGCAATTCATTCCTTCCCACGCCCTATCACCAAACCCAATCCACTGCGTCTTCAACGCACTAAAACCCCATCCTCCGGTCTCGCACAATGCGATCACAGACTCGCAACAGCTCTCCAGCATGGTATCGGGCAGCATCATAAGAGTCAGTGGCCACCATGATGACCCCATCATCAACGTAAGAGGCTACCAAGTGCCGGACACCAGGGGAGTGTCGCATACGCGGCGTGAAGATGTCAGCAACATATGCTCCGAACAAAAACGGAGAAAGCGGCGACCCCTGCGGCACCCCTTTGCTAATATGGTACACCCGGGAAACACATCCATTGAACCGGAAGCGAATAGACCGACAACCCGTCCATCTCCGAACCCATTGACACAGGTGGAGGGGCACCCTCGAGCCACCAGGAAATCTGACAGGAGATTGACATCAATGTTGTCAAACCCTCCCTCCATGTCCATTGACAAGATCAGACGCTTATATCGCTCATTATGGCGGAGGAATTCCTGAACAACCGCCATGGCGTCATGTACACCCCGCCTCCTACGGGAGCCGAACTGCGTTTCACCAAGGTCCTGACAAGCGGCCAACCGGAGTAACACCACCCTTTCCGCCACCTTAGCGGTGGTCGGGAGCAGGTGTATCATGTGCCAGGATTTGACAACATCGTACCGCGGCTTGTCGAGCTTGGGTATAAGCACCACCTCAGCCCTATGCCAGTCCGGGATGTTGTGTCGCAGCCTGTAATCAACAAGGCATCGCAGTGTCGTGGCATCCCTTCTCTTCTAAAACCTTAGGAAGGGGTAACCAATATCGTCTTCGCCAGGCCTTGTGTGCGTGGGAGACCTCGCAAGCGCCGTTTCCATTTCCTGAGCACTGTCCATGTCGACTACACTTTCCACCCACGGGGTAGGGTCGCCAGGGTCAAGTTGTCGTGCAATCAGGTCACTGATGTCGGCAAGCGTGGTAGCCAGAGAGCCGTCTGATCGCTCCATTGAGGGTAACGTGCGCTTAACCTCGAGCTTCCGTGCCAACCTGAAGATGTCCCGGTCCTTGATCTCCAGCAGCATGGTCCTAATATGGTCGAACCGAGCCCTTAACCGACAAGCCCAGTAGACACATCTTGCCAGCCTAATGTCCTCTGTCCGTTCCACCGTGCGCTTGGAGTATCTCTTCAGCCAGGCCACATCCAATCTCATCCTCTCCAACTCAGGTGTCCACCACTCACACCAGCTTCTGCCAACGGAAGCCCGTGGGAGTGCGTCCACCACACTTCTCACTCCTTCCCACAACTGCTCACCATCCACCTCTTTCAGGCTGTCCAGCTCTTTCCCAACCATTCCCCACACCGTTCTTCCAAGCAGGCCTCCTTCTCACGAGATTGTTAGGAAGGTCCACATGGAGTCGGATTGTCTGGGCAGCGTGTTCGCACCCAGCTACGTCAAGGTATCTGTGCTGTAGGTATGGTCATTGGTACACGCAGAGGTCGATTATTGATATAACGCGGAATGTCGGTCGGTCAGGAGGGATCATGTTCAGCAACCGCGGTGCCATCCAATCCCGTAACCATCGTCCGCAGTGTTCTTGCCTAGCCGCCTCCGCCCGTGGGTCCCAGTCTCGATGTCTGGCATTGAAATCTCCAAATCCGATATCCGGTTCCCCGATGTCCCTCAGCCCCAACTGATATTCAGCCTTGGTGTGTATTGGTGGGATGTAGACGCCAGTAAGCACCTTCTTCTCACCCTTTTCCTAAAACCCAACTTGGACACAAGCTCCCTCGTGTCCCACAACATCACAAAACCCGCACAAATGCAAGCGTACAAACACCTCTACACCTGACCCAACAGCAAAAGAAAACAAATCCCAACCATCCACCTCTATCGGTACATGCTGTCTCTCCGAATTAACTGGAGGTTCCAAAACAAAATCAAATCAACAAAGGAAAAAAACAAATCAAATGCAGCGCCCGATTCCTGCCACTCCTCCCCACATTTAACGCTATCGCCATGATACACATTAAAAGGGGGCCTCGACAGATCCGCTCAGGCCACAGGGGCCAAAGTCACTAGCAAAACCCCCAGAATCCCAGGCAAACCACATGGTGTCATCCTTCTTGGAAACGGAGCTTTTCTTCAAAAAAATAAATTAACGCGTTGGGAGAGGGGGAGGGGCCGGGCATTCAGGCTCCTTACCCTTAGCTCTGGGGAACTTCTCGTGGGACAGCCTCCTCTTCCATCATTACTACTCACCTCTACTACCCTAGGATCGTGGGACCGTCTCTGCTCTGGCGCCATGGCGTCTTTGCCTCTCAGGTGCTTTATCCGTAGCGTCGGGCACCTCGACGATCAGCTGTGGCAGTGCTAGTGTGTGTCGTCGTGGTGGAGAGGATACCGGTATCCTAGAGTCAGCTTTTAAGGCAGGACACCTTTCGTACCCAGCAAAGTGGTCGGCCTACGCGACAACCAGCTTGCGAGTGTGCCACACGCCTCCCCTACTTACCAGGGCATCCCAGTGCTTTGCACATATGCTCTCGGGAGATAAGTGCTCCCCATAACAGAATCAACAACGGGAAGGGAGGGGCACAGGTGGCCTGGAAGTGGCCCCACCCTGCAAACACTATACCACAAACACTTCGCGCACGGTACTCAGTAAACACTCCACATTTGGGGTACCACCCCGAAGCCAGGATCCTCCCGTTCTCCAAAGCAGCCTTGGCCGCCTCATTCTCCTCCACCACAAAGCGAATACCGCAAGACACGGCGTTGGCTGCCTCATGGCAGTGTAATGGGGGCTACCTCTGGGAAGATGGATCCCGAGGTTGCGACCGCACCGAAGTATTCTTTCAGAAGAAAGATAAAGATTTAATAAACAGTAGTAGTTGAAAAAATAAACGTAAAACTTAATACGTTAAGCCACAGCTTTACTCAATTAAGTCCTGATCTCGAGAGGTAGTTGATTGCCAGAGTAGAGGAGAACTCGCATAATACTTAAGTAGGTTTGGTATGCTGCCAGTACTCCCCATTACTACTCTGAATTCGCGAGCACCAAACTCCAGTGGGCTGTCTAGCAAACCTCTACGGGGTCGGACCAACAATACTCCGTACGGAACTAGACCCATCGGTGGTGGTCTAACATCTGCCCGATAGAAGTGTTTTAGCTGCTGCATCTCCAATGCAACGCAGGAGTAAAAACTCTTCATATCGTGGTCATGCCAGTGGCGAGCTTGTCATGCCCATCGCGGATACTATACAACTATGGAACTCTCTACCAATTACACTTAGTCTTCTGCAAGCATCCGCGGCTCCTGAACATCTATCCGGTTCTACTCATTTCCATATCATTCGGAAGATAGCCACGTAGCTCCCCCGATAGACCACTCCGGAGGTTGACTACCAATAGGCGCTACCCACAGTCAACCCTCCTAGAAGTAGGTCTTATCGTGGCCCCAGACTAGTGTCTTAGAGTCCTTAACGATTCTCCATACTATTACTCTTAGGGGGGCAACGGACTTCGGTTACCTCGCCTACTGGCCTCCGGTACCTCACATACTACTCTGACTTCAAAGCAGTATTACTCCGTCAGTTTGGTCCGTTTTACACGAACCCACCTGGAGGCTATTCTCCAGGTTCTCCTTTCCCCCTCATATATCCTGCGGACAGCCTCCGGTTGGACGGACGGCGTGAGCGCATACGGAGTTACGGCAACATCTCCACTTGGAGACTTTTGCTAGACTTACAGCAACTCTTCAGGCTGTAGCTCATGACGCTAGGGACTTATAACGGGGCCGGAGGGGGGTGTTAGCAACCACACCTGCAAGTTAAAGCTTGTTCGGAGCTCAACTGGTTGTGCGGGAGTGATCCGCACAACCTGAGAATCTAACACCCTATGTAGTTTCGCGTGACAAACAATCTAGTAACTTCCCCGAAGTCCTGCGTAACAAGTTACTTCAAAGGTAGGGTAACTTGACTCATAGCAAGGTAACCGTGGCCAAGGCAGGGTAACCCTAGTCCGCAGTTAGGGTAACTTACCTGGACTCTCCGCCGAGTAATTCAGGGTAACTCCCAAATTGACTACTTGGGTTACCCTACAGAGTAGGGTAACCCCCAACCTTCCTAGGGACCTATGTACCTTGGTATGGGCCTTTAGCATGCCCGCTGAGGTATCTAACCACCGGTTACCTCCACCTGGTAGACCTAAGTCTAACGCTAGCCCTACCGCGGTAGGTAGTCTCTTGACTCCGGTATGGGTTGTAGGTTTGCTTATTGTAATAGTATCAAGCGGAGTCTCGTAAGCATGAATGGACCCCATGATGTCGGGGCGGGTGTCATTATGTAACGGGGGCTCCCTCTGGGAAGATGGATCCCGAGGTTGCGACCGCACCGAAGTATTCTTTCAGAAGTAAGATAAAGATAATCAACAGTAGAGTTGAAAAAATAAACGGTAAAACTTAATATCGTTAAGCCACAGCTTTACTCAATTAAGTCCTGATCTCGAGAGGTAGTTGATTGCCAGAGTAGAGGAGAACTCGCATATACTTAAGTAGGTTTTGGTATGCTGCCAGTTACTCCCCATCACTACTCTGCGTTCGCGAGCACCCAACTCCCGTGGGCTGTCTAGCCAACCTCTACGGGTCGGACCAACGATCCTCCGTAGCGAACTAGACCACTCGGTGGTGTTCTAACATCTGCCCGATAGAAGTGTTTTAGCCGCTGCATCTCCAATGCAACCGCAGGAGTAAAAACTCTTCATATCGTGGTCATGCCAGTGGCGAGCTGTCATGCCCGTGCGGATACTATACCAACTATGGAACTCTCTACCCATATACACTTAGTCTTCTACAAGCATTCGCAGCCCCTGAACATCTATCCGGTTCTACTCATTTCAATATCATTCCGGATGATAGCCACGTAGCTCCCCCGATAGACCCCTTCGGAGGTTGACTACCAATAGGCGCTACCCACAGTCAACCCTCCTAGAAGTGAGTCTTATCGTGACCTTAGACTAGTGTCTTAGAGTCCTTAACGATTCTCCAATACTATTACACTTTCGGGGCAACGGACTTCGGTTACCTCGCCTACTGGCCTCCGGTAACCTCACATACTACTCTTTACTTCAAAGTGGTATTACTCCGTCAGTTCTGGTCCGTTTTACACGAAACCACCTGGAGGCTATTCTCCAGGTTCTCCTCTGTCCCCTCATATATCCTGCGGACAGCTTCCGGTCGGACGGACGGCGTGAGCGCATACGGAGTTACGGCAACATTCCACTTGGAGACTTTGCTAGACTTACAGCAACTCTTCAGGCTGTAGCCCATGACGCTAGGGACTTATAACGGGGCCGGAGGGGGGTGTTAGCAACCACACCTCCAAGTTACAGCTTGTTCGGAGCTCAACTGGTTGTGCGGGAGTGATCCGCACAACCTGAGAATCGAACACCCTATGTAGTTTCGCGTGACAAACAATCTAGTAACTTCCCCCGAAGTCCTGCGTAACAAGTTACTTTCAAGGTAGGGTAACTTGACTCCATAGCAGGGTAACCCGTGGCCCAAGGCAGGGTAACCCTAGTCCGAAGGTAGGGTAACTGTACCCCGAGTTACCCTACAGAGTAGGGTAACTTTACCTGGACTCTCCGTCGAGTAATTCAGGGTAACTCCCAAATTGACTACTTGGGTTACCCTACAGAGTAGGGTAACCCCCAACCATTACTAGGACCTATGTACCTTTGGTATGGCCTAGCATGCCCGACTGAGGTACCTAACCACCGGTACCTCCACCCGGTAGACCTAAGTCTACCGCCAGCCCTACCGCGGTAGTCTCTTGACTCCGGTATGGGTGTAGGTTTGGCTACTTGTAATAGTACTCAGTGGAGTCTCGTTACATCACTCCCCTCTTCTATAAGGCTCGACCCGAGCCGATCTAACGACGTCTTTTATTTCCGCTACTCGGTATATCTACAACCCTATGGTCCCTAGGTTTAGATGGATACCTTTTGTGGAAATCGCTTAAGGCTTGTATACCGGTTCCTTCCAGCATCTCAAACGGCTCCCAAGAATTTTCTTCAGGTCCATAGCCATCCCACGATATCAGGTACTGGACAAACCGATGAGGGAACTTCTGTTTAACTCCTCCATACCACCGGCTGTCTAACACTCCCGAGATAACATAACTTGGCTCGTCTTCCACTATGTCAGGGATAGGGATATCTTTAACCCTTCTCCCGGTCTGATCCTCTCGGTAGGGCTCTAATAACCCAACGTTGAATACCGGGTGGATAGACCAACGCGCAGGCAACTGGAGTTCATATGCCCTAGTACCAACACGTCGCTTGACCACAAAGGGACCAAACATTCGGTGGTCTAGTTTCTCCATAGGCCTCTTTGTACGGATATTCTTGCGATTCAGCATTACCCGATCAGCCTTTATAGCTCTGCCCTCTTCGACATCTTCTAGTGTGGCATATTCTGGAGATGGTAATCGTTTCTTGTCATGCCATTTCCGTTGCCTCTCTTGAGCACTTTGTAATGTTTCCCGTATGTCTTGCCATGTACCCTCCCAATCCTTTACTAACAGCTCCGTACTTGGATGAATCCCCTTATTGTCAGGAACAATTCCAGACCAGTTTGTCCTCGGAGAAAATCCATAGTTAATCTCAAAAGGAGATAACCTGGTTGACTCGGAGGTGGGATGTATTATAGGCATACTCCGCTAACGGTAGTAGCGAAACCCAATCATCCTGTTGGTATGTACAATAACTTCGCAGATATTGTTCCAATGTCTGGTTCACCCGCTCCGTCTGACCATCAGTCTCAGGATGGAACGCGGTAGAGACATTGAGTTTCACCTCAAGTAGTCCCATTAAGCTAACCCAAAACTTTGAAGTGAATCGAGTATCTCGGTCAGAGATAATTGATTCTGGGAGTCCATGCAGTCTCCAGATCTCTTTGAGAAATATAAGAGCAAGTTCCTTGATAGGTACCTCCGTAGCGAGGGGGATGAAATGTGCCATTTTTGAAAACCTATCAACAATGACCCAGATCTTCGTATAACCCTCGGATTCTGGTAACGCCACAATGAAGTCCATTGATATTGCGTTCCATGGCCTCATAGGAACATCTATAGGTTCTAAGAGCCCAAACTTCTTATGTCTAACTGTCTTTACCCTTTGACAGACATCGCATGACCGAACATAGTCTTCGATGTAGGCCTCCATCTTAGGCCAGTAGAAGTTGGCTTTAACCTTCCCTATTGTCTTATAAGTCCCGAAGTGTCCGGCTAGACGGGAATCATGTTCCGCTTGCATGATCCGTTCCTTTAGCCCTTGATCCTCCGGTATGTACCAACGCCTCTTGTAAAGGAGGAAGTCCTTCTCTATTGAGAAATTAGGGTCAACCTTATTGTCCTTTTGGACAATGGACTTGTAAATACTTTGATAAGTATTGTCCTTTGCTATAGCGACCTTCATGTCATCAAGCATTCCGGACTTCAACCGGAAGCCTTGGCACAGTTGCAACAACTGTGGTCGCAAGATGTCCCGCTCCTGACTATCCAAATACTGTCCTGGACGGAAAAACATCTGTTCCTGACCCAATTTCGCAGAATTACTCCCCCCTTCAGGGCGGTACTCCGAACGCCTCGATAATGCATCAGCCTTCCCATTAAGGCGCCCTTCACGGTAGACAACCTTAAAATTAAATGTTGAAGGAATTCCGCCCAGCGATGTTGTCGGCGATTCAGTATCTTAGTACTATTAAAGTACTCCAAATTCTTATGATCAGTGTAAATAGTTATCTGATCAGATACTGAGCGCAAGAGATGATCCCATTCCTTAATAGAAAGCAGCAACAATTGCGGACATCTCTTTATCATGCACATCATAATTTATCTCTGCTGGCGAGAACTTCCGACTATGGTAGGCTATAGGATGCCATCTACCATCTTCGCATAACTGTGACAGTATAGCACCCAATGCAAAATCACTAGCATCGGTTTCCAACTTGGTTAACCGTTCCGGATCAAAGTGGGCTAGAATGGGGCTTGCAATGAACATCGCTTTCAGGCGACTAAAGGCTTCATCGTGCCTTGGACCCCATTCCCATTTGGTATCCTTCTTCGTTAAGTCAGTTAACGGCTTTGTTATCTTACTAAAGCCTTCAATAAACCGACGGTAGAAGTTCGCAAAACCCAAAAAGCTTTGAACGTCAACAACTGTCTTTGGTGGAGTCCAAACTTCAATTGACTTCACCTTTTCCGTGGTCATCATAATACCACGATCGGATATACGGTATCCCAAGAATTCTACCTCTCTTTGATGGAATGTAGATTTCTTAATGCTTACACAAAGCCTAGCCTTGCGCAGTCTTTCCATAACTCGCCTAACGAGTGAGACATGTTCTTCGATGGTCTCTGAGTATATTAGGATGTCATCTATATAGGCGATGACTCCTTCGTCTAATAAATCATGAAAGATTTTATTTATCATACTCTGGAAAGTAGATGGGGCGTTACATAGCCCAAACGGCATTACCGTATATTCATACAACCCATAACGACAGCGGAAAGCTGTCTTCCATTCTTCTCCTTCTGCCATTCGGAGGAGATAATAGCCATTCTTCAAGTCCAACTTAGTGAAGACAGTGGCTTTTCCAAGTCTATCACGCAGCTCATTCATCAGTGGTAAAGGATATTTATTCTTCACCGTAATCTTGTTAAGCCCTCGGTAATCAATACATAACCTCAATGACCCATCAGGTTTGGGTACAAAGAGGATTGGGGCTGCGGCAGGGGAACTAGATCTCCGTATCTTTCCCGTTGCCAGCATCTCATTGAGATACTCCCTCAGAATCTTGAGCTCGTTTTCAGACAATGGATATATAGGACCAAAGGGAGGTGCTGTCTCAGGCATTAACTCGATCTTGTGATCATACTCTGAGTGCTCTGGTAACGCATCTATCCTTTGTTGGCTAAATATATCGCCATAGTCCTTATATTCGGGGAGGAGACTTAGGGCAATGTCTTTCCCGTCTTCTCCTGTGAACTGGGCATATCCAAGAAGATATACCTGAGCCTGGTCTTCTGCCAATAGCTCTTCTTCGGTTATAAATTCTAACCGTCTCTGGCCCACAAGGCATCTAGCCTTACACAATACAGACCTCCAAGTGAAGCTGCGTGTTTCCCAGTCTATGTCGGGATTATGTTCATGGAGCCATGACATTGGAAGATAACCATCAATCTTCTTATCGGACATGTCCGCCAGTTCAAATCTCATGTCATTGACATGATCGCCAATACGCATCTTCAGGGTCTTAGTGTAATGAAGCCCTGAGTTAGGAATGTCATTCCCGCTAGCATCCTTTATTGGAGCAGCAACCTTTCTCCGGACACAAGGAACTTGTGTTTCCTTAGCCCATCGTGTGCTAAGCACTGCGCCAGTAGCGCCACTATCCAACAATAACACAGCGCTCGGCTGCACTGTCTCTCGCGCCACAACGCCATTCTAGTCTAACTCGAACTCGGATAGACTTTATATGTTTTGGGGGGCCTGAAAGCCGCGCCTTCTTTCTTGAGTTTTCTTTTAGAAGCATGTTTAACGGAGTCTCTTGCCTTTCGACACAAGAGTGGCCACAACGGGTCAAAATGTTAAGGTTTCAAATCACGGTATATCAATAGCTAGGGTGTTTACTATCACGCCAGCATGATTTCGGGTACTGAACCCTCCTCAGGTAAACTTGATAACAAAATTTCATTGCTCGAATCAAGGCCTGCTTGATGTGAAAAGAACTAGTCTAACAAAAGAAAACAATTTCGCTTCCAATACTAAGGAAATAATCCATCGAAGTAAGGAAATGATATATTCCCGCAGTAACATAACAAGAATACAAAGGAGAAATAAACCAAGACAAACACCCAAAGAGAATTCCTGTGCTGACCCAAATCCTCCACCTGCCTCGTTCCTTCGCAGACCGCTGCGGCCCAGAACATCTAAGAGGCCTGGTCAGTCTATGTATTGACTGCAGGATTTCTCGGGGCATGCTTACTCTCGGAGCCCTTCACATAACTTCCTAGAGTTATGTCAGTGTCTTGTTATTTCGCTGCAAGGAAAGGAACTTACCTATTCCTCAGCATCCGTATCAACCTCCATAATCTCGGGAGATGACTTTCGGATTTCCAATAACTTCTTTGAAGGTGGTGCTTCGATGCGACGGACTTTGTTGTTTGATGCTTCATTGACTTCTGCATCTTCAGCCTTCCTCTTTTTGGTTATCGCTTTAACCCTTTTGGCTGAACTAACAACAGGGTCGGTGGAGAAACATTTCCGCCAAAAGTGACCCGGTTTTCCACATCGTGTGCACTGCGACTCCTTCTTGCGCTTATCGATAAGCGTAGACGGGATATTCTTATGGGCATTAGCATGCTCAGAATTCCCTTGCTTCTGGGATGTACCCGCAGAAGATAAGGAGCGCCTAGGGTTGGGCTTACCCGAACCCTTTTCCTTCCGTTTCGGTTGTTTCCTCGAGGTTGACAACCTCTCCTCGCTCTTGCCCTGGTTATCACTTCGGCTTTTCGTAACTGTCTCGCTGAAAGTGATATTGTCTTGGAGGGCGTGGCCCGTCTTCCGCAGAAGGTCCATGTACTCGGACACATCGGTAGGAGGATGAGGGGTCTTTTGTGCCCAGACATTCCGTAGTTGGGATGTCATTGTCATCCGGATCTTGTCTTTGATCATTGTAGGGTCCGTATAACCCAATTGGACAATCAGATCCATTACCGAGTCTAAGTACTGGTCAACCTGACCAGGCTTCATCTGCAGCTTCGTCCACTCGCTTAGAGAGCGCGGTCCCGATCAACATGGGCACCGAAACTTGCCATTAGCCGTTTCCTAAATCCTTCCCATGTACGAAACTCATGGTTGGGGTCAAACGGCATACCCACCCGGCGTGCACCGTCCTCGCTGACGTACCGGTGTAGGCCCATGTACCAAGTTTTGGCAGTGCCTTGAAGAAGAGGGATAACCAAGCTGATTTTGTCCATATCTTCCGTGACTGATTCTCGGAAGTATTCGAACTTGATTTCCACATCGCTAATGAACCGCTGGGTATCGGTTGTATCTCCTTTGAAGGGAGTTACATCACCTAACTTCGCGGGCTTTCTTGGCTTCCCCCTGAAGGGGTGGAGTTACCGGCTGGCTGACTAGCTCCAGCTGCCCCACTCATCTGCAAGAAAGCTCGCAGCAACCTTCGTGCTCCGCGGTCATAGCGTCTCTTCTTTTTCTCGCTCCAGTTTGGCTTCCGCCTCCCCAGAAACTCAGAGAAATCGGGTATGGAGTCGGCATCATCGTCATCACTGCTACTGGAGGAACTGGAATCACCCGGGTTTCCGCCAGCACCAACGTTTCCGCCAGGCGGGAGTTGATCTCCGCCGCCACCGGCATTTCTGCCAGGGCCCTCCAGAGGGTCTATCATACCCGTCAAAGGAGTCCTCCCTTTCCCCTTGTCTGTCCTCTTGGGGAACCACCACCCCCGAACGAGACAAAGGCATGGGAGGTGGGTCTGGTAATGGGACAGCTGCCGAAGAACTCGGAGTAACCCCATACCCACCCTGAACAAACTGCTGGAATTCCAGACAGCTATCCGGCATTGCCGGAGGTCCCACGTGCAAACGTGAACCACAATAAGAACATTTGGGCTTTTTCATCTTCGGACCCTCCTCCTCCGGCTTCCGGTACACTTGACTCGAACGACTGTTAGGACAGTTGAGTGCATGTGCGGCCTTTGGAAAGTGAGGTCCTCCCACGACCGTACAACCAGTGTAACAGAAGGCCGTAACCCCCGGCGACAAAGGCCTTCGGACCCGTTCTTTCTCCGGAGCACCCCACATACCCCATTCACCCCCGGACTTGTTATATTGCCCTTGCCTAAGTTTGTCAAAAAACTCATTTGCATCAGTAGGTTTCCTGGGCGCACCAGGTAACTTAGGCATGGAAGGCAGGCATGGGAGGCAGGGGAGAGCAGGTTCAATGATAACAGGAGCTTGTCCTGGCTTTGGGAGAGGTGTATTCACAGCCGCCTGGTAAGGTCGGTCTGGCACAGGGACATTGGTAGAGGGTGTTGGGGTATCAGTGACTCCTGTCAAGTCTACCTGATCCCGACCAGGTTGCGGAGGTGGAGGGGGACTCTGGACTTATCCACCCTATGACCACTATCGCCCGGACGAGAGCCTGTAGCAGGGCTCGGAGTCCGTCGGTTTCTCCTTTGAGATACCGGGGCGAGTGCTTCTTCGAGCTGTTCGTGGAAGGGGGAACGACGAGGAGAGACTAGAGCTCGTGGCTGTTGACCCGCTATCTGTACTCCTAATTCAGTCAAGTATGCCTGATATGAGGGATTGGTCAACATAGCGGTTAGGGTCTCCGCAAAGTTGACCGCGGGACGCTTCTCCATCGGAGGTGCCACTGTCATGATCGTATCATTGTCATGATCAATCTGATGCCCTGTACGGGCAGCCTCTTCCAACGCCGCTATCCTCTTGGCTAGCGCACGTGTGTCACCAATTTGCCGTATGAACAACTTCTGTTGTTTCCGCATCCACTCCGTAGCCGCCGTAACCATCTCTATTTTAAACTTAGTCTGCGCCTGCTCATTCCAGTATTGCATCTGGCTTTGAGCTTCCTTCATCTGTTTTGTAACTTCAAGAAGGATGTAGGGTTCCATGACTTCCCTAGTAAAATCCGCAAGACTAAACCCTTGACCTTGCCTTTCTGGCACTACCGGAATCGCAAGCTTCTGCTGTGTAAACGATTCGAATAACCGCGCAGGGTCTTCGACCACAATTTCCTCGGCATCGTCGGGAAGGTCGATATTGGTAGCATTAAGGACAAGTTCAATGGGTTCCCAACCAAGGCCTTTGGCATCGGCAAATGCTTCACGTCGAAGTTGCCATTGGTGGGCTTCCGCCGCGGCGGGATCAAAGTGACCGGCTTGGTTCGACATAGTTATTTCCACCCGATGCTTCTGGTACCAGACCAGCGACTCGTACTCAAACTATGTCAATTCAAGGAGGTCAATACCAACAAATCTCAAGAGTAGGTAGAGTTAAGCGAGGTCTTCGCTTAACGATATACTGTAACGGGGTCTCCCTCTGGGAAGATGGATCCCGAGGTTGCGACCGCACCGAAGTATTCTTTCAGAAGTAAAGATAAAGATAATCAACAGCAGAGTTGAAAAAATAAACGGTAAAACTTAATATCGTTAAGCCGCAGCTTTACTCAATTAAGTCCTGATCTCGAGAGGTAGTTGATTGCCAGAGTAGAGGAGAACTCGCATATACTTAAGTAGGTTTGGTATGCTGCCAGTTACTCCCCATCACTACTCTGCGTTCGTGAGCACCCAACTCCCGTGGGCTGTCTAGCCAACCTCTACGGGTCGGACCAACGATCCTCCGTAGCGAACTAGACCACTCGGTGGTGTTCTAACATCTGCCCGATAGAAGTGTTTT
This sequence comes from Tuber indicum, assembly GCA_006112555.1. Taxonomy (NCBI): domain Eukaryota; kingdom Fungi; phylum Ascomycota; class Pezizomycetes; order Pezizales; family Tuberaceae; genus Tuber; species Tuber indicum. Next base: position 210,127 of record VBSK01000031.1, read on the forward strand.
AGCCGCTGCATCTCCAATGCAACCGCAGGAGTAAAAACTCTTCATATCGTGGTCATGCCAGTGGCGAGCTGTCATGCCCGTGCGGATACTATACCAACTATGGAACTCTCTACCCATATACACTTAGTCTTCTGCAAGCATTCGCGGCTCCTGAACATCTATCCGGTTCTACTCATTTCCATATCATTCCGGAAGATAGCCACGTAGCTCCCCCGAGGACCACTCCGGAGGTTGACTACCAATAGGCGCTACCCACAGTCAACCCTCCTAGAAGTAGGTCATATCGTCGTGGCCTCAGACTAGTGTCTTAGAGTCCTTAACGATTCTCCAATACTATTACTCTTTCGGGGCAACGGACTTCGGTTACCTCGCCTACTGGCCTCCGGTAACCTCACATACTACTCTTGACTTCAAAGCAGTATTACTCCGTCAGTTTTGGTCCGTTTTACACGAAACCACCTGGAGGCTATTCTCCAGGTTCCCTCTTCCCCCTCATATATCCTGCGGACAGCCTCCGGTCGACGGACAGCGTGAGCGCATACGGAGTTACGGCAACATCTCCACTTGGAGACTTTTGCTAGACTTACAGCAACTCTTCAGGCTGTAGCCCATGACGCCAGGGACTTATAACGGGCCGGAGGGGGGTGTTAGCCACCACACCTCCAAGTTACAGCTTGTTCGGAGCTCAACTGGTTGTGCCGGCGTGATCCGCACAACCTGAGAATCGAACACCCTATGTAGTTTCGCGTGACAAACAATCTAGTAACTTCCCCCGAAGTCCTGCGTAACAAGTTACTTTCAAGGTAGGGTAACTTGACTCCATAGCAGGGTAACCCTAGTCCGAAGGTAGGGTAACTGTACCCCGAGTTACCCTACAGAATAGGGTAACTTTACCTGGACTCTCCGTCGAGTAATTCAGGGTAACTCCCAAATTGACTACTTGGGTTACCCTACAGAGTAGGGTAACCCCCAACCATTACTAGGACCTATGTACCTTTGGTATGGGCCTAGCATGCCCGACTGAGGTACCTAACCACCGGTACCTCCACCTGATAGACCTAAGTCTACCACCAGCCCTACCGCGGTAGTCTCTTGACTCCGGTATGGGTGTAGGTTTGGCTACTTGTAATAGTACTCAGTGGAGTCTCGTTACACGGGAAGGCCCTCTGGAGGTTGAGTCTCCTCTCTTGCTTCCGCCCAACTTTCAAGGACCGATTCCAACGTTACTTGTCGACCCGTTGGTCGATTTGTCAGAGCTCCGTTACCCGTCTGTCAGCAGTGCAAGAGTATCCATGATACGAGTTTGGTCTCGCTGTATTGTTCGGGTAAAGTCACTGTAGCTATTAGCCTCGCGTTCTTGTCTTTCGACGAGGTTAGATATCATGCTTGAAGCGTCATGTTTTGTTGGAATGGTTATCCTTGAATGCTGGAAATCTTGTTCCAGGGTGAGTCTCTTCTAGGGCTTCTCGTTGCAATTGACAGGTTACTCCTCGCGATGCTCATGTCGAGCAATTGCTGTGCTAACTGGCAGCAATCTCCTTTGCCAACTGGGTCTGGATATCCCGAACGTTGGCTTCCATCAAGACACACTGCTGCAATCCGAGTGTCATTTCATTGTCATGCAGATTCTGTCCTTCCAATGATTGTTTTGGACTTTGATTAACCCTCTTGCATTTCCCTGAGAATCTGCAGATAGGGTTTCAAATGCAATATTGAGGTATCAATACTGGTGGTAATGACGGATCTGCCCAATAACCACTCTCACCGAGCCGCGAGTCTTGCGAGATCGACAGCGTGGGTATTTGGTCGTGGTTGTAGTAGATCTGGAATGAGGAGATGTTGCTCTCGATGTCGGAGCAATGCTAGGGGTTCTTCCACCTCTTCGTGGATTTCGAAGGGCTGGATCGTGAGAGGTAGGATTATTAAAGGCACTGGGGCTATTGTTCCCTGAAGTATCCATTGGTTCCCCTGGACCGATTGCTTGGAGGCTGCGACATCCTTTTTCTCTTGTGCTCGTACTAGAGCTAATCAAGCCGAATGTTGGGAGGCAATGGTTTATGGATAGAGGGCTAGACACTTGGTGTCTCGCTGTATCGTGCGGTGAGGAGGTGATGTGAATTGTGGTTCACTCGTCGGTAGAGAGCCTTGGTAACAAGGAGATCAAACAATATACTGTTAGGCGGAGACAACCGGTATAGACTTACAGTTGTCTAGGCCAATCGGGATTCTTTTTATGTAGACGGAGATTTGTCTAGGAAGGCTCGAAGCAACTCGTTTCGTTTATGACTACTAAGAGTGCAAGAAAGTAGGATAGAATCATAAGAACAATATTATATTGTTAAGGTCTCTTCTCCGTTGCTTGATGATGTCTAAAGCTGGGAGGCACTTCGATATTTAATTCCGCGTCTGAGTGTTCGCGGGCTACATCTATCTAGCATACAAAATATGTACCTCTTCAAATCTGATGCGCAACGTCGAGTTCTTCCTGAAGGTGCGAACACCGGAAGACCCTGAACAACATCACATCCTCTCCGGTAATTACTATTTTCTGCCTGGAAGAGATACTCATCACCAGTAGTAATTATCCGATCCTTAGAGTCTATAGACCTGTAGCCGAGTTCTCAAGTCGAACTATGTTGCTCCAATAGTCCTTTTCCATACTAAGAGGATCAGTCTTGGCACGAGGTTGCGTCTGCAAGTATGCCGGAGTCAATGACTTGTAGTTGTGATAACTTAACAACTAACCTATAAAATTCATTCCGATGACTCTCCTCTCATAGAGGAGAGGTCATTCTATTGAAGTGTCATAATTCTTCGTTCGGCAACTCCTAGTTGTTCTATGTCGAGGGGGTGGACCTTCGTGTGTGTTGGTCGTAAATTCCGCAACTGCGGTACACCCATATCAAAGTTGCAACTCTCCTCGGCGCTCGCTGGCTTCTTTGGTAGTGCTTCTAGGAGCTCTAGACTCTTTCTAATTGTTGGGGGGTGGATGTGAATGCGTTGGTTGTTATCCCGAACCTCCTAACACATCATATCACGACCTGATGCGAAAACGTCCGTTACATACACCTCATACCAAGATGTCATATCTTTGAAGACTAGTAACTCCCTGAGTAGTTAACGGACTGACTTCGTTCCACTACCCAGGTCTAGCCAGAGGTCCCCCTATATATCCTGCGAACAGCATTCTGTCGGACGGATGGCAGTGACGTATACGGTGTTATTCTCACACCTTCAATTCTGTGACCATCTGGTCACATGACGCAACAAAGGTTGATGTGTATGATGACGCCCGGGCCCCGTTAGGGCGCTGGAGGGGTGTTGGAGACTACGATTCTTGAACTCGGGTAAGGTTACCCTACCTAGAGTACTCCTAGGTTATCGCAATCGGTTACTCTAACAGTTGGAGACTAAGATTCTCAAACTCGGGTAAAGTTACCCTGTCTAGGATACTCCTAGACTACCGGAATTAAGTACTCCTAACAATAACCTCTTGTAAACACCCAGTACACAGATGTTCTTTAGAGTAATAGAAAGCTGAACTTGAGTAGAATCTTTCCCTAAAGTATTACCTTTGACGGTATAGCAACTGAGTAGTAATGGCAGTTGACTGACCTATTGTTGATGTACTGAACATGATGTTGCAGGATTGTCCAAGTGTTACTCAACACGTCGCAGTCTGAGACAAACTTAACAAACATCCAAGTTACCATGTACTCCTACAATCACAACTATCACTCACTTTTACATTCTACCGTGGCCATTTAGCACTCAGATCTTTGAAGAGACTAAAATAGAATTGGTACGTCTCTTCTCCTATTTCTGCGGATATTTTTAGATTTGGTCATAGTTCTGAGTCCGCCAGTGGTTGATATACTGATGGCTGGTATTTGGTTTGCATCATGATCAAGACTCTCTGCCATCTGGTGCCTGAACGTGAGCAAGGTTTAAGACTCTCTGCCGTCTTGGTCAGGACATCAGCAAGGATCACGGTCAACCTAGCCAAATTAGGGTTGAAAATTATTGCATTCTTACTTAGGATGACTCAGGACATCTTGGACACTACTGGACACTTCAGGACATCCAGGTTGCTACCAGAACCCCAGGACACTTCAGGACATCCAGGACTCATGGGACGCCGGTAACTGTACATTGCGTCAGGACGTACAGCTAACACATTTGACGCAGGTTTTTTTTTGCTGATGAATACTGGATGTATATTCCAATAATCCAATATGTTGAGTATAAATGGGTGGCTTCCCTCGTTTGTTCAGAATCACAAAGAGTGCATAAAGTTTTAGACTTAGCTTTTTGGACTTCCAGTAAGTGCGAAGGTTTTTTGCATTAACATTACTTATCATCGGGCTTGAATTCTGGTTGTTCTTTGGCCTTTTTGTGGTAATATTTGGCATAGCTTCTGGTATTTGTTCGAGTGATTGCTACACTTGTTCATGAATTATTTTTATCTAGTTTGCATAAAGGGTTGCTCCTGGATATGCGTCTCGCGCTCCCTCAGCCATTCCATTTATCGATGGAACTCATAGTTTCTGTAGAATGGAGTCATTCCATGTGCATTGGTAGCTACGTTATTGTAGGAATGTCCAGCTAAACATAGGAGTTGATACCAGTCGTCCTGATCGTAGTTGACAAATTTTCGTAAGTAACCTTCTAGCACTTGGTTGATACATTCAGTTTGTCTATCGGTCCGTGTGTAGTATGCTGTTGACATCCTCCTTTTTAGATATAATGCTTTACCCAACGACTCCCAGAATTCTCCTACAAACTTTGAATTCATATCTGAGACAATTTGGAATGGTATGCCATGTAGCTTCCATATTTCCTTGTGAAGGCTATAGAGACATCTTTCGCGGTAGCCGTTCCCTCTAATCTGATGAAGTAAGCCATTTTGGCAAATCGGTCAACACTACTATTATCTGGATACATCTTGACTCAGCAGTAGTTGTGTTATTGTAACGGGTGAAAGGTCGAAGCTTAACAGAATAGCTTAAGGCATACCAAGATTCAGAGAGCAAGGAAGAGTCGGGGAGGGGAGCTGGGCAGGATGCTGGTAACAAAACAAGGGCCAAGGAGGATGCACATGATTCCAGAAATCTAGGCCGATATTTGATGGTTTGGTGATCTGAGGTACACAAGAGATATAAGTTCTCAGTATGTGTGTTCTGAAGAAATTACTAGATTGCGTAAAGAGCTAGTTACAAGTGGAGGCTGGCCTCTTTATAAGAAATTCAATACCCATCTGTCCACTATTGATACTTCATGGTAAACCCTAACTTTCCATCATACTATTCCAACACTTTCTATTTTCTGTATCTTGGCAATAATCATAAAAGAAGATTCTAACTGTGAACAATTCTCACAGACAAGTAGATGTGGTCTAAAGAAAACAAAACAGCTACCTACATGTAGTTACAATGAGGTGTCCGTAACAGTTATGAAATGTATAGATATAGATGCCCAAGCTGGATATAGTATTGATAGTGGTTGGAGTAGGCAATACTTTGCATGACGTGGTGATTTGTTATGTTGACAATCATCACACGACCTGTTAGACATATAAGACCTGACATAGTGATAAGGTTACACATCTGACCTTGGAGGTCAAGTAACTCAAAGATTGTTACGGCAAAGCTATATAGGAATTGAAATAATAATTTATAATTCATAACTCCCTGACTGCAAACCATATAGACCACTCACGATTATAGTGATTAGCTGACTGAGGGATTTTCTATCAATCAGATAGAAGATATTCGGCGCTATAAGCTACTTCAGAAACTACCAATACCCATTCAAGATTAGGTGTATGTTGGAGAGCTCAATCAAGGGTCCCTCTTAGAGGCAGGAGGTCTGAGGGGAACCACACTTGGATTGGAAGACAGGAGATGCATGAGCCTTTCTATGATGCTGGCGTGTCAAGACTCATACAAGCAGATATTAATTATGCACTAGTTCCTGAGAAGGAACTTAGATAGTTCTTGATCAGAAGGGACGATTAGAATGATAGCAATTCAGACTACATTTACATACTTAGGCCATTCAAGCCTAGAGAGGGTAAAGAGATCATTGGGAGATAGGACACTATCCTCTCAAGATAAATATCTCGTCTCAATTTAGGTTGAAGTGGTGTACGAACCTTCAGGGTCAAACAGTGTTCGCACTTAGTAGAAACTAAAGTTAAAAGCTCCTCGGTAAAAGTTAGTATAAGGATACTAAGTACCGGTAGATTAGTATAAATAGGTTCAATGTCTCCAGGTTAGTTAGAGATCAGGCAACAGAGCAACAAGAAAAACCTTAACAATATAATAAGTTTACAATTACCAATCTTTACTCTTTTATTCGTTACAACTTTACAAGTCTTCCTAGACAATCCCGAATGTTAAGATTCAGGCCCTAGTCCGACCGATAAGATCGATCTCAGCTACCGCCTAACACGACTACATGTAATCGTTTACTAAGTTAGCCGGGCCTTTCCAATAAAATCTCCCATGATAATCTCAAGAGTTTTTTCTTGTCCAAAATGTCCTGCAATTTTAGCATCGTGACATCCTTCAGCTATTTGGTATAAAGGCTCTGGTTGTTTGGTACGAATAGTCTTTGCTTATAGAAAAGCAAATCATCGGTTAGGGACAAATCCTTGGGAAAGGTTTATTATTGTCTCGGATTTTTGGAGCTCCTTTCTTCGCTTAAGCTAATCCTTATCACCCAGAATGGCTTTCTGAATTTGATCTAGAAACTGAATGTTGAATTTCTTTACTGTTTACAGGCTAGTATGGTACTAGTCATGAGTGTTTGTTCGGGTATTTCAGTGTGTTATACTAGTGTTTATTCTGGTTCCTTGATGTATAGAGTTGACTGACTCCTGGTTTGATTTCCTGAACAGTCATGGTTCTTGTAGCAATATCGGTACTACCAAATCCCGCTATTCCCCTTTCAGTTGTGTCCAGGCAATCTATTTCCATCATATCAGCGGTATTAATCTTCTCTATTACTAGTTGGGCAATACGATCCTCTTCTTTGATGTGACAGTCTGTGTCTCAGTGATTGAATAGTAGAACTTTGAGTTCTCCAGTATAATCAGTATCCATTACTCCGGCACCTGTTGAAATCCCTCTTTTAACAGCTAACCTGCTTCTTGGAATATTTCTTCCATTGTTCCAACTGGTAATCATACCGTAATACCGGTTCCAACTATTAACTGTCCCCTTGTCGGGACTATGTCTTCTTGTAGAGTGTAGAGATCATGGCCCGCTGCCATTCTTGAACCTTTGGTTGGTAGCCTTGCTCTTGTGTCTAACTTTTTGACCCCAATAATGGAATTAGAATCGTTCTATTTAGGTACTTCTTGGATGTCATCGGTGGAGGTATCGCCTTCGGGGTTTCCTGCAACTAAGCAGACAAGAATTTCCCCCATCTTAGTCCTCATGATTGAACTGATCTGGAAATGTTCGGGCTTCAAGATCGCTTGTTCGCGATTTATAGCTCCCTCCTCAGGACAGTACTCCAGCCGTCGACTAAGTGCATCCAGTTTTCCTCCCCTGGTTTCTGGGCGGTAAACAATTTTAAAATAGTAGTCCATGAGCTTCTGTGCCCAGCGAATCTGGCAACTGCTCTAGACCTTTTAGGTGAGGAAATACTGGAAGTTTTGGTAATCGTATAGACAGTAACCGGTTTCTCAGTTCCAACCAAGTACTGACGCCATTCCTTGAATGCTTCTAGTATTACCAATAGTTCTTATCGTGGATCTCATAGTTTCGCTCTGCCAAATTTACTTTGCGGGAGTGAAACGCTACTGGATGTAGTTGTTTCTCCACGAACCTGGATAGGACGCAACCTAAAGCGAAGTCGCTAGTGTCTGTTTCTACTACGGTTTCTCTTTCGGGAAAGAAATGGTGTAGAATAAAGGCAGAAGTACACCTTCTCTTCAGTTCCTGAAAAGCTGCCTCTTGTTCCGGGCCCTATCCGAACATTTTTAGATTACCCTTTAATGTTGCTGTGATCGGAGTACATATTTTAGAGAAGTTTTCTATAAAACTGCTGATAAAATTTCGGAAATCCTTGGAATATTTGGACTTCCTTAACCGACTTAGGTGGTTTTGAATCTAACATCGATTCCACTTTTTGGGTGCTCATGGACACCTCATCAGCGGCTATATTGCTTAAAAATCCCTCCTCTTTCACGTGGAAGGAAGATTTCTTTATTAAAATCGCAAGTTGGACATCTGCTAGTTTTTACGGAACTCTTTTTACCAACTCGATATGTTCTTGCTCAGTATTGGAGTAGATGGGAATATCGTTCAGGTTGCAGACAACTTCATAATCAAGGTGTTTCCAGAGAACTTTATTCATCATATCTTGGAATGTTGCTGGAGCGTTGGCAAGCCCAAATGATATCACCTTATATTCGTAATGGCCGTATCTTGTTCGAAAAGCCATTTTCTATTGATCCTCTTCCTTTATCCGAATGAGGTTGTAGCTGTCTCATAAATCAATTTTTGAAACGATGGTAGAGCCTGCCACTTGATCACGTAATTCCGATATTAGTGGTAGGGGTACTTCTTTAAGATAGTGATCTTGTTTAAGTTTCGGTAATCTACTACCAATCGTAGTCATCTATCGTCTTTCGGTGTGCAAAGAATTGTAGTAACGAATAGCGACTGACTTCGTGTAATTTTACCTTGTCAGATCATATCATTTAGATAGTCACATCGGAGTTTAAGTTGCATTTCGGAAAGAGAGATATATGGGCCCCCTAGAGAGTTTCGCTTCGTCAACTAGTTTGATCTCATGCTCAAACGTCCTTCTTGGTGCTAGCTTTGCCCCAGTTTGTGGTAGGAAATGCTTCTTGAACCCCCAGTAGTATTTAGGGAGAGAGTTGAAGTTAACTTCATTTGGATCTTCGATACTTCCAATTCTTCCAATTTAAATCGCATTCTCATCGCGGCCTACTGATTCGTCGTATTTGAACATATCTGCAATTCCTTCATCTTATTCTTTCATACAAGTAGTTTTACACTTAGGGTCGTTAAATTTACAGTTATCAAGATCCCTAATTGTTTGATAGGGGGTGTTCTGAATGCCACCACCCAAACGGGATAATCATCCCATAGTCACCTGCTGCTGCTATTTCGCACACAACTTCGGACAAGTGTTTATTGTGTCAGATGTCAAGCCATAATGGACGCGTATAAAACTTTCCTCAAGATGAAGATGGTACTCCATCGAAGCCTTTAATAGGGACTGGATTTGGTCTCTCTGTGAACAGAATTTTTAATTCTTTAACAAGCTCTTTGTTGATTAGGAATACATTAGATCCCGAATCTAATAGAACACAGATTCTGTATCTTTATCTGTTTGGATTTAAGACATGGATATTGTTCGCAATTGTGACTTTAGAGGCGTGATCGTATCGATCTTGATAAAAACTACGCGATGGTAAGAGGATATTGTGGGCATGTTTTGTGAGGAGTGGTACGGTTGGAAGGTAGATTGGTAGAGGTTCTGTTCCTTGATTTCTTCTAAGTGAAGTGTATGGGCGGTACCCACTATATATACAGGAGCGTGCCAACTCGTAGTAAACGAAATATACTCTGGAAAAATATAAGTAAGAATGTGTTTGACCCTGAAAACCTGCCAAGAAAAATCCCGAAAGTCTGCATAAATCTAAGATATTGTGGCGGGAAATATTAAGGAAATCACAAAATCTAATATGTAATCACCATGCATAACCGTGCATAAAAGATAATGAAAAACCCAATTTTATCCTGTAACTAGATAAGAAAATAACGCATAAGTTCCTGTCCATATTCAATGAAATATCTATGAGATTGACGTAAATATGACCCAGCTGTAGTAATGTCTACAGTGTACAGGTATTAACCAAAATGTAACCAAGTGAGTGAAAATACAATGTTTATCATTAAATATATTGAGACGTAACATTGGAAAAAAATTTCAACAAATATGAGCATATCCCTTAGGACAGTGATATCATGTAGGTTTTGGCGCGTCAAATGCACGTCTCTTTGGATGAGGGGTCGAACTGTTATCTTTTCGTTTCAACATATCTTAGGTTTGATAACAACTAGGATGTTTTTTACTGTGGCCGGGCAGTTTTGACCATTCAGGGCTCTTCAGACAAACTGGTTTCCTATTAATAAAGAAAATCCTAAATCCCTACTTAGTGTTTCACAGATACACTAAATAGTGCACGACCAGTTCTTAGGCTAGATGGCTCTCCTTTCTTTGATGCTAAGAACCTTGGTGATAATAGGGTTGGCTTTTTGTAAGGCCTATTGTCTTTCTCCAATTCCTTTCCCTTAAGAATTGGTTTAATCATCCTGTAACGGGATGGCTAGGTCGGCTGGGCTTCCAAGGTACACACCGCTTGGTGGACGGGGTTCAAGACTGACAGGAGTGTAGATCGGGCAGGGACAAGGCCAGGGACAAGACGGGGAACAGGATGGCCGATCGTACCGTGGACGGTAGAAGGCTTGGGGAACAAGGGTGACTGAACACGAGAGGACAGAATAACGAGAGGACTGGCCCAAAGGGAGTGGTTGAATAGACTGACGTACAGGAAAGAGATAACAGGTTGCGTGAAGAGGAAAGAGAAGGGGAAAGGAAGAAAAATATCTAAGAGGAGGAGAGAGGAGAAAAGTAACCCAACAGGCAGGAAAACAAGGAGGCATGATGTTGCCCTAACGAACACACCCATTCAGGGCAACAAGAGCCTGTTCATCACCAAACGTAAGTCTGACATCAGACTCGTGATATTGGCTCCCTCTGGATAATAGGGAAAAGAATAAAAGAAAGTAACAGAAAAGAAATGCGAGAGTGAAAAGTAAGGAGAGGCAGAAGAGAAGGAAGAAAAGAAAGTAAAAGTACATGTACCGTGACACATCCTACCAGCAACATTTACGTGTGCAACATAGAGGTATTCCCAGTGTCGCCCAGTAGGTACCACTTTCCAAATATATATCCTACAACTCCGTCCTTGTTTTCTACGGATAAGATCCTGATACGTGGTATGGTTGTCCATACCATTCTTTACCAATTCTAAAAACTAACTGGGAGTGGAAACACTTGTTGGTAAGGCATACGGAATAAATAGTGTACTTGAGAGACTAACCAGCTTATTCACTGCTCTTGTCTGGACACTTGGACCATCCCCTCTTTCCGATATAACTCAGCTTCAGGTCTGATAGGTTCGAGAGTGTGGGTCTGCATACTCATTCAGGGCAATTTCATTGTTATGAATTCGGCAACCCTTTTAACTAGAGGTCTCTTGCCTACAAGGCTACTTAATATTCCTGCCAATGGTAGTATGGAAGGAATGCCTGGTCAGGGTGTATTTTGATTCCCTTTGACCCTTGTTGTACTATCCATGTGATAATGCCGCTGGTGCTTGGTTCCGTTCACTAACTTCACCCCTGACCCAGGGGGTTCCCAATGTCAATTCCGGTCTTGTATCTTGATGAACCCTGACTACCCAAATGCCATCACTGTTGGTACCAAATGGGATGACCTAAGTCATCTCCACATCTTCCCCTAGTTTCCAAAGTTTATTCCCTCTAGATATTTGGGCAGCGGAGATGTTGCAGGGACGGTGTACTAGTACGGTAGATACTGTCTTTGGTCTGCATCTAATAGGGGCGATAGGTCGATCGGCCCTTGTAGTAGACACTTTAATTTGTCCTCAGCTGGTTTTGTACTTGTAATTATCCTTTCCACACTAAGTACATTTGCCATTTCCCTTCCAGTCATCAATTACGGATTGAGGAATTCCTTTATGGGTCTTCTTAAAATTGGTATGTATTTGCTTATTGACCCTGCTAGTTCGTTTTACAGGATTATCAGGTTCCAGTTCTCTTTTTCATTTTTTGGAGGGACCACCGCCTTTGATTTGGGCTTCGCATTTTTAAACCTGGTTTGTTAGGTTTTCTTTTTTCAGAGAAAGTCTTTGCAGGTATTGATCTATCCTGTAATAGGTGGTCCTGTTCATTTAGCTCTTCCTCTTTCCAACCTTCTTTCCAGAGTGCTGCTTCCCATTCTTTATCGGTATCGAAAATTTTGAGGGATAGGCGTAAGCGTATACTTGCTGGTAACTTTTTTTCCATTGCTAAGCACCATACTAGGCTAGTTATTTTGCCCTTGGTATTAAGGTTACTCATGATTTGGACATAGTTTTGAATCTTATCTTTATATTTAACTTTCTCCATATCACGCACAGCCCTTCATCCCTCTTTGATTGACCCAAATTGTTCTGTGAACTTGTGGTTGTAGCGTCTCCAAGTGGTCAGGTCGATATCCTATTCTTGTCCATGCAGGCCATCTATAGCTCTGCAATACCACATTGCTACTGGGTTGGCCAATTCCCTTTTTGCTCTTCCTATAGCATAGATGACCCTTTCTCGGTCACTTTCCCAAGTTCTAGGATTTCTTTCAAAGTAGTCCACACATTGTAGTAACCAATAGCGGACACATTGGGATGGTTTAGCTTCGAAGAATGGGGGTGGGGTGGGTCAGCTGGTCATTTGGTGGTTAATGTCAATGCTCCTGCTAATCCATCGGCTGTTCTATATTGTTCGGGTACTAATCCACTGCTAAATCTGGATGGGCCTCTACCACGTCTTCCTCTATTTCCTCCTTCATCCTCATTTCCATCATTGTCTGGGTCACCTCCTGGTGCCGCAGAAATGGGAGCTTTTCCCTCTCGTTGCTTCTCTTTATCGCGGGAGGGACCCGCTAGAGAGCTAGTATCCTTTCTTGCTTCTGCCCAACTCTCAGGGACAGATTCAAACGCTACTTATAGACCAGTTTGTTGTTTCTGTGAGAGCTCAGTTATCGGATCTTTTAGCAATCCAAGAGTATCTAAGATACGAGTTTGGTCTTACTGTATTGTTCGGGTGAAGTCTCTGAAGATTCCAGCCTCGCGTTCTTGCCTTCTAGGAAGGTTGGATATCATGGCTCTAAGTGCCATGTTTTGTTAGAATTCATTATCCTTGAATGCCTGGAAATCATGTTCCAGGGTGAGGTCTCTTTCTAGAGCTTCTCATTGCAATTGAGAGCTTACTCCATCATGGTACTCTTGTCGAGCATCCTGCTGCGCCAATTTAGCAACAATCTCCTTCATCAACCGGGTTTGGATATCCTGAATATTGGCTTCCAGCAAGACATACTGCTGTAATACGACCGACATGTCGTTATCATGCAGATCTTGGTCTTCCAATAATTGCTGTTGGGCCCTAATTAATCCTCTTGCATTTTCTTGCGAATCTGATGAGAGAGTTTCGAACACAATATTGGAGGTGTCGATGCTGGTAGTAATGTCATAAGGAATCTGCCTGATAACCACTCCTAACCGGGCCGTGAGTCTGATGAGATTGATCGTGTAGGTATTTGGTCGTGGTGTAGCAGATCTTGAATGAGGAGATGTTGCTCATGGTGACGGCGTAACACTAGGGGTTCTTCCTTCTCTTCTTGGATCTCGAAGAGCTGGAGGAAGAGATGTAGGATTAGGAGGAGGTACTGGGACTGTTGTCCGCTGAGGTATCCATTGGTTCCCTGGGACTAATCTACTTAAGAGGCTGTGACATGTTCTTTTACAGAGGATGGTTCACTCTGAACTGAGCTACCCAATTCTTGTTACCCGAGGCAATGGTGGTTGTAAAGGGTAAGAGGCTAGATACTTAGTATCTTGCCAT